>JAZKJV010006977.1:600000-1065925 GCA_037367405.1 Ottelia alismoides | reverse complement strand
TGGATCCATATGTGGTGAATGATGATTATTGTATGGATTCTCCTCCTTCACAGGCACAGGGTCCGATTCCTAAACCTCCATCTGTGGAGGCCCCTACCATCCCCTTCCCCGAGGCACTCCGCCGAGCGAAGGGGAATAAAAGAGAAAATCCCAAAAAAGAGCAACAGGTAGAGTTCGGCAATCAGATGATAGACAGATTCCACATTCAGCTGACTCTACAAGAAGCACTTGAGCACATTCCCCTCTTCAAGAAGAACCTGAAAGAGAAGACTACCGTCCGCAGGAAGAGGAGGAACCACAGAGATCAAATCCATGTGCTCACTCATTTCACTTGTTGTACCATCCAGAACAGGCTGCCAGCCAAGCGACCAGACGCAGGAGCTCCCTATGTCAGATGAAAAATTCAGGAGCAGCAGTTTGATCGTACTCTATTAGACAGCGGCTCTTCAATTAACCTCCTTCCGGCAGCCTTACTCGACCGATTCGAGTTTGGTCCTCTTCTTCGAAGCAGGACAGTCCTTCAGTTTGCTGACAGGTCGACTAAGAGGCCGAAGGGGTTATTGAAAGACGTGGTCGTTACCATTCAGGGCTTGAAATTCCCTGTGGACTTCGTTGTGTTGGACATGGAGATCCCTGAGTCGGTAACTGATGCCCCCATCATTCTCGGACGTCCATTCTTGGCCACAGCCAAGGCGGTGACTGATCATGATAGCGGGAAGGTATGCTTTCACGTAGAGGGCGAAACCATACAAATAGAGATGATCGAGGAAACCAGAGCCAGAGAGTTAGAATGCTCGGAGCAGTCCAGTGAAGCAGCGCAGATGACAGAGGAAGAGCTAGACATCCACCAGGTTTGTGATTTTGTGATAACTGATGATGAATCCAATTGGGTAGATCCTGTAGCACCGAATCTCGCCTTGCCTACAGATTCACTGTATCTCAAGCTCATGGCAGTCGAGAGCCGGGAGAGCACATCCCTGGATGAGGATACACCTGAAGCTGACAGTGTTGTGATGAGTGGTACTGATGAGTTTCAATCATGTTCATCTTCTTCTGATCCCTCAGATTCAGACATTGACTGGGATGACTTTGATGATTATTTGCCTTGTCTGATTCCTTCTGGGCCAGCAGCCATGATAGAGTGCGAGCCAGTGCAGTTCATCGATGATTCAGCAAGCCGCCATTCGTCATAGATTCCTGAAGAGCGAGAGTTCTCCCATGCAGACCTGCTAGCATTTACACAGACATATCAGAAGCCAGATCTGCCACCTCCCAGTTGTCTAGAACGGAAACCTCTGCCGCAGTCGATGACATATAGATTCCTTGCGGGTGAGCCAGAAATGCACCCAGTCATTATCTCAGCAGATTTGACTGGAGAACAAGAATCTCGTCTGATGGAGGTTCTTGAAAGAAACCGCAAGGCAATCGGTTGGAGTATAGCTGATCTCCAGGGGCTAAGCCCAAATCTTTGCTCCCACCACATTTATCTTGAGGATAACGCTAAGCCGTCGCGTGAGTTCCAACGACGGCTGAACCCGAATCTTCGAGACGTAGTCATGAAAGAAATTTCAAGGTGGTGGAGCGCCGATTTCATCTATCCCATCTCCGACTCCAAATGGGTAAGTCCGCTACATGTGGTACCCAAGAAGACGGGTATCACTACAGTTGTCAACGAGTCTGGAGAGGAGATCGCTACCAGAGTGCCCACTTCTTGGAGGGTCTGTGTGGACTACAGACGATTGAATGACGCCACTAAGAAGGATCACTTCCTGCTACCCTTCATTGATCAGATTATCGAGCGGTTAGCCGTGAAAAGTCATTACTGTTTTCTTGACGGGTACTCTGGATACAATCAAGTGGCCATTGCGCCCGAAGACCAGGAGAAAACGACATTCACCTATCCATTTGGGACGTATGCTTTCAGACGGATGCCCTTTGGTCTATGCAACGCTCCGGCGACATTCCAAAGGTGCATGTTGTCCATCTTCTCGGACATGGTGGGTGACTGTTTAGAGGTCTTCATGGATGACTTCTTGGTCTATGGCGACGGGTTCGACGCTTGTCTTGACTGCCTAGACCGTGTGCTCAAGCGCTGCATTGAGGTCAATCTTGTTTTATCCTGGGAGAAGAGTCATTTCATGATGACTCAAGGCACGGTCCTTGGTCATATCGTCTCCAACAGGGGCATGGAGGTCGATCCGGCCAAGGTGGATATCTTCAGAAAACTCAATCCGTCGTCCAACCTGCGTCAGTTATGATCTTTTCTGGGGCATGTCAGTTTCTACCGACGGTTCATTCAGGACTTCAGTCGAATTGCCCGACCGCTTACTGACTTGCTGACGAAAGACACCGAGTTTATTGTCAATGATAAGTGTCTTGAATCGTTTGAGACTCTCAAAAATATGGTTGTTTTAGCTCATGTCCTTCAGCCACCCGATTGGTCTCTCCCATTCGAGATCATGACGGATGCTTCAGATTTTGCCGTTGGGGTTGTGCTCGGACAGAGGAGGGATGGATTACCTTTTGCCATTCACTACGCCAGCCGGAATTTGGATGCCGCTCAGCGGAATTACACTGTGACTGAGAAAGAGATGCTGGCTGTAGTCTTTGCTCTTGATAAGTATCGATCTTACATTCTCGGATCTAGAGTAACCATCTACACTGATCATACCGCCATCCGGTACCTAATGTCTAAGAAGGATGCCAAAGCACGTCTCACCAGATGGATCCTTCTACTCCAGGAATTTGATATTGAGATTAAGGATAAGCCTGGAGTCAAGAATGTGGTGGCGGATCATCTCTCCAGTTTGGAGAATCTTGAGGAATCTGAGCCCAATGCACCTATCACAGAGAGATTTCCAGATGAGGCGATCTTGGCTGTCACCTCGCTCCCGTGGTACGCTGACATTGTGAACTATCTTGTAGCCAAGACGATCCCACAAGGTTGGCCCAGGCAGAAACTCGAGACCTTCCTGGCGAAGGCCAAGTTTTACCATTGGGAGGATCCCGTCCTTTATCATGAAGGAGGGGATAGTATCTGGAGGAGGTGCATTCCTCAAGAAGAGCATCATAGCGTCCTCACATACTGCCACAAGCTCGAGGCAGGAGGACATCATTCTGGAAAAAGGACAGCACAGAAGGTGCTTCAATCCGGCCTATGGTGGCCTACTCTCTTCAAGGATTCTGATGAGTTCGTGAAGAGATGTACTGACTATCTGCGGACAGAGAAACATGATGCCCATGCAACCCATTCACTTCTGTGAGGTTTTTGATGCATGGGGGATTGATTTCATGGGCCCATTTCCTAAGAGTCAGGGAGTCGAGCATATTTTGCTCGCTGTGGATTATGTCAGTCAATGGGTTGAGGTCATCCCCGTCCGAGCCTCAGATGCTAAAACCGTTGGTAAATTCTTGAGGAAAAATATCATTCACGGTTCGGGGTATCTAGAGTCTTGATTTCAGAAGGGGGGTCTCACTTCATCAATGACAAGGTTAGGGCCCTTGCAGACGAGTTCGGTATTGACCATCGGGTTGCCACACCGTATCACCCTCAGACTAATGGTCTTGCCGAAGTATCGAACCGGGAGATAAAAACAATCTTGCAGAAAGTTGTCCGCCCAGACCGAAAGGATTGGTCACAGCTTTTGGACTCGGTCTTGTGGGCTTATCGGACTTCTTTCAAAAATCCATTGGGGACATCTCCCTTTCGTCTCGTCTATGGCAAGCCGTGCCATCTGCCAGTAGAGATCAAGCATAAATCTTTTTGGGCAGTCACTGAGTTACTGTTAGATCCCGAGAGTATAGGAGACCAGAGAAGAGCAGAATTGGCAGCCCTGGAAGAACTGAGAGATACATCCTTTTCCAACAGCCTACAGTACAAGGAGAAAGTGAAGACATGGCATGATTCGCATATCAGTCATAAACAGTTTGAGCCAGATCAGAGAGTATGGTTGTTTGATTCCAGGCTGAAATTATTCCCAGGGAAGTTGCAGAGCAAGTGGAAAGGTCCGTATGTGGTCAGGAAGGTACATGACAATGGGAGCATCGACATATCCGAACCGTCATCTTCCTCTACCTTCCGCGTCAATGGTCAATGCCTGAAGCTATATCTAGATCATGATCCGCCGACCATTGACGTTGCCCCCATTCTTCTGGTATGAGATGTGTCCTTTGACTCATATCATCTGCATCTCATACATGGTGATCAATTCCATCTTCCGCTGTACATATCCATCTGTTCATATCACTATTTCATCTGTTAATTCATTTTCTTCTTTTCTTCTTTTCCTTTTCTATTTTCTGTATCTATCAAAAAGGTGTCGCCCTTGTAGATAGTTTTCTATACTTAGGACGTACTGTGTCCTAAGTATAGGGGGGTTGGCACCCCGAGTTTCTTTCGTTTTCATTTCGATCCTCTCCATTGTCTCCTCTTCTTGTCTATACTTAGGGATATCTTACCCTAAGTATAGGGGGAGACAATCGGAGTACGATCTGTTCATTCCCACCCTTGACCCTCCCTGCGTTGTGTACAATCTGCTATACTTAGGATTATTTGATCCTAAGTATAGGGGGGGACGGTCAACTTCTCATTCATTGATTCCTTCATTAGTTATTTATTCCTTCGACTTGCCTATACTTAGTACGAGTTATGTCTTCTCTTTTCTCTCCGATCTATGAGGACATAGCTCAAGCTAAGTATAGGGGGGTCGTATATACTACGTATATACTTTAGCCATAACTCGTACTTTCGTATTTTCCTAATAATATGGCTAATGATTCTTTAAAATTCATTAAAATCTTTAATAAAAAGATGTTATCATTCCTCAAATTCTTTTTGTATATACTGATTAATAAATCAGGTGAAAATGTTTTTTGCAAAATGTTTGAAAAATAGTTTGAAAAACTTTGTGAATATCTATTGAAAACTATTTTGAAAACGTTCTGTTACATGTTTTCAACCTGTGTAAAAATGTGTGGTTTGTAAAACTTATTTTCTTTGTGTGAAATAAAATGTTTGAAAAATGATTTGCAAATGGTTTGAAAAATGGTTGCAAAAATATTTTGAAAAACCTATATATACTGTTTGAAAAACCTTTGCAAAATGATTTTCAAATGTGTGTACATGTTTGCAAAAATGTTTGTAAAATTTATTTTGAACTATAGTTTTCAAAAATTGTGTGAAAAGCTTGTGTCAAGTAAGTTTCAGGAATACAAACATCATACCAAAATCCACTATATATGTATAAAATTGAGCACTTACCCTTGTAAATCCTTAAAATCCACTTCTTGTAGATATAAGAAGCACTCCCGTGTACATATTTTAACCTAGTTTCAGCCAATCTTTTTATTTTCAAAAATCCCAAAAACATTTGCAAAATTAAAATCCAAAAACATTTGAACAATCTTTTTGAAAATTACAAAAAATGCATCTGCATATGCATCATCATCATCTTTTCAAAAATCCATAAAAAGTTCAAAATCTTTGAAAATTGCATCACAAAAATATTTTCTGCATTGCATTTGCATAGCATTCGCATTTTTCGGATTGAATTTGATAGTTGAACAAGTCTAAGTAAAATCCGGAGATTGGAGCTTGATTGGACCTTCAAATCTACCTAATAACAGGAACCTTATAGGAACTGGGTTTGAGGTACTTCAGGTCTAGTTGACTTAATTCTTTGAGGATCACGGGACTTGGTTCAATGGATTCTTGACTGCCTAAGTAGAGTATTTCGGAGCACATGCACGACTCTTGTTGATAATGACCTAACTTGGACACCTGCACCTTTCACATGGCTCAACTCAGTTGGAGTGGTGAAGGGATTGGATTTGCCGGTATGAGACGCACACAAGTGGAAACATTTGTCCTCCTCTAGGGAGGGAAGTGCACCCCAACCCGTCCAGTGATAAGGAAGTCTAAAGACAAGAGGCTGTGGGTTGCGATAAAGCTTCAAAAGAGGGATAGTCTACTGGCTCAAGAGGAAAAAACTCCTTATGTAAATGTTGTTGTATATAGTATTCAAAAAAAAAGGTTCAGGCATGTACAAAAATAAAAAGACTGCAAAGTATGTACAAAGTCAATAAGCAAGCTTGAGTTCCAAAGTCAAATATGTGAGCCTGCAGCAGGATGACTTGACTACACTGGTCTTGCATCCCAGGATAGGTAGTTACACTGGCTACCGTCCATTATTCTCTTCACCCCCTCCTCTTGAGCTGGTTGCCACTTGAACTTAGAAGGGAATACCCCGCTCCTCGAGGATGGAGTTGCTGGATTGGGGAATCATTGGGTTGTCGTACTGGAGAAGTCAGTTCCTTTATCATTCTAGTTGGGGAGAGCCACCATCACTTACACTGTACGAGTCAGACTCATAGTCGTAAGAGTTTGCGTATGAGTTGAAGTATTTCTGACCTGGCTATTGAGGAGACTTGGACAGAGTTTTGGGATTCTCAAGGACTGTTGGATTTCAGATTCGATTCTCACTAAGGTTCCGCCCGCACTAAAATCCCAAAGGTCCGACTTAAGCTCCAAACTTTGATTTTGTGAAGACAAGTTTGATAATCAAATAAAATCCAAGTTCTACTTTTTCTTTTCTTTCTTTTTCTTTTTGCACTTATTGCATAAGTGTTTGCTAGGGACTAGCAAAGGTAAAGTATAGGGGGATGATGAATCCACATTTCATCATCTTTATTCAATCATTTTGGCACCAAAAACCCTAGCAAATGCCAGTAAATACCCTTAAAATCATCATCTTAGCATTCATGCATGTGCATCTATTTAGTGTATAAAATACTGTAATTAAAGCCAAAATTATAGAATAAATGAAAGAAAAGAAAAAGAATAAAATATTGTAAATATTTTATGACCCGAAACCCCGAGACCTAGGCATCTTGATGAATAGGTCGACAAGGAATAAAGTAGGGGGAGATAAGGTCAAAAATGCAGTATAAATACCTATACTTTCTATTCATTCTTTATTCAATTTGGGACCTATTTTTGGTTCCACTTTTTATACATCAAATAAAGAAACTTTGTACATGAAAGTTGTAGATAATTTTATAAAGAAAAATACAAAATTGATTTCACTTAAAAATAATGTACAGATAAAAAGTTATGGTCTGAATAAGAATCCAGAATCCCAACTTCCCAGACCCGTATCTCACAAATGAAAACTCCAAATGCAGCATAATCACCTTTAATTGTATATAGAAGAAAATAAGCTATCCAATGGCGGTGGTTTCGCATTTGGCGGAGCTATGGTTTGAAAGTTGAGTTTTGGACCCACCTTGTATAGCTGTACTGATTAAAATATTCAATTTATTATTTATTTACTATTGTTATAATTTAATATTTTTATAATGTTGTAAATATTACTTATAATAATTATGTGCATTAAAACTAGAATAAAAATGCAAAGAAAATACAAAATAAAAATACTTGTATAAAGAATACATAGGTATACTGCCTATACATATACCTATACAAAACACTCTTATAATTTATTAAATACACAAAATAAATCAGAAAAATAAAATAAAAATATATTTGTGTATATAAAAGTATTTTATAATTTTAGAAAATAAGAAATAAAAATAATTAAAATAAAATACACAAATTAAAAATAAAAGACTTAAATACATAGGTATTATACCTATAAAGGGCTAAAATGTAAACTTGTAAAAATACATCTCATAAAAATCATTAAAAATCGAAATAAAATACTATATAAAATTCTAAACACTTTTCATTTTATAACCTAATTAAAATAATGTCATTTATTATTTTTAAAATAATTTTTAGGAGTTTTTCCTGGTTGGTCCACGTGGACCAACCAGGGGACCAGGAGAGTTGACCTCGGGTCAACTCCCTGGTCCTACTCTTGTAGCTATGTCAGAGTAGGTTTGACCCATCTTCTAGGATTTTTGGGCGCCGCACCTTTCATCTATTCGTGATGCGCCCTTGACGATTTTTCTTCCTCGATCAGAGCTCTTACACGCCCAAGGCTCTCCTTGGGTTGTGGAGCTCTGAATCGAGCTGGGCACCTCGATCAAGGGACCCCTTCGTCAATCCCTTAAAACCAACCTCTGACCCCCATTTGAATTTTTGAACCGCGAAATACCTAGAATCCTTCCACCTTTGGATCGTGTTGGAGACCTGTTGGTGACAGCAACGGGCTGCCACCGCCCAAGCGGAGGAAGAGCCACCATTCCAGGCGCGTTCCACACCTCTGGCGACCACCGTTGAGGTACCTCCAACCTCGGGCACGCCAGTCCCTTGAGGTGTCTTTTATTCTTTTATTTTCCTCCCCGAAGTTTAGCCATCACCTTAGGATAAAAACCCTTCAAAAAATCATGTTTTAGCCTATCGACTCGCCCAGTCGATAGTTGGCCGGAGCAACTCCGGCCACCTTCGTTCTTCGCGCCGTCAGCCGCAGCACACCTCCACTCCATTGCGCCACGTGATCGGGGCAATTTTCCCCCGGTCATATCACCATTTTCTTGTGCAGGTCCAGGAGCTTGAAGTTCTCCTAGAGGGCGAGTTCTGGAGGCGCCGGAACCACCTGGAGCTACTTCCTCGACCTCGTCGTCGGGAGTGGGCTCCGGTGGACGACGGCCCATTTTGTCGCCGCCAGCCAGTAGAGGACCACCGCAGGAGGTCCGGGGGCCGTTTTGGAGCAGCTACGGACGCCGGGGAGGTGCGGCAAGGCTGGAGGAACTTCGCCCCGGCGAAGTTCGTCCGTGTTCTTCGTCAGCTACTCTCTGCCGTCGGATCGTGAGGGCGCCCCAGATCCTCTAACCGCCGTTCGATCCAGCACGCGCCACGCCGTTCGATCGTCATCCGCATCTAATCTGAGCCGCTGGATCGCGAAGGGGTATCGCGGGCCCCCGTGCTGACACGTGGATTAGTGGCTGAGGCCACCACCGTCGGATCAGCCATCTGCGAGGGTAATTTTGCTACATACCCTCGCATATTTTGTATTTATTTCCAGGAACTCAAACTTTAATCTGAAGGCATCAAAGTTTTGTAATAATTTTAGATAGGCCCCCTAGCTTTTTATTATTGCAAGTTAGTCCTCGCCAGGTCACATGTACAGTGCACGTGACCTTGGCATTTTTGCAGGTTCACCCTTGCGGTTTTGGGCATTTAATATTCAATGCAAGAACTATTTTGTTTAGTTTAAATTGTGTGGACATTTTGCATCTAAGCCCCCAGGATTTTGGAGAATCAAATTTTGGTCCTCGCCAGGCGCGTGCAAGTCACTCGCCCTGGTGGGCAAATTGCGTTGACACCCAGGCGGGTTTTGTAATTGACTTTTGGTCCTTTAAATTAAATATTCAGTTCAAATTTTGTGGAAAATTGCATGTTCAGCCCTGGACTTTTGAATATTTGCGTATATGCCCCTGCCAGGCCTTGAAATTTTTGTATGCTTGTAATATTTATTTGAAGCATCATCTAAACTCCAAAAATTCTAGAAATTTAGGGTTAAGCTCCTGCATGCTTGTATGTTAACGCCCTCTTTTTAGTTTTTTATTTTATTTTATTTTTATTTTTATTAAAAATCAAAAACATGCTTTTTATTCACTGCCTAGCTTAGAAACTATCAAAAAAATATTAAAACATCTCGAAAAAGTCTAAAAAAATTCCCTAGTCTGTATTTTAACCTATTTTAGTATCAGTCCAAAAATCACTAAAAATCCCAAAAGAAAAACACTAAAAATTTAAAAAAACTCAAAGTCTTCAAAAAAATATATAAAATTAAAGAAAACTCCAAAAAATACAAACTCAGTTCCTATTTGTTCTACATTTCATTCTCTTTATTTGAAAATTAGTGTGAAAAATTTTGGTTGCTGTTATCTTTTTTAATTTCCATTTTCCTCACAGCCAGCACATTTTCCACTGTTTTCCCTTATTTCAGTATATTAAAATACCAAAAATATTCTGAAAATTTCCCAAAAATCATAAAAATAGTAAAAAAATCCTAAAAATATAAAAAACATTTTCTTTCTGTATTTTTGGCTATTTTTTGCATATTTTTATAAATACTTTATCTAGTCTTTTATCACATTGTTTTTAAATTCCAATATTGAAAAAGAAATAAAAAATATAAAATATAAAATTATAAAAATTAGAAAATTAAAAATCAAAATACAAAATTAAAAGTTAAATTAAAAATAAAAAATTAAAAATTAAAAACCCACAAAAATTTCCTTTGATGCTTAGTGTAGACACTTCACACATTCACTCACGCACAATTATTTGAATTACCTTGTTTGCTCCCTGTGTTCGAACTCTCTGCATACTTGTCCCTTTACATCATTTGTGCAGAGTTAAAAATAAACTTTAACTCCGCATTATTTCTAATTTATTGATCTTTATTGTGGGTTAATTGTTGACTTTAGTCCAGAGTTAGTGTGGTCAACACACCGACTGAGTTCACGCTTTGTGTTGAACTTACGACCACCTGATTTCGGCTAAATCACTACCCTTGAGAACAAATCAAAGGGTGGCCATCCACCATCCATTAAATGGATGGTGTTGGATCATCTAATCCTTCATATATATTTACAACAACTTTCATTATAAAATAATTTACAAAAAATAATACCAAGTTAATTTTATGAATATTGCAATCATGCCATTAAATAATTGTGAATCATATTTACAATCTAAAATAAAATATAAATTGTATTTTCAATTAATTTTCAATGTGAATCCAATTCACATCAACAATTAATTTAAAGATACTATTTATAGTAAGCTCTCTCTAATATATTATAAATAACATTTATAATATATATATAATATGGATAGTACTATCCACATTATTCATATCCTCGATAACTATATCTCATTTAATTATCTTGGATCATCATTCTCATGTATTTAAATAATATGAATCAAATTCACAATATTTATGATAATCAAATCACATTTAATTATCAATATCTCAATGCTCAGATACATAATTCATCAATAGAATTATTCTTGAACTCTTTCAAGAACAATGCACTTTCTCCGCGGGTACTTGGAGATAAGGACATGGTGATTGTACGTTCCATATATAGTGACTTGGATATTGAGATCATATCTCAAATCTAGATCAAGGGGAACTCCCAAACATGATTAATTAAATCAAAATCGTAAATCTAATCTTCTATTGCATCTGAATTGTATTCTGATCAATGTCCAACATTTGGACTAAGATTAGATTACTTCTCTACTGAGAGGAGTCACTAAAATCCAGACTTGTTTCATCACTCCCTCGGAATAGAAGCATCATGGTTATACAATCGTTTATGATCACATCATCCTCAGGTATTCCTAATACATGTACATCCTACATACTAGAAGACCTAGAATAAACTTGAAGTTCTAGATCTTACTTAGATTGTCTCCTTTAACATTTTATCATTAGATTTCTCATTTGATTATTGGGAGTTGGTATCGATCATATACTTTCCAAAAGCATATATCATACCCAAGTATTGATCATATACTTTCCATAAGCATACATCACAGTCAAAATTCTAAAGCGAGACAGCCGTGCACGAAATTTAATTCCCAATATCTCAAGAGTGAACTCATGTCTTCCGGTTCAGTAATGAACATGTATGATCCCTTTGAGAGATTGTATTACTCATATGCCCTTGTATGCACACTAGCTCACCGGTGTATAGACCTTGATTAGATCATCAACATATCGGTCTATCAAATGTGCATACTCAAACATATAGTAACACATTTGTCTCAGGTCAGAGGATGTGTGCCTATATCGTGATAGCATGCGACATTGGTCTTTGGTTATCTCGATCTCATTAAGTCAACTCTTTGACTTAACTTATCTAATACCTACAAATCTCTATTCATGTGCAGTGGACCTGCATCAAGAGGTCGATTAGATATCAACCCATAAGAGAAAGGATTGCCATCTCCTACTCAGGTTGGAGATCATATCTTAATAATCATTTGACGGTGCTTGATGAGTCATCAATCTAACTATTTAGATATTCATACAAGCCCCAGCCTCTATAATTTAACAATTGAATCAACAGTTGTATGCTCATTGAGATGTCCATGGTACATAACCCTAATTGTACTAAGGGATCTATTATGTAAATTAATTATTCTTCATTTCAGATCAAAGATTGATATTTGCAATAACATTTATTGCATAATGGCTCACCATGGGCTCGCATGTCCAACAAACTCCCATTAGCCCAAAGATCCATTAATGGGCTAATTTTTAAACCCACACTCATGTGTTAATCATAAACCATTTAGAAAAATAACATGGTAAGCTGACTAATCACTCTGTTCCTGAGAAACTATGTCAATTCCTTTTACAGTACTTGCATATCCCCTAGTAACAATGGTCACATCCAATGCGAATGTTACATCTTATGAAATCAATACTCAATTTTGTTAAAGTAGTTGTAGTATCGTTAGCACTACAATTTAATAATCATTATAACCATATGTAATTTCTATTATTCTTATTAGAATGCTCTTATTTTCGGAGATCTCTATCTCCTTGGACTAAGACCTGGTCTTATGTCTTATAAGGCATCTATAGTTGAGACTTTTCATATCATTATCTGTAAAGTCCTAAGTTCTTAAAGATAAAACTTTGAGATCATTATATCAAAAGTCTTGTCAACTTTGAAGATATTGTTATTACTCCAATCAAGTGTTTTATCTCCATAGTAGGATTAGTAAGAGTTTACTACTTCCACTTCATGTCAGATATCCAACTTCTATACACATCTAGCATACACCAAGCTTCTCGTAACTGATGCACAAGGGTAAGCAGTTTTAGCATTCACTTCCTCAACTCTTTGAGGTGCTATCCCTTTATATAGGTCAGTACCATATCTTAAGGTAAGGAAGCCTTCCTTGGGGTATGTCTAAAGTGTACCACTAATGTGATGGTCCCAATGTCCTCTTTTCTTTGCTTCTAAACATATTCAGAACTAAGATCTAAGAGGTATCCTTGAGATCATATCTCAAGGTATGGAATAGTCAGATTATAAAATACTTATTATCGTCCTTATATCATTCCAAATGATTAGGACATTATCAACATTTAGCATTATGAACGTAATGGCACTCCCACTAAGCTTCACATGGTTCATCAAGATTTTGTATGAAATCATAACCTTTATAATTTTATTAAATCCAATGTACCATCTACGAGAAGCTTATTTGAATCCATAGATGGTAGTCCTTTAGCTTGCACATCTTGCCTTCCTTAATTATGAAGCCATGGGGCTACTTCATATGAATATCTTCGCCGAGGTATTCTAGAGGAATGCAATATTGACTTCCATCTTGTAGATGTCAAAGTCAAGTTGTGTTATGTAGCTATAGTTAGCAATATTCTGAAGGGCTTAAGAGTGGTTACTGAAGAGCAACTCTCACCGCAAGCGATATCTTCTCTTTGTGTGTATCTTGTGGATAAGAGTTGTGCTCTGAAGGTCTCTACCTTCTTCGCTTCCCTCTTTCTCTTGAAGATCCATTACACCTAACAGGTTTTACCCTTATAGGTAGATCCTCGAGAGTCCATATACAACAATTGTATATGAAATCTACTTTAGATTTTATTGCTAACATCCATCTTTCCATGTTATGATGCTTAGAAGCTTCATCATATAAAGTCAGATCGTTGCTAGATTTCTCTAACACATGGAATCCATACCTTCTAGGTTGTCTTACCACCCTCAAACTTATTTGAAGAGGTATGAGTATTTCATCTTTAATTGTCCGTTTAGTTTCCGCTTTCAGGAGCCTCATTATCTTCTCAAGATTCAATGAGTTCCTTTACTTCATTCTTATCTTGATTCTTAAGAATGTTATCATCTTGGAATCATATTCTTAGAGATGAAATCCTTTAAGAATCTCAAGGTCATAAAGTAGGTATCCAATACCATCCCTTATTTTCCAAATGAAGTAGCACTTTCTGGTGCTAGATTCCAGCTTACTTGCATCCACGACATGGTTATGGATCAAGCAACCCTAAATCCTCAAGTGCCCAACACTAGAATAGGTTACAAACCATAGCTTATGAGGGTTTTCAGGTTTAGATTTGCATGGAATCTTATTAAGGATATATATTGTAGTCTCTATTACATATATATCTGGAAACTAAGAGGTAATTATGCTAAGATTCATCATTGATCAAATCATGTCACACATGATCCAATTGTATCTCCCTACAACTCTATTGAGTATATGTGTATTAGGAGGAGTGAGATAGAAATGATATTCCTTTCTCCATAAGGTATTCCTAGAATTCATCTAATAAGTACTTGTTACCTAGATTAATCAAATTCATTTTCATCTTCCTTAAAACTTTCGTTCTAAATCAAAATTGTGAAATCTTTGAATATTTCAAAGGTTTCTAAGGTGAAGGGAAGAAATCACATATCACAATTAATCAGCAATTGATACCGCATATCATTAATGTTTATTATGATATAGATGATCCACATACATCAATATGTATGAGATCTTGAATACCTTGGCATCTTACACCATTCCTAGAGAAGGGTGCATTGGACATTTTTACTTTGAATCTATATTCATAAGTATGTAAGCTTTGAACCGTGAGATAATCAAAAGTTTTATCTCTTATTAGTCTATTAATCTCATCAATAGACATATGTCCAAGTCTTGAAGTCAGATCATCGTCAAATGATCTGCATCCTCCTATTGATCTTTTAAGGTTTAACTTTTCATTATTTAGAAATGTATACGAACAATTTATTAATTTTCTAATATAGTAGAGTCCTCTAGATGTTATATTACTATCTGAAATATGTCCATCATAACTTTTTATGATAGGTCTATTCCAAAATACATGTTTATTTCTAACATTCAGAATAAACAATGAATGTATTCTAATATCTAGGTCATAGAGACATTCTCTAAGACAAAGGGCTCTCCCACTGAAAATATGGTCTATCTATCCAATAGAGATTGTTGCAACAATTGAATCAACATCCATGTGGATGAGTATTAAGCCTTAAGATCAAATTTTCCTGTTTTCTAAAACATAGGCAACCAATTATAAGTGTTACTAGAAGAATGAGATACAATTATTAGACTTTGATCTTATCAAATAAGTAAGTCAATTTCAAGGATTAAATGCAGATGTAGATTATTTCGATGCACTATCCAAGTCCTTCTCTCAGGATCCTAGATAGTCTAGATAGTCATACTATCAGTACATCGGCTTATTGCAGTATTAACATTCATCCAACTCTTTGGATGTCATGTGTGTGGAAACCATAGAAGTACAGTCAACTCTCTGACTTTCCTTCTAACTTGGGTCAGACCCATGCTTCCATTGTGCTTCCGTCATCTATAAACAACCATTATTAAGACTAATGATCTCTTATATTGAACTCAAAAGATTTCAATACAAGAGTATTTCAACATTTACACATGCTTCATTAAATTCATACAATATGAATTTTATGAAGCTTCATGAATGACTTGAGTACAGAAGTAGAATGATGACACTCATCATATCTACATCTATCTTAACTCTTAAAGATTTTTGCTTCAGGTAGGTACTCAAACATTTAGAGTACATCATCTCTTATCGAGCCACCATTCTGCACAATGCAGTGAACCATGTCGTTCATGATTAAATATCGAGAGCACATATGTATGCCAAACATATTCTTAGATTTTATAAGGATTTTTGATAATTACGATCGTCATAGACATGATACTTCCAACGCATACTCGATGAGAGATCAAGACTATAGAGACACACAAACCCTAGGTTGTTGTCCTATTGTCTATTCAATTCTCAATCCTCATTATTATGAGGAAACTTTCACGTTGCAACCACATACATTATATGTCCAACAACAAGAACAATATTTTGATCATGAGTCCAATTCTTGGTAATTTTACTGGTTATTATTGAGTATAGTATTGAGTTGATTTAATGCAGGCTATCTGAAATAAGATAATTTATACAAATACATATTTTACTTCGATTTAGGATTTTTATATCAAAGTTGTCTTGCCATGTCAACACTGAAAGTTCGCTCCCTTAATCACTTTCAATGTAAGAGATATACTTACCATTTTATATCAAGCAAGATCTGGGATATCCTTTCTTATCTTTGTTACATCCAATAATATGAGAACCTGTAACTCGGATAAATAGAAGCGGGAACTCATTCCACCTTGCAAGTCCAACTTGCATTTCCTAACTCAGCCTTTAACACATGAGCCAACCATTTCTAAGGTAATGTTGACCCGTCGTTAATTGAACCAATCGTTAACAGGAATAGAAGTCGCTATGCGTAATCCAATATCACTCCAATAATATGAGGACTCGATATTGGGGGGCACTACGCAACCGGGTTTACTCTTTCGAGAAGAAAAGAGCTCGACCCATATGCTCTTGTATGCAGGAGCTTCTACTTCAGACAAGTGTCTACTGCATACAATCCATGGCAACGGAACCCTTCGCCTTGACGGGAGAGTATGGATATCACTTATGTGATCCTCTATATCATGTTCAAATTTTAATTAATTATTATGAATCATATTCACATAATTAATTCTTCCAAGGGAATTACAACTCTATTTATAATAGAGTGTATAATTTCATCTAATTAATTTAATCATTTTAAATCAATCATTAATCCAATTCAATCAACCAACAAACAATCTTGATTGTTACTTAAAGGAAGGTATAATCTCAAAAAATACTTATTATTTAAATTTTAATAATTAGAAAAGTACATCACGATCTCTCAAGCATTATCCTTTCCATACCCGTTGTCATGGTTAGTACACACAGGATGTCGGACAGACCGCTCATGGAGCAACCTGCTACCCCAACGATCCCCGATTAAACATCATATCCACACCAGGTCAAGATAATGTGATTTCATCAAATTGTATTTGAGATGATAATATGTCTTTCAACCGAAGTTATACCATATAAAATTTATAAAAACCATGAAATTTTCTAAACAAATCCCCAATCCTATTCAAGTAACAATGTTTTGCGTGTAGAGATTGTCCTACAACTATTGTAGGATAAACTTGGACTTTCATGAATCATTCATTCAAAGGCCTATTATGATTAGTCGATTATTTTCATAATTATCAGTTATCATATTCAATCAAGGCAAATTCATAATTTCCATGATTTCCATTGAATTATAAACACATTAAATAAAGAGGTTTGATAATCGAATCATCTTCTGTCCCATCTCCACTAAATATGGGATATCTAGGGCAAGAATCATGTGAAATAAATTAGAGAAGTTTGCTGATTTGATTCTCTACTTAATCAAGTATTTATTTCATGTTTCTTGACGAGAAAATAGTAAGCAAAATTAATTTTCTTACAGATCTGTTAATACATGCAAAACATCTTTCGTAACGGGAACTCTTCGAATCATTTTCATGTACTTTTGGTACCAATATTTGGCTACTATTTTTGGGATAATTTTTGAAAATATAAATACATTTTAATAACCAAAAAAGCACTTCCAAAAAATGCACAAACAATAGGTTTTATTCTACAAAAAAATTGATTCGAATCTTGCATCCAATGCAAAAATAATGAGCCCTGCACATCTAAAACATGAATCTTGATCTCGATGGATTTCAGATCATATCCAATACCTCGATCAAGGCTCTGATACCACTTCAAGGATATGGGAATGTCCTTAAGTGTGTCACAAAAGCGTGAAGATCACATCATATACGGTCGGGAGCAACTAGTCTCACTAGTTGCTCTAGGCAGCGAAATTTAAAAAAATAAATGTGATAAAACCACATAATCCAAGAACACTTCTCAGGTCACTTCATATAAATCACAAAGGGATATTAGGGTTACCTCTTGAAGCATGGTTGCGATCAACGTCTCTAAATGAAGAGAGCCCATGCCTCAAGTCTGATCCAACGGAGGAGACACTTGCGAGTAAATCTCCCGATCTCTTTTCACATGAGATCTGATGTCTTCTTCACGAGCGAGATGCGCCGAAGGAGATGGAGATCTATGAACGCTCGAAGCGACTACATGATGGCGTGACGACGACAATGATTCTCTCCAAGGCACAAAGTGGACGGCCACTTAGAGAGAGAGATGGGGAGTATAGTATGAGAATGAGAGAGAGAGAGAGAGGTGATTCAATTTTTATGTGTGTAAAAGAAGAGCTAGGGTTGCCTCTTCTTTTATAGTATTTTGGGAATCCATGGATTACAATCCACGTGAAACACAAAATCAATGGTTGAGATTGATTTTTGTTTCTATTAAATGGGCATGATTTTATTGTAAAAATACAACAACAATTAATTTACATTAATTTAAATATATATTTAATAATCAACATAATTTAATTTGAACTAAATTAATTAGTATAGACAGGTTAAAAAGGAAGTCATCCACCTTCCTAAAAGGGGGGGGCGACCACCCTTAAGAACAAGTCAAAGGGTGGTCGTCCACCATCCATTAAATGGATGATGTTTGCTCCTGTAATCCTTCATATATATTTACAACAACTTTTGTTGTAAATTAATTTACAAAAATAATTCATAATTAATTTTATAAATATTGCAATCATGCCATTAAATAATTGTGAATCATATTCACAACATAAAATAAAATGTAAATTGTATTTTCAATTAATTTCTAATGTGAATCCAATAAACATCAACAATTAATTTGAAGATACTATTTACAATAAACTCTTTCTAATATATTATAAATCATATTTATAATAGATATACATATATAATATAGATAATGCTATCCACATTATTCATATCCTTGATAACTAAATCTCATTTATTTATCTTGGATCATCATTCTCATGTATTTAAATAATATCAATCATATTCACATTATTAATGATAAACTGAATCACATTTAATTATCAATATCTCAATGTTCAGATACATAATTCATCAATGGAATTATTCTTGAACTCTTTTAAGAACAATGCACTTTCTATGTGGATACCTGGAGATAAGGATAGGGCGATTGTACGTTCCACGTATAGTGACTTGATATTGAGATCATATCTCAAATCCATATCAAGCGGACCTCCCAAAGATGTATGATTAAATCAAAGCTGTAAATCTAATCTTTTCATTGCATTTAAATCATATTTAAATCAATGTCCAACATTTGGAAGATCAGATTACTTCTCTATTGAGAGGAGTCACTAAAATCTAGACTTGTTTCATCACTCCCTCGAAATGAAAGCGTCATGGTTATAAAATTGTTTATGATCACATCATCCTCAGGTATTCCTAATACATGTACATCTTGCATATTGGAAGACCTAGAATAAACCTAAAGTTTTAATTGTTATTTAGATTGTCTCCTTCAGTGTTTTATCGTTAAGTTTCTCACTTGATCATTGGGAGTTGGTATCGATCATATACTTTCCAAAAGCATATATCACACCCATGTATTGATCATATACTTTCCAGAAGCATATATCAAACATACAAATTCAGTCAAGCTTCCAAAGCAAGATGACCGTGCATGAAATTTGATTCCCAATATCTCATGAGTGAGCTCATGGCTTCCTATTCAGTAATGAACATGTATGATCCCTTTGAGAGATCGTATTATTCATATTCCCTTGTATGCACACCAGCTCGCCGGTTATAGACTTTGATTAGATCATCAACCTCTCAGTCTACCATATGTGCATACTCAAACATATAGTCACACATCTGTCTCTGATCAAAGGATGCGTGCCTATATCATGACATCATACCACATAAGTCTTTGGTTATCTCGATCTCATTAAGTCAACTCTTTGACTTAACTTATCTAATACCTCTGAATCTCTATACCTATGTAGAGGACCTGCATCAAGAGGTTGGTTAGATGTCAACCATAAGAGAAAGGATTTCCATCTCCTACTTAGGTCGGAGATCATCTCTTAATAATCATTTGGCGATGCTTGATGAATCCTCAATCTAACTCTTTAGATATTCATCCAAGCATCAACCTCTATGATTCAACAATTGAATAAATAGTTGTATGATCAAGAAGATAGCCATGGTACATAACCTTACTTGTAGTAAGGGATTATGCAAATTAATTATTCTTCATTTCAAATACGGGAATGATATTTGCAATAACATTTATTTCATAATGGCTTGTTATGGGATCGCATGTCTAGCAATCTCATCGTCGGATTAACCGTGTCTACCACCATAACATGCATCTTCGATGAAATAAAATACATCTAAAGCTCATGGTGATAACTTTCTATTAGGGGATCAGAGGCGGTGGTGGTGGAAGAACCACATCACTAACAACTGGAACGATGAGCATCCATCGTAAGCGAGCATTGGGACTCCGCGGTTAGGGTACTCAAGCACTCCAAAACCACGATGCTGGCCGTTGGATCAGATCCAGGTATTCAACCATATGAAAGGATTCTCGACACAGCACCAATCTCCCTCAGGGTTGGTCTCAACATTCAACTGCGTGGGAGAGGAATGTGACACCATAGATCTGAGCCACTCTCGAAGACGAAGGTGAAGAAGTGATGGTCACATATAGGAGCTTCCCAATGAGCTACATGTACCTCCTCTTGTCTACCTCCTATTTGTCATCATAATATCATGCTCGAGTCCATGGCAGTAGTGGTAGGACTACTATCTACCATGCATGTCTCAGAGAGAAGAACTGTAATGTACTTCCTCTGAGTTATAAACAGAGCTTGCAAGTTCTTGGTGAACTCAAGTCCAATGAAGTAATGTAAATTGCCAAGGACCTTGGTTACAAACTACTGACGAAGGAAAACCTTAGCTGCACGAATGCCATGCACACCATCCCCTATAATAATGATATCATCTTCATAGATCACTATAGCAACTATACCTCCCCGAGTCCTCTGAATTACCAATGAGTGATCTGCAGTTGATCTTGCGAACCATTGTTGCTCTATCAAGTCCGAGAACATCTGAAACCATGATTTTGGACTATGCTTAAGGCCATAGATAGCCTTATGAAGTCTATGAAGGATATGGAAAAATCCTTAAGTGCATAACGGAAGCATGAGGATCGCATCGTATGTGATCAGGGGCGACTAGTCGCACTAGTTGCTCGGGGCAGCAGAAATTAAAAAAATAAACGATGAAACCACATGATCCAAGAACATTTCTTGGCTCATTTCATCTAAACCACAAATAAGTATTAGGATTACCTATTGAAGCATGGATGTGATCAAGTCTATAAAGGAAGAGACCTCATGTCTCAAGTCCGATCCGACGGAGGAGATACTTGCGAGCGTGTTGATGAAACACATGCTCCTCGCAATCCATGTTGATGATCCAAGAAGCGAATCTCCTGATCTCGTCACACAAGATCAGATGTCTTATTCACGAGCAAGGCACATCGAAGGAGATGGAGATCCTCGAGCGATCGCGACAGCACGAATGCGTGGTGACGACGGCAACCCTCTTTAGGGTACCAAGGTGTACAACCACAATGAGAGAGAGAAAGAGAGACTTGGCGTGTAGAGAGAGAGACGGAGAGAGAGCATATGTTGTATGTCTAAAGAAGAACTAGGGTTGCCTCTTCATTAATATATTTTGGGAGTCCATGGATCCCGATCCATGGACAACACAAAATCAATGGTTGAGATTGATTTGTGTCCCTTTCAATGGTTATGATTTTGTTATTAAAAACACAACAACAATTAATTAAATTAAATTAAATATGTTGAATAATAATAAATAAAAATTAATTTCAATTAAATCAATCATCCATAGAGATAATAGGAAGGAGGCAAGCCTCATTCCATAAGAAGAGGGGACAGCCACCCATTCCAATTAGGAATTGGTGGTTGTTCATCCTCCTCTTTAGGAAGGTGGCATGCCACTCCTATTTCATGAGATTGCATTATCTCATGATTCTCTCTAAATTTTGCAACAACTTTTGTTGCAAATTATTTCACAAAAATAAATCCAATTAATTTTGTGAACATTGCAATCATGACATTAGAAATTTGTGAATCACATTCACAACCCAAAATAAAATGTAAATTACATTTTCAATAAATTATCCAATGTGAATCCAATTCACGTCGATATTTAAATTGTAAATGTTATTTACAAATAGCTCTCTCTTATATATTATAAATAATATTCATAATATATATGAATAATTTGGATAATGCTATCCACATTATTCTTATCCATAATAATTAAATCATATTTAATTATCTTGGATCTCTATTCGCGTATGCCCAAATGATATGAATTGCATTCACATTATTCACATCTTTGATAATTAAATCACATTTAATTATCTTAGAGAACTCTCCTTATATGGCCAAATAATATGAATCACGTTCATATTAAATTATTCATGATAATTAAATTGCATTTAATTATCATTTTTCCTCAATGCTCAGATATATTATCAACAATGAAATTATCCTTAAACCCTTTCAAGGATAATGCGCTTTATCCGTCGGATACTTGGAGATAAGGATAGGACAATTGTACATTCCACGTATAGTGATTTGGATATTGAGATCATATCTCTAATCAGATCTTGCGGACCTCTCATAGATGTTTGATTAAATTAAAATCGTAAATCTAATCTTTTACTGTATATGAATTACATTCATATCACTGTCTAACATTTGGACCAAGATCAGATTACTTCTCTATTGAGAGGAGTCACTAAAATCCAAAGCCCATTCATCACTCCCTAGGAATGGAAGCGTCATGATTATACAATCGTTTAAAATCACATCACCCTCAGGTATTTCTAATACATGTACATCATGCATACTAGAAGACCTAGAAAAAACCCGAAGTTTTAGATCTCTTTTAGATTTTCTCCTTCAGGATTTTATCATTAAGTTTCTCATTCGATTATTGGGAGTTGGTATCGATCATATACTTTCCAAAAGCATATATCATACCCAGTTGTTGATCATATATTTTCCAAAAGCATATATCAAACCTACAAATTATGTCAAGCTTCCAAAGCGAGACAATCATGCACGGAATTTGAATCCAATATCTCATGAGTGAGCTCATATCTTCCGATTCAGTAAATGAACCTGTATGATCCATTTGAGAGATCATATTACTCATATGCCCTTTTATGCACACAAACACGCCAGTGTATAGACCTTGATTTGGCCATTAACCCATTGGTCTGTGAAATGTACATACTCAGACATATAGTAACACATATGTCTCCAGTCAGAGGATGCGTGCCTATATCGTGACAACATACGACGTAGGACTTTGTTTATTTCAATCTTGTTAAGTCAACTCTTTGACCTAACTAATCTGACACCTCCGAATCTCTATTCCTATGCAGAGGACCTGCATCAAGAGGTCGGTCAGATATCAACCAAAAGAGAAAGGATTGTCATCTTCTACTCAGGCTGGAGATCATCTCTTAACAATCATTTGATAGTGCTTGATGAGCCCTCAATCTAACTGTTTAGATATCACCCAAGCACCGGCCTCTATGATTCAACAATTTAATCAACTGATGTATGATCATCAAGATGGCCATGGTGCATAATCCTAATTGTACTAAGGGACTTATTATGTAAAATATTCTTCATTTCAGATCAAGGGATAATATTTGCAATAACATTTATTGCATAATGGCTCGTCGTGGGCTCGCATGTCCAACAATCTCCCACTAGCATAAAGAGTCATTAATAGGCTAATCTTTAAACCCACACTCATGTGACAATCATAAGCTATGTAATATAGCTAGGTAAGCTGATCAGACACTCTATTATTGAGAAACTACGCCAAGTCCTTTTACAGTACTTTATATCCCCTAGTAACAATGCTCGCATCCAATGTGAATGTTGCATCTTATGCAACCAATACTCAATTTTGTTAAAGCAATTATAGTATCTTTGACACTATAACTCAATAATCATTATAACCAGTATGTAATTCTATTATCCTTATCAAAATGCCCTTATTCCTAGAGATCTCTATCTCCTAAGATATCTGCATTAAGACCTTTTAGATTTCTATCTATAAAGTCTTGAGCTCTTGAAGATAAGACTTTGAGATTACTATCTCAAAAAAATCTTATCTTATTTTAAGATATTGTTATTACTACAATTAAGTATTTTATCTCCATAATTGGATTAGTAACAGTTTACTACTCCCACTGCATGGCATACATGTGACTTGTATACACATATAGCATACACCTAGCTTCTCGTAACTGATGCACAAGGACAAGCAGTTTTAGCATTCACTTCCTCAACTCCTTGAGGTGTTATCCCTTCAGATAGATTAGTATCATATCTTAAGGGAATGAAGCCTTTCTTGGAATTTTTCCAAAAATGGAACATGTCCAAGGTGTACCACTAATGTGACGGTCCCAATACCCTCTTTTTTTACTTCTAAACAACTTTAGAACTAAGATCTAAGAGGTGTCCTTAAGATAATATGTCAAGGTAAGGAATTGCTAGACTATAAAACAATTATTATCCTTACATCATTCCAAATGATTAGGATATCATCTACATTGAGCATGACGAACACAATGGTCCCGCTAAGCTTCACATGATTTATCAATATTCTATCTGAAATCATAACATTTGTAATTTATCATATCTAATGTTCCAACTACAAGAAGCTTATTTGAGTCCATAGATGGAGTTCCTTTAGCTTGAATATCTTGCCTTCCTCAATTATGAAGCCATGGGGCTACTTCATATTAACATCCTTAGAGAGGTATTCACAGAGGAATGCAATATTGGCTTCCATCTTGTAGATGCATAGTCAAGTTGTGTAGATACAGTCAGCAATATTCTGATGGGTTTAAGCATGGTCACTGGAGAGCAAGTCTCATCGCAAGCGATGTCTTCTCTTCATGTGTATCTTGTGAATATGAGTCATGCTTTGAAGGTCTCCACTTTCTCATAAGGTTCCCTCTTTCTCTTGAAGATCCATTTACACCAAACAGGTTTTACCCTTATAGGTGGATCCTCGAGGGTCCATATATAACACTTGTATATGAAGTCTACCTTAGACTTTATTACTAACATACATCTTTCTATGTCATGATCCTTAGATACTTCATCATATGAAGTTAGATCATTGTCAGACTTAACTGACATATGGAATACATCCTCAAATTAATTTGAAGAGGTATGAGTGATTCATCTTTATTTATCATTTTAGTTTCCGATTTCAGGAGCCTCATTATCTTCTCAAGATCAAATGAGTTCCTTCACTTCATTTTCATATTGATTCTCAAGAGAGTCATCCTCTAACAATCATATCCTTAGTGATGAAATATTTTAAGAATCTCAAGGTCATAAATTAGGTATCCAATACCATTCTTTATATTCCTAACGAAGTAGCACTCTCTAGTGTTAGATTCCAGCTTACTTGCATGGAATTTTATTAAGTATATTGTACTCTCTACTACATATATACCTAGAAACTAAGAGGTAATTATGATAATATTCATCATTGATAAAATCGTGTCACACGTGATACGATTGCATCTTCCTACAACTCTATTGAGTTTAGGTGTATCAAGAGGAGTGAGATAAAAATACTATTCATATCTCCATAAGGTATTCTTTGAATTCATCTAATAGGTACAAGCTACTTAGGTTAGATCAAATTCATTTCATCTTCCTTCAAACTTTGGATGTAAACAAAAATTGTGAAAGCTTTGAACATTTCAAAGGTTTCTAAGGTGAATAGAAGAAGTCTTATATCACAAATAATCATCAATGGATATCATATATCATTAATGTTCATTATGTTATAGATGATCCACATGCATCAGTATGTATGAGATCTTCAATATCTTGGAAGCTTACACCATTCCCAGAGAAGGGTGTATTGGATATTTTACTTTTTGAATACAATATTCACAAGTATGTAAGATTTGAAATTTCAAATAATCTAAAGTTTCATCTCTTACTAGTCTATTGATCACATCAATAGACGTATGTCCAAGGTTTGATGCCAGATCATTGTAAAATGATCTTCATCCCCTATTGATCTTTAAAAGTTTATTCTTTTAGTATTAGAAATGTTAATGAACCATTCATAATTGTGTAATTTTAGTAGAGTCCTCTAGATGTGAGATTACCATCTGAAATATATCCATCATAACTCTTTATGATAGGTCTATTCCAGAATGCATGTTTTTTCCCAACATTTAGAAATAAACAATGAATGTATTCTAATATCTAGGTCATAGAGACGTTCTCTAAGACTAACTGCTCTCCCACTGAAAATATGAAGTCTATCGATCTAATAGAGATTGTTGCAACAATTGCATCAATATCCATGTGGATGGCTATTAAACCATAAGATCATTTTTCCCAGTCTTCTAAAACATATGTATCTAATTGCAAATATCATTAGAAGAATGAGATACAATTATTATACTTTAATCTTATCTAATAAGTAACTCATCTTCAATGATGTTAAGTAGATGTAGATTATGCTGATGCATTATCTGAGTCCTTCTCTAAGGATCTTGGATAGTCTAGATAGTCATACTATCAATACATCGGCTTATGCACTGGCATTCATCCAAATATTTGGATGTCATATGTATGGAAACCATAGAAGTGCAGTCAACTCTTTGACTTTCCTTCTAACTTGGGTCCGACCCATGCTTCCACCACACTCCCTTCATCTATAAACAACCATTTCTTAAGACAAAAAAGGATTTCTTATGTTCAACTCAAAAGAATTCAATGTAAGAATATTTCAACATTTATGCATGCTTCTTTCAACTCATACAATATGAATATTATGAAGCTTCGTGAGTGACTAGAGTATAGATAGTAGAATGATGGCATTCATCATATTTGTATCTATCTTAACTCAAAAACTTTGGTTTAGGCACGCACTTAAACATTTTGAGTGCATCATCTCTTATGGAGCCACCATTCTGCATAATCAGTGAACTATGTCATTCATGATTAAATGCTGAGAGCAATATGTATGCCAAAATATCTTTTTAGGTTTTATAAGGATTATTTAACAATTACAATCATCTTCGCTATGATACTTTCAAAGCACACTCGATGAGACATCAAGACTATAGAGACACACAAACCCTAGGTTGTTGTCCAATTGTCTATTTAATTGTCATTCCTCATTATTATGAGGATACTTGGACATTGCAACCACATACATTATGTGTCCAACTGCAAGTACACTATCTTGGTCATGAATTCAATTCATGAGAATTTACTGGTTATTATTGAGTATAGTTTTGAGTGGGTTTTAATGAGAATTATCCGAAATAAGATATTTGCATAAATATACATATATATATTACTTTGATTTAGGCTTATATCAAAGTTATCTTGCCTTGTCAACACTGAAAGGTCATTCCCATATTCACTTTTAATGTAAGAGATATACTCACCATTATATCTCAAGCACGATCTGGGATCTCCTTTCTTATCTTTGTTACATCCCAATAATATGAGAAATCGTAACTCGGATAAAAAGAAGCGGGAACTCATTCCGCCTTGCAAGTCCAACTTGCATTTCCCAATTTGGTTTTTAACACCAAGATCCACCACCCCTAAGGCAATGTTGACCCATCGTTAATTGAACCAACCAACAATAGAAATAGCACTCGCTACGTGCAATCCAATATCGCCCCAATAATATGAGGAACTGTATTGGGGTCACTACACATATTGCCATACTCTTTCGATAAGCAAAGAAATCAATCTAGATGCGCTTGTATGCATGAGCTATCACTTCGGACATGCGTCTGCTACATACAATCCCTAGCGACGGAACCCTTCGCCTTGACGGAAGACCATGGATGCCACTTATGTGATCCTCCATATCATGTTCAAATTTTAATTAATTATCATGGATCATATTCATAAAATTAATTTTTCCAAGGGAATTACAACTATATTCATAATAGAGTATATGATTGGATCTAATTAATTTAATCATAATAAATATTAATCTAATTATCAACCAACAAATAATTTTTTATTATTATTTGAAGGATGGAATAATCTTAAAATATGTATTTTTTGAATTTTATCATGATCATTTCAATCATTATCCGTTCCTTACCCGTTGTCATGGCCAGTACCGAAGGAAGTGGGATAGGTCGCTCATAGAGCAACCAACTACCCCAATGCTCCCCGACTAGACACCATATATGCCTTTGTCAGGATAATACGATTTGATTATTTTGTATTTGAGATGATAATCGATCTTTCAGCCGAAGTTATACCATATGATATTTGTCAAAATATTTTTTATTAATATTATAAGGAGATTTTCTAAACAAATCCCTAATCCTATTCAAGCAACCATGTTTGTTGGAAAGTTCATTATAACCAAAACGATCAAGATCATCATCTTATCATATTGGTTATTGCAATGTCATCTAAGAAAATAATAATCATAAATATTCAAATATATTCATCAATAATTATTTCAAAAAGATAACTATTAATTTCATTAATTGAATAAATGAAAGTCACACGGTTCTTGATTAGGAAAGTAATTTTCAGCAGTGACCCTCACTTACCAAAATTAGCATATCTCAATCAATTTAAATCCAATTCATGCAAAATAAGTTCATCTAGTTTTCTAATTTGATTTAAAACAAAACCCAAGTAATTTTCATGCATTTCAAGGCGAATCAAAATCGTGGTTAACTCTTTAAATACGTCATAATTCGTTTTCCTGAAATAGTGGATACACATTCAATAAAAATATCATAACTTTACAAAAAAATTCCAACTCGCACAAACTCAAGTCCCATGATTTCCTCATTTAATGGGAAGAATAATCTAATTTATAATTTCTTGTTTAAATACTTTTAAATATGACGAATAAATTGCACAAAATAGGGTTGCATGAACAAAATGCAATGAAAATTCACAAACCCTGAAAGTGCCCATGGCGACTTAGGTTTGTTGATCATATTAAAAACCTCCAACCTAGTTCTGATACCACTAGAAGGATATGTAAAAATCCTTGAGAATATCACAGAAGCGTGAGGATCACATCGTATGCGATCAGGAGTGACTAGTCGTACTAGCTGCTCGGGGCAGTGGAAAAAAAATAAATGATAAAATCACAAGATCCACGAACACTTCTCGGATCATTTCATATAAACCACAAACAAGTATTAGGTTTACCTCTTGAAGTGTGGTTGAGATCGATTCTATAAAGGAAGAGACCTCCTGTCTCAAGTCTGATCCGACGGAGGAGACGCTTGCGAGCGCGTTGATGAAATGTGTGTTCCTCGCAATACATGTTGATGATCCAAGCGGGGAATTTCCTGATCTCCTCACATGAGACCCGACATCTTCTTCACAAGCAAGGTGTACTGAAGGAGGCGGATATCCTCGAGCAGTCGACGCAGCAGCATGATAACATAGCGACGACGATGACCTCTCTAGGGTGCCAAGGTGGACGGCCACAAAGAGAAAGAGAGACTTGGCGTGTAGAGAGAGAGGGAGAGAGCATATGTTGTGTGTCTAAAAAAGATCTAGGGTTGCCTCTTCTTTTATAATTTTTTGTGTGTCCATGGATCCTATCCATGGACAACACAAAATCAATGGTTGAGATTGATTTGTATCCCTTTCAATCGTCATGATTTTATTGTTAAAAGACAACAATTAATTAAATTAAATTAAATATATTAAATAAATAATCAATAAAATTTAATTTTAATTAAATCAATCATCTATGGATATAATAGGAAGGAGGCAAGCCTCCTTCCATAAGAAGATGGGATGACCACCCATTCCAAATAGGAATTGGTGGACGTCCACACGCCTTCTTAGGAAGGTGGCATGCCACTTCTATTTCATGAGATTGCATTATCTCATGATTCTCTTCAAATTTTACAATAACTTCTGTTAGAAATTTATTTCAAAAAAATAAATCCAATTTATTTTGTGAACATTGCAATCATGACATTGAAAGTTTGTGGATCACATTCACAACACAAAATAAAATGCAAATTACATTTTCAATTAATTGTCCAATGTGAATCCAACTCACATCAACATTTAAATCTTAAATATTGTTTACAAATAACTCTCTCTTATACATTATAAATCACATTCATAATATATATGAATAATTTGGATAATGTTATCCATATTATTCTTATCCATAATAATTAAATCACATTTAATTGTCATGGATCTCTATTCTCATGTGCCCAAATAATATGAATCACATTCACATTATTCACATCTTTGATAATTAAATCACATTTAATTATCTTAGATAACTCTCTTATATTATCAAATAATATGAATCGAATTCATATTATTCATGATAACTAAATCACATTTAATTATTAGTTTTCCTCAATGCTCAGATATATTTTCAACAATGAAATTATCCTTGAACTCCTTCAAGGATAATGCGCTTTCTCAATCGTTAATCTAATCTTTTGGTTGTATCTTAATGACATTCGGATCACTGTCCAACATTTGGACCAAGATCAGATTACTTCTCTACTGAGAGAAGTCACTAAAATCTAAACCCGTTTCATCACTTCCTAGGAATGGAAGCGTTATGATTTTAGAATCGTTTATGATCACATCACCTTCAGGTATTCCTAATACCCGTACATCCTGCATACTGGAAGACCTAGAATAACCCCGAAGTTTAGATCTCTTTTTGATTGTCTCCTTCAGAGTTTTATCATTAAGTTTCTCATTCAATCATTGGGAGTTGGTATCGATCATATACTTTCCAAAAGCATATATCATACCCAGGTATTGATCATATACTTTTCAAAAGCATATATCAATTTTACAAATTCTATCAAGCTTCCAAAGTGAGACAACCGTGCACGGAATTTGAATCCCAATATCTCATGAGTGAGATCATGTCTTCCTATTTAGTAAATGAACCTGTATGATCCCTTTGAGAGATCGTATTACTCGTATGCCCTTGTATGCACACTAGCGTGATGTATAAGCGTTGATTAGGCCGTCAACTTATCAGTCCGCTAAATGTACATACTCAGACATATAGTAACACATCTATCTCGGGTCAGAGGATTTGTGCTGATATCGTGATAGCATTTGACATAGGTCTTTGGTTATCTCGATCTCATTAAATCAACTCTTTGACCTAGCTAATCTAACACCTCCAAATCTCTATTCCTATGTAGAGGACCTGCATCAAGAAGTCAACCAGATATCAGCCAAAAGATAAAGGATTGTCATCTCCTACTCAGGTTGGAGATCATCTCTTAACAATCATTTGACGGTGCTTGATGATCCTCAATCTAACTCTTTAGATATCACCCAAGCACCAGCTTCTCTGATTCAACAATTTAATCAACAATTGTATGATCACTAAGATGGCCATGGTTCATAACCCTAATTGTATTAAGAGACCTATTAGGCAAAATATTCTTCATTTCAGATCAAGGGAATGATATTTGCAATAACATTTATTGCATAATGTCTCATCGTGGGCTCACATGTCCAACAGTCTAAAAACCATATAACACTCCTTATCAGCAACGAACCCTTGAATAGCGATATGTAAACTTCCGCCTGTAGGTAAACACAAAGAAACACATTCTTTACATCGAGTTGATATAGGGGACAATCCCATGTCACTGCAACAAAAAGAAGGATTCACAGTGTAGAATGCCAAGCCACTGGAGAAAGTATCTTGACAGTCCACTCCAGACATTTGGGTGAATCCATGAGCCACAAACCTCACCTTGTAGTGATCCATGTTTCCATCTACTCGGCGGTTCACTATGAACACCCACTTGTATCCCACGATAGATGCGCCTATAGGAAAAGTAATAATGCTTCATGTGCCACGTGACTGTAACATGACCATGCCCTCCTCCATGGCAAGATGTCAATGAATATCCTATATCATCTCCTACTATGTACGACGACAAACCTCCTAAAATCCTATGAGAGATGCCCCAAATAGACATGGGTTGCATGAGGATAAGCAACACATGTACATCTCCGGTTTCCCAAAGCAATATGCACATCAAGATAACTTGTCTCCTCCTCAACTTGTAGATTAGCATCCTGAGAGGACATCTGCTCATCTTGTAAAGTAGATTGTTGTATGGATAAATCAATAGGTCTATCTGCATAAACAATGTGCTCATAACATACCTGGGGCATGCCAGAAGATGGGGAAGGCCCATGAGCTGGGGAATCATAGAAGGCCTGCGAATGTAGAAACATTGGTAATAAGTGAGCTAGGGTACTAGGTGGCAGTGGTGGAAGAGCCACAGGAGCATGTGGTGGTGGTGGAGGAGGAGGTGGTGAAGCTGCTAGTGGGACCGAAGGTGATGGTGCCATAGAATGAGGAGAAGGAGGCACATATACCTCCTCTCCAAAGTCGGACGAAGTCAATCTGTCACATGTAGTAGAGAAATACATGACATACTAAAAAAAGGTGACGCCAACATTGACATAGTACTTCTGTCTAATAGAGTCGAAGGAACAATACCCCTTTTGGGTACGAGAGTTGCCTACAAAGACATCCTTGACAACTCTAGGGGAGAGCTTGTTCTGACCAGGAGTTAGTTGGTGTTGAAAAGCCATGGGCTAAATACACAAGGTGTAAGGTAGAATAAGTTCTTCTTGGGAAACACAATTAAGAAAGGGATCTTCTATCCTAAAATAGAGGTCTCCATACGATTCACCAAGTAACAGTCAATGAGAATCGCATCACCTAGCAAAAAAGTGTGGAGCATGATTTTGAATCAAAAGTATCCTGGTCACATCAAATAAGTGACGATGTTTTCGTTCGGCAACTCCATTCTGTTAAGAAGTGTAGGCAGACGAGGTCTAGTGTATGATGCCAAAAGACCTAAAGAACTCAGAAAGCTGCAATGCGCAGAACTCCAAGGCATTCTCAGAGTTAACAAACTTATCAATCATAGAGAAAATATTCTTTTTTTCAATAATGAAAGATTTATTGACAGACCCAGCTTCAGACTTGTTTTTCTCAATTAAAACCCAAAATACTTTGGAAAAGTCATCCACAACTGCAAGATAAAACATGTGTCCATGGTGATCAGGAACACGACTAAGACCTCAAATATCGAAATGGACAATCTCAAATAATGATTGCTACTATGACTCTAATGATAAGGAAAAGAAGAACAGTGATGCTTCCAAAGCTAGCAAGCCTCGCACTGAGGGAAAAACGTGTGGCTATCTATGGGAGGACATGACACCGCTTCTGTAAAGGAAGGTGAATAAATCGAAGTATGTTGAGATTGATCCAGTAGGAACGGAAGATGCACCAACATATGGAGACTGGACCAATCTATAGAGTCCCTTTTGCTCACGACCACATCCAGTCACCCTCTCCGTGAGTGTATCTTGAAACATAAGAGAAGGGTAAAAAATGGAATAACTGTATCTGAATGCAAAACATCTGACCACAACCACCATATCTCTAACTAAACAACCTTATGTTATGGTCAATGTATATGAATTAGAACTTCTCAACTTCAAAAACACATTTTTCAAGGAAAGGCTTTGGAATGGATACATTGAACTATGAAGTCCTCACAAACGAGTTCCAGTCCAATTACGGTTAATTCAAGCGCTAGTTTCCCATTACGTAAATATGGTCAACCATGTGCTTTTTTGGAATAATTGTATTTCTATTTCCCCATCAAAAAGAATTTCTTTGGAATAATTTATACATTTCAACACTATATAAGAGTTATAGGTGTCAAAAGTGGGATCACTAAACTTTTCTGTGAATTGATCTTGCAGAAAAGATGCCTCCTAAGACTGCTCTATTCTTCATGTAAGTTATATTCAAAGATAAAATTCTCACTTAAGATAATCTAAAAAGAAGAGGATTTTATTTGGGAAGTAGAGGTGAGATTTACTGGAGTAGCTAAGAAAATTCATTCCACCTTCTAATAGATTGTGATTTTATCATTAATGAGATGAACACTACTACTTCAACCTTTTCCCTTTTTAAGTTCATGATTAAAGATTTTTTGCAGCAAAAGATTGAGTTTAACCTTAATCCAATGAGCCCTGAGCTCATTGAGGTCTTAGTAAGCACCAATTATATGCCATTAATCATAGGATTGTTGAAGAGGTTAGCTATTTTGAAGGACTACAATTTCAGCAGGATTAAAATATGGCTAGATGATTTATCGTTGCTACATTCCAATTACAATGTTTCCTAAAAAAAGAGAGTCATTTTTTGCAGGGTTTAAAAAATCAGACCGGACTGGCCGGTCGGACTGGGAACCGGCCTCGACCAGGTCAGTTCGGTTGGTTTTATGTAATTAATTTAAAAAAAAAAAGAAAATAAAAAATCGGGTCTAGTCGGTGGTCGGATTGGGTTGATCTAGGTGGCCGGATCAGGTTGACCCGGATTGACCCAATTCAGATGGTTTAATATATTTTCAAAAAATAAAGGTTGAAATAATGAAATAATAGGGTTTTTATCACTTATGCCCTTCTTAACTTCTACAAATTCAGTTACGTCCCTCTCTTTTTTAGATTATAACTTGTGCCACTACTTTCTTGGAGTAATTTTCTAGAAGTAACTATAAATAAATTATTACAATATTATATTCATATATAATGCTAGAAAATATGGACTATCTTTTGTAGACTTTTATTTGAAATAGACAATTATATTATTCTATTGAAAGATTTGACATTTTAAATGATTATTTCATTGATATATAAATACATATTTAAATATATGTATCCAATTTTATAGGTTTAAAAAACTGAATCGACCGGTCTGACTAATAAATTAAGCCTAGTCCGGGTTTTTTCGAGTCGATAGGAATGATGATGTCATGCTGACATCATCGTCGGTAAGACCCGGTTGGACCAAATCGAAGATTGGTCGGTTCAATGTCTGGTTCGATCTTTAAAACCTTGATTTTTTGAATGAGAATAGAATTTAGATAATGTCTTTCATGCAGAAGACTAAATGAGGGAAAGTTTCTTTGATTAAGTGAAATTGCTAGTGAAAATTTAGAGATTATAAATGTTTGCATCAAACTTAGTGTTTATAGGTAATGTGATATTGATCTACCTCTTAAGAGGGTTTTGAGATTTTTAAGAAATTTACGGATGCTATTTACGTAATTTACTGATAAAATGAGTTAAATTACCTCAATAAAGAGGTTTTCATGGTTATGTGATGAACCCCCATTTCATCACCTTTATTCTATCATTTTGGCCTTAAAAACCCTAGTTAATGCATGTAAATAGCATTATTTTGTACATAATAGCATTCATTATTTATTACATTTATTGTGTAAATAATATTATTTATAATGCCAAAATTATAGAATAAAGAGAAGAAAAGAAAAATAATAAAATACCAAAGGTATTTTATGACCCTGAACCCCGAGACCAAGTCAAGAATTGATTTGGTCGACAAGGAATAAAGTAGGTGGAGATAAGGGCCAAGAAGGCAATAAAAATCACATTTATTTATCCATCAATAATTCATTTTTGACACCCATTTTATTCTTTATTATTTATTCATCAAATAAAGAAACTTTGTACATACAAGTTGTAGATAATAATGTTAAAAAAATTGAGTTTATACAAAAGTAATACATGATATTCATTTTATACACAAAATAAAAAGTCAAAATCTCAACTTCACAGACCCATATCTTCCAAATAAAAACTCAAAATGTATAAAAATCATTCTAATTATATATAACTTTTAATGAACTATTTAATGAAGTCAGTTTCATATTTTTTGGCATTAAGATGTGAAAGTTAGGTTTTGGACCCTCATTGTATGGTATTCACGAATAAATTATTCATTTTATTTATTCTTTATTATTCTTACAATATTATATTTTTATAATTTTCCAATTATTATTTATAACTTGTGTACATATTAAAATCATATTAAAATAAAAAAGAAAATATAAAATAAAATAAGTCTATACAAAAACACAAGTAAAATACCTATGTTAATTCTTGTAAATAAATAAAAGGGAAAGCTATTCTTTTATTCTTTTTCCCTTTTATATTTTTTATACTCTTGTAAATAATATTTATATTTTATTAAAAATATAAAATGAAAATAAAACCATGAATAACATATTAAAATAAAATGTGTATATAAAATACATAGATAAAATACCTACAATTATACCTATATAATATATATACCTATTTATTTAAAGATACAAATAACATCATAAAAAGATAATAAAAATATATTTATGAACCTAAAAATAAGTTGTAAATACATAAAATAAAATGTACAAAATAAAAATAAAATAGTCAAAATATAGATGAATATACCTATAAATATACCCCTAAAAATAAACCACTAATAAATAACCTCAAAAAAATAAATAAAATTCATAACAAAATTACATAAAATAATAAATATTTTTTATTTTATAGCCAAAATTATCAAATACTATTTTTAATTAATTAAATATGAATAATGGACAGTTTTGTCCTGTAGTGCCCTTACGTAGGCCAATCATTGCCTTCCATTCGTTGAACTATGGTCAACTCCCCCTCCAGGTCGCCTGACTTGTTAGAACTTGAGCAGCCCACTTTTCTCGCAATTTACCTTGCTGCTCCTCTGCTCCATCATCCTCGAGCCCTTCACCAATTATGTTCCTTGATCTCCCGTGATCCACGTCGGCCCTTCAGATTGCTTGTACATAGCATGTCTTCTTTCAGATCCACCGATCAATAAGGGTACCATACTTGTCTATAATAACCAACCTCCGACCTCCTCCACTTTTTGGTCATCTTCTGAACCCTAAAACCCCATGGCTTCATCCAAGCATGCATCCTCGTGACAGGGGGAGGTCCCCTGAGGTCTACGGTGTTGGAGGACGAAGGAGGTGCACTTAAGGTGGTGCTCCGTCTACCTCTGCTCCTTGCCCTAGCCGACAGGCATGAGCTCCGCATTTTCCTTTTTTAGATAGCTTTTAATTCATGCCTTTTCATTCTGCAAGTAGCTTAGCTTCTAGACCTCAATTTAAGCCATACAAACTCGATTCGTAGTTCGTCGGTGCTCCACTCCAGCGAACTTTTTCATTGTACCTCTACCGCTCTTAGATATGTCTTCTACATTGCCCTAACTACCTATCCATTTATCCATCCGTATCATCTTGTTGCCCAACCTGATCGAGCCTTGATCAACGAATATCTGCTCCACCTCCGCCGCTCACCCGGAGCAGAACCATTTCACCTCACGTTACCTTAATCCTCCACCAAATAAATGCCAAGACCCTCGCGTTGTCATGCCAGTTTTTCTAACCCTTTTTCAGGTCTTGAAGGGGCATTTGAGCCCTATCTTGCTTGAAGAAAACCCTCTAGGTACCCTCACCCTCCAGAGCTCTTCTGGCGAGCCCTGGGGCTTTTGAGGTGTCCGACAGATCCGTGGTGCATGCAGGAACGTGCAGAGCTACCCTGCGGCTATCGAGGAGGTCGAAGGAGCCAACGATTCCAGATCAAAACTCACCCTAGGCGAGTTCTTCCTCGATTCTTCCTCGGCCATTCTCCACCGTCGGATCATCAAGCAGTACCAAGATGCTACAGCTGTCATTCGATCCAGTCCGCTCTCGACCGTCAGATCGCAACCTGCGATCTAATCCACACCACTGGTGATCGAACCATTATCGTGCATGGAGCAGATGACACGTGGCATAAGTGAAGAACCAAAATCGTTGGATCCGTGCCCGCTTTGGGTAATTTGCACCTTAGCCCCAGCCTTTTTGTACATTTATTTATTAACATTGTAAATGAAATGTAATATTTAAAATAAAATGGATATTTTGCAAAAAGGTCCATGTACTTATTATATTTGCTTTTGGGTCCTATCCAGCTCAGCTCACGTGCCATCCCACGTGAGCTGGGTAATTTGTAAGGAAACCCCTACGGCCTTTTGTATTTTTTTTAGTCCAATAAAATTTTAAATACGTTTTATATTTTGGCAAAATTGTACTTAATCCCCTGATCTTTATTTTATTTGCAATTATGCCACTGTAAGTTTATGATTTTTGATGCTTGGATTTCATTTAATAAAAATAGCACCCTTGCTCTTACAACGGTGCAAAAATAGGGTTAGATGCCTGGTAGCATGTATTTTCATGTCCCATTTTTGTTTTGCATTTCTGAGCATCATAACCATTTATTAAAAATCAAAAGGAACCCCTCTTTTGTTCTTTCTATAATATAAAATACCAAAAAATGGGAAAATATTTATGAAAAATCCCCAAAAATATGTGTTGCTTATTTTTGTATCTGTAGCTTTCAGACCAAAAATCATTAAAAAGGAAAAAAGGAAACTCTTAAAATCGAAAACCCCAAAGACTGTTATAAAAATCTAAAATTCATTAAAAAATCTAAAAATATGCTTTTTTATTTTCTATTTTATTTATATAATTATCTATCTATTAAAATTAATTTGGATACTTTTGAGCTTAATTTGTTATTTTTTATATCCAATTCAATTTCGGGTATTTATATAATCCCTATTTTGGGATATTTTTTACTTTGAAAATCCATAAAATATTAGCAAAAATTCCAGGAAAATTACAAAAACATTATAAAAATATATAAAACCTAAAAACAATGTACTGTATGGCATATATAACATTATATGTATTATATATCTTTAATAAAAAGAAAAGAAAAAATATAAAAATATAAAAAGAAAAATATTAAAAAAATATAAAACAAAAATGAAATAAAAAAATATATAAAGTAAAAGAACAAGAGGAAAAGAATAATTTCCGCGCATCGTTTCGCACAATCTAACGTTTGCTCCCTGAGTTCAACTTCTACATATGCTTAAACCTATACACATTTGTTATAAAGTTATAATAAATTGTAACTCTACATTTTTTATATTCATTGATTTATTTATATTGTGGGTTAATTATTGAGGTTTTTTGAGCGGTTAACACATCGACTACGGTTTTGCCTTGTGAAACCGTACGACCCTCTCCAAATCTCGATCAACATTATGGGTAATGTCTCACCAAGTGAATTATTAACTTAATGTATGGAACTTAATAATGTACCGATGAAAAATACTAATGATATAATGAAATTTAATAAGAAAGTTACTAATGCATATATTTGGACAAAGAATGATTTCACAGTTGAGGCTAAAAAACTTAAAATTATGTAAATAATAAATGATGATAATGACCAATGAATTACTGATGAATGTATGTAAATAACCAACGAAATACGATGAGTTTTTAAGAATCTCTCTGACGATATTGAGTGAATTATTGATGATTTTTTTAAAAAAATAAATGGGTTTATCGAATACTTATTGAGATTTTTTTGTAATTTTGGCAAACTTACGAATATTACTGAAGTAACTTAGTGAAGTAACGAGTTAAATTACGAATCGTGTAGTTAATCTTACAACAAGTGTTTCTTGGGTTATTAATGAAATAACCTTGTTATTAATTTGAATTTAATGAATGATATCTTTGAAATACACGAGAGAGATGATATTCTCAATATGGAAGTAATTAATTTCGGTGTTAAAATGTGATGCAATATGAGGGGGAACGGGGATTTCAAATGAAAATAATTTATTGAGGTAATTAAGAGACTGATTTATTGCATGCTACCTGATCATTTGGATTAAACATAAAAATAAGATTGAATGACGATGATTTTATATATGATGAAGATGATTGCACACATAATTGGATCATTGGAATGTGAGTGCGCATGCGCTTGTGCATGTACGTGTACCCAGCCAAAAAATCCCGGTGCACCTCTATCTCTCTCTCTCCAGAATGTATCATGTATATATTGTTATCATTATCAATCCCAATCAGTGTAGGTAATATTGGTATCGATATTGGTATCATGTCGATACAATATATCGTCAATATATCGACATCATATCGCTCAAATCAAACCAATTTTGTGAAGAAAATGATCTTGGAAGGGTAAATATATCGATCATATCGACGATATATCACGATATAGATTATTATACTCCGAGTAGATTCAGCTCCAGAATTCTACGCCGATTGCTGTTCATGGTAAGTCCTCCGGTTACTGTGAAGGATCCCCATCCCCAAGGGAATGAATTCCTTTTGCATCTCTGTTCCATTAACCCAGTTGTCATCTGGTCTGGGGCAGAAGCGATGATCAGCAAGTCTGTCTAGGTTTCCCACATGCAACACTTGTCACTTGGCTTGCAGAAGATGATCCATCCTTCAACAGCACCCATTGGCCGTTCCACAAGTTGTTCCAGATCCGTCCAACAATCGAAACAAAAGTGTTGCCACCCTCGATGACAAATGCAAGTCGCGCAGTTTGAAGGGGTAACCTGCACGTGAACTTGACCGTGAGATCGTCGTCTTCCCTCCAAAGATTTGATACCAACAACCCATAGGAAAAAGCATTTTCCTATTGGTTCTTACATCTTCCCCTCGCCTTGAAAACTGACGCATGCATTGCATGCGGATAGGGATGTTATGGATTGGTATCTGTGATATATTCGTATAGTTGCAGTGTAATATTCAATGATAATCTAAATCAAACCAATTCCAACTAAGCTTATTTTCATCGGCCTTTACATGATGGATGCACTACCTCAAATTTAGCTATAACAATGTATGATTTAATATTATATCTTCAATAGTTAAATCTATAATAATTGATCATTATTTGTTGCTTCGTTTATTAAGTTCGCAACGAATTGGGCTTATTGCTAGTAACGAATCATACAACAACAGCTATCAGATGACGTTTCTTCTAATCCTTGCTGAATTTAGCAAAAGTTACTACGATTTTAATGACAAAATTTTTTTTATAATCATTGCTAAATTTAACAACGGGTAATCTTTGTTATAGGAATTTTTAGCACTGAATATAATATTGCTGCTGACTACAAGAACAAATGACAGTTTTGCCACGAAGAATATTCGTTGTTACAAATTTAACATCGGAAGATATGGTAATGAATATTAAAATTATTCGTTGTCGTGAGTCAATTTTATTGAGTGATAGATTGCCTCCTACTGGTCTGCCATGAATCATATTTGGATCTCCTTCCAACATTTTTTATTATTCATTCGCTCCCTTTATAGTTTATAAGACCTTTGGACAAATTGTAATACTATATCAACATTGTCATTAAAAATGAGTTTCTAATGATGTTATTTTTTTTAATCCATCATTATGTCATGCATGATTAACTATATAATGATAATATTATCAATTGTGGATGAATTTTGTACTTAAAATCAACGACGAATGCAATATCTGTTGTTATGTGATCGCCGATGATCCATACAACAATGATAATATGTTCCATTTTTATCAAATTTGCATTAATCATTTCTATTTGTAGTGACAATTAGTGCAAATTTTAATAACAAAGGCAATTAACAATCATTGTTACATGGACCATCTTTGTTAATATAAAGAATATATGACACCTTTTTGTTAATTTCAAGTATAAAAAATTATTTCACAACTAATAATATATTTAATAACATAAAATATCTTGGTGGATTAAAATAAATTGTCAATATATGCATATTTTTGTTGCAGTGAGTATTCTGTAAAGTTGCACCAACTATACCTCAATTAAGATTATCTTACACCATAAAATGTTCCTCTTGTAATCTCGTTATACTCCTGATTAGGTAAGATAGTAATCTAAATCTGATATAAACATATTATAGGTTGTTGTTGTAAGGGAAGAAATTATATTAATACTCTTATTCGCATTTAATATTTAATATATTTATAATTAAGTTTTGTAGCAAGTAATTACGCCAATATACTTAGTTTCAAACATACATTTACTTTCACGTATACCATTCTGATATAATATTTAAAAGGGTTTTCTCAGAAGTAATTACACTGGTATTCTTAGTATCTACCATATATTTATTTTCGTCTACATAAATATGGGCATTCGGAGAAGCTAAAATCTCAAAATAGTCACATTTAAGAAGGTTTTTAGGTATATTGGAGATGTGAAGGCAAAATATATAGAAAGCTAAGGTTACGTGTGCCAAATACACCAAAAAATAGATTATGTTTGAAAGCATGGTTAAGCTTGTTGTTGAGAAAAGCAAATAGTAGTAGGCATGAATATGGTCGAGTTGTAGCACGACCAAACACGCATTACGTCGGAAATCGAGCATGAATATCTCCGCAAGGAGGGGATCGGTTTAATTAAAATATGTTAACCTAGGAAGTCTAGGATCGAACTCAGGGACACGAACTACCTTAATTACTAATTAGATCTTAATATCTAAGTTAATTGATCGATTTATCTACCTAGGTTAACAAGGCACAAATAATATAGCGCAAAACATGATGAATGAACAGAATGCATTTTTACGAGTTTCATGTAGGTTTAAATATGTACACTATGGAACATGATGCAATGGTGTACAAATAGATATATACATGCACAAATATGCCCCCATATTAATCAATTAATTGAGCAAGGCATAAGTGAATAATTTTATTAACAATTAATGCATCAAAAATAGTTCCAACTACAAAGAATGATGTTTAAGTAAATTACCGAAAAAGGAATTCACATGCTCAAGTCATAAAGCAAAGAGTCTAGGGACATAAATGAAAGAAAACATACGTAAAATATTTACAAAAACACACAAACATACTCTTGAGGGATATTTTTGCAAATAATAAAAGCTGCAAGGCTTTCCCTATAATTTTCCTAAGTATACGGGGACTATTTTGCAATTTCTGGAAATTAGCAGGGTCCCCATGCAAAATGCCTAGGTGCGCCACGTAGCACGCGTGCGGAGATGACATGTATGCAATATGGATAAGAAGAAGGGGTACTGCTACAAAATCTCCAACCCACACGCATTCAGGAATAACTGCCTGGTTGATTTCTCTATTACTTGCAATTGGTTGTTGGTAGTTTGGGTGGGTTCAATCTCCCCCTTGCAACCATTGCTTGGTTTCTCGATAGAGGGGTTATAGCGAGTTCGGGATTCTCTGAGGACCCTTCCCTCCAAGTTAATCACCTTAGGCTTCTCGCATGTCTGAGTGCTTCCCATTACTATGAGATCTTGACTTGAGCCTCAAACCATGGTATTATAGGCTACTACCTAGGTAACCCCTTAGGTAGGCCTCGGCTCTTCTCCATGTCCTTATTTATCGAAGCGTACATGAAGCGAGAAAGAGTTGAGTCAACGTTTCTTGCCCTGAAAATTCGTACACCACCTAGAAGTATGGGTGGAACTTAGAAGTAAATGATTCCGGTGATGTTGGGGGATGCAGATTGTCTGGCTCGGTGCAGGTGGCTCGGGTCATGTGGGCGGCCCAAGTGGGCCTGGAGCAGCTTCGGTCCCACTGAAGCTCTTGGGTCAGTTCTGAAGCTGGTGTGACATCTGGGCCATTAGATCAGGGATGATCCAACGGCATCTGCTCTCCCAAGCTCCTCCTTGGTGCGGCGGTGCAGATGTGCTCCGACGAGCTCCCAGTTCCTCCTCCGAGCTCCTCCTTGTCATTGTAAGGTCGGTGAAGGTTCCTGAGTTGCTAGCAAAGACCTTGGAGGCAATAGAGAGCGTTGGGAGTGATTGATTGATCGAGTCGACACCACCACGTCGGAGCATAACTCCTAGAATCGAGGAGCTCCTGATCCTTCAGCCATTGAAGAGACTACCTACAAAATCGTGCATGAGATGGGGTGACTTGGGGACATGGAAGGGTGAAGAAGTGAAGGCCCAATGGTTTCTTCTGTAACCAAGTCAGAGAAGAAAGCATGGGGTGGAAGGAGGTGTTGACGGTGGGAGGAGGTGAAGGGGGCTCTAGCATGGACTTGCGATCCACGGCGAAGCTTAGAGTGCGGGCAATTTAGGGTGAACGCATTGGATGCTGCAAATAAATTGGGAGAAATCAAACAAAAAGCAAATGAAAGATTTACCTAAAGCATTGAAGATTGACGTCGAGCGAAGGGGGCGGCTTGGGCTGAGGTTCTGAGGAACCTTTGGTTTTCGATGGACCTGGACAACCGCTCCATGTAGCTCAAACGGTTGTGGAATGGTCATGGCATGGCCGGTCAACCATATGTCTCATCGAGGCTCTTGATATTCATCGCATCATCGATCCCTCCCTCCTCTGTCACAGGAGGAGGAAGAGGCATCGGGACTTCTCCCCCGTGAAGGTGGACGGAGGCAAATGGAGTAGGTGGAGGTGGTTTTGAGAAGGGAGACCAACGGTTACAGGAGATGGGCGTGAGGATTGTAACCATCGTTCCCAAGTGTATGTGAGGTGGAATGTGAGAGAGGAAATGGTCATGCAGAAGAGGATGTTTATGGATACACCGAGGAGGTGATTGACGTTAAGAAGAGCTAGGGACGGTAGCAGAAAATGGGAGAAGGTGGGAGTCGGCTACGTTGTCATTGGGAGAGGGAAGATTACGATAGTTGAAGGTGAGTCCGGAACCGTTGGATCTAGCAATCCAATTGTGGCAAGCGAGGCATGAGTGAAAGGCTCTGATGAGATCTAATGATCTCATCAAACGGTGGAACGATGGGCGAAGATGGATGGACCTTATTACATCCATTACGAATGGATGGACATCGGAAGAGTTATGTGGTTGACAATGAATGGCCAAGTCGTGTGGTTGAATATGGAGACGCCATGTGGTACAATGGAAAAATTATAAAATAATAAAAAAATAAAAAAAAACAAATATTTACAAAATAGAAATAAAAAAGTGTAAAATATGAAAGTTGTAGATTTTTTTAGATCTACAAGATTCATGTAGAACACAAAGTCAAAATAGGTCATATATATACTAATATTTTTAAGTATTTTTAAAGATTAAAAATACTTATTTTAAATTTTTTTTATTTTTAAATTTCTATTTAATTTTAAAATAATATTTACAACTTTAATTTAATTTTATGGGATTTTTTATGATTAGTAAAACACATAAAAAAGCACATTAATATTCATTCATTAGGGTTAATTATATACAAAGGGTCAGTTGTTAATTAATATTAATTAGGATTACATTTTATTGAATATTTTAAGCAAGGAGGATAATAAATAAGAGTTATGATGACAACATGAACAAGGATACCTAACATCCGGTCTTGAGGGGCATGCGGTGTCCGACAAGTCAGAGCTAGCAATCGCGGCCACTCTCACGACACTTCGTACCTGATCAAATCTTCTCAATCAACAATAAACCCACAACAATATGCAAATAAAATCAACGTGAGAATAAATTTATTATACCCTCTGAAATATGTGTATAATGAGCAAGTGTAAGGCTCTAACCATTGAGAACAACGGAGGATAGTTATAAATAATAATAATAATAATAAATAATAATTTTTGTAAATTTTAGGATTTTTCTGATTTGTTGTGGGTTTTAAATTATATGTGAATTTTTAAGGATTTATTTATTTATAAATTTTAAAATTTAAATTTTTTTCTTTTTAATTTTCAAATCTTTACTTTCTTTTTTATTTTTTAAATTTAATATATATTAGTAATGATATAATAGATAACATAAGTGTTTTATAGAATATATACTATATATCACACACTATGATTTTAGTTACACATAAATATGCTCAAAATAAAAATGTTTTATGTTTTTAATATTTTCTTCATTTTTTGGTAATTTTTATAGAATTTTTGCTAATGTTTATATATTTTTAAAGTAATAAAAATATACAAAACAATGAGAAATTTAATTATTTGAATTATGTTGGATTTTAAAAATATATAGTGGTCTCCAAAATTCCCAAAACTAATTTCAATATGTTCTATAAATAATAAGGAAAAATATATGACATAAATCAATATTTTTTAGGTTCTTAAGGAATTTTTACTGATTTTTATCAGTTTTTAGTGTTTTGTGATTTTTAAGATTTTTATTTTAAAATTTTAGTGATTTTTGGATATAGGTTAATATATAATATAATATATGGTTAATATTTTTATGGGTTTTAATAATTAGACATAACAAAAATGTGTGTTTTTTGTATTTTTTACAAGTATGAAAACTAATCAAAATGTCATGCAAAAAATATATGTGAACAAGCAATATCCCCAGCACCTACATTAATTTCCTTTAATTTTTTGAGTAATAAAAATATTTATAAAGACAGATATACACAAAATTAAATCAACATCTTACAAGACTTGTTTGCAGTTATAAGAAACTCAAAATGTATTTAATAACAGGTCCATAAAGCTTAGGGGACAAAACATAAATTCTCCAAAAAGCACCTCACCTGGGACAACACGTGAGTCGATGTGACTTGGACCTAATTGTAAATGTAGTAAAGCTCATGGGTCCAAGTGGAATTATTACACAAACTATTACTCTACTAAAATTATTTAAAGGAGCTAATATAAATTACAAGAAGCAGGAGGGTCTAGATGAAATTCACCCCTTACAATGTCTTATCCAATGGTTAGATATGAGCCACTTATCCATTTATCAAACCCTATGCGCTTGAGATTAGATCTCCAAAGAGATCTTACAGCTACTGGAGGAGATGATCCAAGGGTTGTTGCTCAACATGGGTGAGGGGCAAGATCCGATGGCGATGAAGACCTCTGGACGAACAGGGAAGAAGGTACCAGCTGGACCGCTTTGATCCACCTTATCTCCTCTCTTTGAGTCTCTTTCAAGTACCTGGAAGGTGGAACAGGATCCTAGAAAGCTTTGGCAGCTGATGGTGGTACTAAGAAGTTCCAGGCCCCATCGATGGGGTTCTGGAGGTCCAAGGAAGCTGGAGCACCTGAGACGCCTGTGTAGGGTCGATTCACACCCTAGGAGGTGTCTTCGAGGCTCGGACTTCCATCAAAAATATAAGGGCGCAAGGTTGATGGATTTGGCCTCTTTATTGGGTGGAACCAGATTGAGGTGGAGTGAATCAGATGGTCTCCAGCGAAGGTGGAGGAGGGGACTTGGTGACTTGATCTAAAGTGGATCAAGGTTGAAGGAGTTGTCAAGGAAGTGGAGAATGTGAAGGGGAAGCTAGTGGTGGCGTAAGGCAGTGGGAATAGGGGTTGAGAATGGTGGGCCAGGGGTCGGAGCTCTAAGCTGACTTTTGTATCTTTGCTCTATTTTCAATGAAACCACCTTTTTTAGATAGATAGATTATATTAGAATACAATGTAAGTGAATTTGATGAATTTTGAACTTGTATGTAGAAGATATCAGTCTGTGAAGTTCAGTTTACGATTTTTTTATTTGTGTGTCCCAGCTGCATGGTGTACTACTTTTATGTGCAATTATTTTTATATTTTTTCATGTATTTTTACGTACAAGTTTCATGTTGAACATTTTACTATCTAAGGCGTATAAAATTTAGGATAAAATCAAGGGAAATGACTATTTTAAAAATGAAAATTAGGGTTTTATATACAATATTTAGTCCTTATCTCCCCCAATCTATTCCTTGGCGACAAGCCAATATTGACCATGTCTCGTGGTTTAGGGTCAGCCAGTATTTGCAATACTTCCTTTATTTTTCTTTTATTTTCTTTATTAATTTATTTAGAAGTATTTATGCATTATCTAAAGATGAATAATGAATGTTAATTTCTACAATTTATCTGTATCTACATGTGTTTATCTGGGGATTTAAAGATAAAATAAAGGAATAAAGGTAAATGAATGTGCATTTATCACCCCATTATGCTTATCTTTGTTAGTCCCTAACAAACACTTATTAGAAGAATGAGTGAAGTGCAAGAGAAAAATAAAGAAGTGAAAATAAAGAATGGTAGAATGATTATTATTTTAAACTTGTCTTTACAAGATCAAAGTTTGGAGCTCGGTTAAGACATTCGGATTGTTAATGTGTTCATAACCTTATTGGGAATAGGATCTAAAACTTAGCAGCCCTCAAGTTCCCCAAATCTATGTTCAGGTGTCCTCAATAGCCATGTCAGAATAAGTCTCTTCATATGCAAACCCTTATGACTATGAGTCTTACTTGTACAGTGGAAGTGTATGTAGCTTTTCTCCTCAAAAATAGCAAGGAGAATATCCCTTAACAAGATAACTCTAATTCCCCACTTTAGTTACTCTTTCCTCAAGGACCAGGGTATTCCCCTCTAAGTTCAAGTGCAACCGGCTCAAGAAGGCAGGATAGAGAGAAGAATTGATTGTGACCAATGTAGTCACATATCCTATGGAGCTTGTCCAGTATAGCCAAGTCTCCTATTATAGGCTTCCTTGAAATTTGACTTTGAAACACAATACCTTGCTTATTTCATATATACTCTGACGGGATTAAATTTTTATTGACTTTTCCCAGTCTATTCTTTTTGAATTTTTTTATTTTACACAATTTTTTGATATTACATACAACAGAATTTACATAAGGAATGTTTCCTGTTGATCTAATAGACTATCCTTCTTTTGTAGCTTTATTGCAACTCATAACGTATTGTCTTTAGATGTCCATGCCATTAGACCGAGTTGGGGGCACTGGCCACTTATTGTGACTATGTGTATTTCGATAAGTGTGCTTCCTCAAACTAAAGAATCGTATCATCATCACCACCTCCTCAGAGTTGACCTAAGTGTAAAGAGTAATGTTCAAGTTAGGTCACTATCAACAATAGATTTGAGTGCGCTTCGAAACACTCTAGTTAGGATAATTGTGATGACATGTGAACATAGTCTTGTGGACTCAAAGAATTAAGTCTCATGACCTGAAAAATCTTGTTTCCAGTTCCTATATGGTTCATGTGAAATAAAGTGGATTAAGGTCTAGATCAAGCTCCAATCTTCATATTTTATTCAGACTCGGTTAATTGTCAACATCATTTTAGAAAAATGCCCATGCAATGCATGCAAGAAAATATTTTTGAAAAATCATTTTCTATTTTTTGAATATTTTATGGATTTTTCAAAAAGGTTTACAATTTTTTATGAAGTTTTTAAAACATTTTTCGAATTTTTATGGGGTTTTGAGAATTTTGAAAATTTTAGGAAGTTTTTGATAAAAGGTTAGTGAATGGTACAAATATTCATAAGTGTTTACAAAGATTAGGCGTAGATTTACAATGGATTTGGTACACAAATATACACAAGTTAAGTATAAGTTTTATTCACAAGTTTTATACACTAGGATTATATACATGTTAAATAAAGAATTTTAGTTGGAGTATTATATGCAAGATTCTCACAATAAATTGAAAACATTTTTATAAACATTTTGAAAACTTTATTTTTCAAATAATTGTACAAACTCTTTATAAGTTTACAAAGATTGAAAATCACTTTGCAAAGTTTTTTTCAAAGGTATAAATAGATTTTTCAAAGTAGTTCACATCAATTTTCCAAACCATTTGCAAATCAATTTTCAAATATTTTATTTAAGCAAATAAAACAAATTTTTACAAAGATTTTTACAAAGGTTAAAAAATATTTCACAAATTTTTTCCAAACAATTTGAAAAAAAAATTCAAGACATTTTACAACCATTTTTAAAATCATTCTGCAAAATAATTTTAAATCAATTTATTTTTCATATTTACAAATAATTATTATGTAATTGAATTGCATTTTCTTACCCATTATTTTATATAGACATATTATTGAGAATACAAAAGTAAGAGTAATGGTTGAAGTATATACGTAGTATATACAACCCCCCTATACTTAGAGTGAACTATGTCTTCATAGTGATCCAAGAACAATAAAGGAAGACATAACTTGTACCAAGTATAGAAGAATCTACATAATGATTCAATGAAAATAATGAGAAGTCGATCATCCCCCCTATACTGAAGATCAATTAATCCTAAGTATAGCATGTTGTACACAAAGCGGGGAAGATCGAGGATGAGAAAGAACAAATCAACAGCTCGTCTTGTCTCCCCCTATATTTAGGGTGAATGATCCTCCAGAAAAGAATTATCAACAAATTTAGAGACAAGCAATGGGATCGAAAGAAAATAAAAATGAGAGAATGGACAACATCACTCCCCTTATACTTAGGGTAAGAAATTCCTAAATATAAGAAATGATAGGAGTGATGAAACGAACCGAAAAAGAACACTTGACTCATCCACCTCTCCTATACTTAGGATAAGGCACATCCTTAAGCAAGGCAAATACATGGATCGAGGTGGATGAGAGAAACGTGAGATGGAATGAAAGAAATAAAAGGAATATATACGAGGCATTGAGAATATACAATGCTTAAAGAAGGTAGAAACTTTACCTTCTTGCACGACTGCTGAGGAATGGATCTGACAAAGTACAAGTTGATATCATGGTCAACTGTTGATGAAGCCCAATCAGAATCGACATGGTGAAAATCCTCAGTGGTCTCAAAATGAAAAGGCATGAACTCATCAATGGAAGAAGTACTCAGGTCTGGCATGGTAAGTCTCTCTTTTCTCTACCTCCACGATAAAATATCGATAGTGTAAATGCTACGGATCTCATCAACACATATCCATACATAAAAAGAGGGAATGTAGAGGTCTATGCATTCCGAGTCTTCCCCCATGATGAAGAATTATCAGGTCTTACTATAGTCCATTGTAAAACAAACCTCTTGGATCTCAACAACTAGGTCATAGTCCTCTAAGTCGAATGACACATGTAAACTCTCATCGAGGGTGGGTTTCTGAATGGAGGTAGGTGCAGTGATTGTCTCAATTAGAACATTCTCTTTGTGGGATTCAAAATGTATCTCTCTAGATCCATAATCGGTAATAGCCTTTGCACTAGAGAAGAAAGGTCGAACCAGGATGATTGTAGTGTGCTCCATGAGGGTGGAGGTCTCCATGACAAAAATAACAAAGTCTACAGTGTATCTCATGAGTTGCATCCGAATGACAATGTTTTCAAGAATATCCTTCGGCCTATTTATTGATCGGTCAATGAACTGAAAAATCATTCTTGTTTTCTTAAGAGGTCCGAGATTGAGTGTCTCAACAAAAGATGAGTGTATTATATCAATCGATGCATTACTATCAAGGAGAGTGTGATCAATATGATGGTCAAAAATGGCATATCTAATGAGGGGTGTACCAATGTCCCTTTTCTTATTAAGCAGATGATGGATGATAGAATGGGTAATGGCCATGGTCAAAATGCGACGCTCAGTCATGCGGCATCTCTTCCTTCTCTTGGGTGTAGGTGAAAATTCCATGGCCCTACAAAGTAGGGCTTCAATGATAGCTTGAACAACATGAAAGAAGAAGATGGGGAAGTACAAAAGGGCGGTTTGACGGCAGAGGCTAGAGCCTTTCATCACTAACGACATGCGTAGTTCATTCAGAAAGGATTTTAACCTATCTAAGCCAATTTCTCGGCCACCTTAGATGAGCAGGGTCAGTTCCCACCTGTCTAATACCTATTCTTAAGCTTTCTTTGCTTCGGAAGACTGACACCCCTTGTCCACTCCCAGAACATCACTGAGATTAGACGATCGAAGGAAGGATGCATAAACTCCCAAGAGTTGTGTACAATGCAGTAGATACAACCACAAGGGGCGACTACTTCTTCGCATTGAATGACGTCTAGGAGATACATGAAGATAAGGACTGATCTGAAGATCATTGTATATTATGAATTTGCCTTTCTTTTTTGTTTGGAATGACGAATGCACCAGCAATTGAGCCTTAGTTATATATATATCCCTAATGAGCCAATTCGACCAGATTTCATGTGTACGACATGTTACTGCCCGTCTCAAGGGTATATAAGAACATCATCGATAAAGACTTCAGGTTTAGCTAACAATTTTTATTTTTTTACACAAGGGTGACAAGAAGGTTGTATAAAGTCATTATTGATAGGTAGGGTAGTGGAAATTGTGGTGTGTGCATGTGTGGACAAGGTGGGTGGCATAGGTGCCCTCTGCTCATAATATGTCTTGGCTAGGTGCACCCCATTATTATATTTTTGGAATTTTAAATTTTTCTCATTTTTTGTATTTCTGGTGACTATGATCTCCTGTGGGCATCCTCTCGTGACTCCAACCCCCATAAGGTAAAGCTCCAATGAGGCTCTTATTCTGTTCAGTGAGGGTCTTTATCCTCTTCTGCATATGTTCCACTGACCGGGTCAGATAGTCAAGAACATGGTTTAAGGGGGGAGGGAGAGGGAATCCAATAGTGTAGCATTGGGTGTGGTAATGGTGGGAAATGTGACTGTAGTGGTAGGGATGGTGGAGGTGGGTACTCAAAATTCGATGACAAACATTGTTGGCATGCATGATGCCCTAATGGATATGGAAAGTCAAAGTGTGAAGGTTGCATGTGCGGCCATTCGAGAGGAGGGTCCATCTCAGTAGGTTGGTTTATTGGTAGATATGTACAAAAATAAAAATATGGTATATAATCATCATGACAAAATAGAGGTGCACCGACTGGAGCCGAATGAGAGAAGTCCACAAAGTTCAATAAAAGTTGCTCCAATCGACCATCTCGATTTTCAAGAGACAAATATTGGGGAGATCATGATAGTCAAGTCAAGTTATGAACATGGAAAAAGGTGCAAATCGTAGAATGATCAAACACACACAAAACAAACATAAATCAAACCCCTCAATTCGCCAACTAAACACTGTGAAGACCATGAAGGTTTGGTCTTTGTCTTTTCTGTTTTAGAGTTAGGTGACAAAATAATTATTTATAAGCTCACAGGTGCAGTCTCCTAGAGTTATTGTGTTCGAGTTGGTGGAGCATGCCTACTAGAACACCCGACCATTTCATCTAAGGTTGGAGGCAAGTGCTTTCAGCAATAACATGGCTCAAGAGTCGACCCAAGTGCTTAAGGCATAAGTCCAGGGTTGGGGGCTCTATTCTTTATATATGTGCATCACTCTACCAGGAGTGTACCTGTGATAATGAAGGGGTTACTCTCCCCAAAATAATGATATTTGCCAGTACGTTTAGTTTTAAGGTCAAGTTCAATTAGCAGTCCTAATTTTATTGATTATCACTTTTTTTGATTTTTTTTAAAAGAAATGTCTAACAATTTTTTGAATTCCTTCTATTGCCTAAATCCAAGAAACATGGGATAAGGAAATTGGAAAAGCCGATGTATGAAAATCAATGAATGCTAATGCCAAAGATATTGATGTGTACATGACTCCAACAGTTTACATGCACGATGATCCGCACATATAAATAAACATATCCTATATGTGTGCAAGGGGAAGCCGTCCTAGCAAGAACTACTACTCGGGAAGAACAAATTTACTAATTTGACTAAGTCCAAAGATCTATAGGTACAAGATTCTTGATTAGGGTTTGGACTTAGTGCTATTTGTCTCAAATAAATAAAAACCTATAATTAAGGGCTTCAAGCACACAAAAAAAGAATAAGAAAGAAAAACTCAAAATAAGAGAAATAAATCAAAATAAAGAGAAAAATAGGGAGAATGAAATATAGAAGCGATAAAAACACAACAAAAATCGAACAGAACCTTAGTTGAATATACACCTGATGGAATAGGTATGTGAGTGTCCAAGTGTTCGGATAGTTAATTATTACAATAAATTACAAATGCACGCTCTCACACAAAATAAAATAAAAGCTATGCTAGTACTACTCTGCTCGTCTCTTCTCCTTAGTTTTCCTTGTGCTCTCCCCTATCGACTCCAAAGTAAAAAGTCGATCTTCATGTCTCTTGGGTGCCTCAGTCTCATAGAAAACCACCCTCGATCCATGGACCCTCACAACAAAGTCAACAAAAGAGTATAACAATTATTGAATAAAAAGCAGATAATGAATATAAAAAGATGCGGCTATATATAAACTATCCTGTTGTTAGCAATGTGAGCCCGAGGCGAACCATTCCTATAATAAATGTTATTGTAATTAATGAATTATCAATAAAAGTTATTGATTATGTTTCACTCCCTTTCTGATATTGAATGAATGAATGCACTATAAGGTCCCTCTGTACAATAAGGGTTATGTACCATGGCCAACTTGATAATCATACAGCTGTTGATTCATCGATTGAATCATAGAGGCTGATGCTTGGGTGAATATCTAAGGAGTTAGATAGAGGACTAATCAAGCATCATCAATGATTGACAAGTAGTGATCTCCAGTATGAGTGGGAGATGGCAATCCTATCTCATTAGACTGATATCTGATCGGCCTCTTGATGCAGGTCCTCTACATGGGAATATTGATTCGGAGGTATCAGATTAGTTGAGTCAATGAGTTGACTTAACGAGATCGAGATAACCAAAGACCTATGATGAATACTGTCACATCACAGGCAAACATCCTCTGACCAGAGACAGATGTATTACTATATGTCTGAGTATGTACATTTGGCAGACCAATAGGTTGATGACCTAACCAAGGTCTATATACCGGCGAGCTGGTGTGCATGTAAGGGCATATGAGTAATATGATCTCTCAAAGGGATCATACAGGTTCACTTGTGAACCGAGAGACATGAGCTCACTCATGAGGTTTTGGGACTGACCAAATTCCATGCATGGTCATCATGCTTTAGAAGCATGATGTGAATTTGAAGGTAAGATATATGCTTTGTGAAAGCATATGATCTGTACCATATCCCAAGAACCAAGATTGAGAAACTTAGTGACCAAACCCTGAAGATGACAGTGTAAAAATGATCTATATCTTCAGGATGATCATGAGTCTTCCAGTATGCAGGATGTACAGGTATTGGGAATACCTGAAGGGTGATTTGATCATAAACGATTGTATAACCATGACGCTTCCATTCCAAGGGAGTGATGAAAGGTCTGGATTTTAGTGACTCCTCTCATTAGAGAAGTGACCTAATCTTAGTCCATATACTGGACATTGATCTGAATGAGATTCAGATGCAATGAGAAGATTAGGTTTACGGTCTTGATTTAATCAAGCATCTATGAGAGGTCCATGGGATCTGGATTTGAGATGTGATCTCAATATCCAAGTCACTATACGTGGAACAATACAATCGCCCTGTCCTTATCTCCAAGCATCTGAGGAGAAATAGCATTGTTCTTGAATGGTTCAAGAATAATTCCATAAGATCTAAGCAATGAGAAAATGATAATCAAATGTGATTTAATTATCATGATGTATGAGGAATTATCCAATATAATTAAATGTGATTTAATTATTATGGATAAGAATAATGTGGATAGTAATATCCAATTATTCATGATATATTATAAATGTGATTTATAATGTATTAGAGAGAGCTAATTGTAATTTATATGTGTTGATTAATTATTATGTGTATTGGATTTACATTGTGTAATTAATTGACAATGTAAATTATATATAGTTTTGGGTTGTGAATATTATTCACAATTTTCCAATGTCAAGATTGCAATATTCTCAAATTTAATTGAGAATTATTTTGGTGAATAAAAATCCCAACAAATACTTGTTGGAAATAAGTAGAGAGAAAATCAAGGAGAGATGCAATCTCATGGAAATCCATGAGATTGCCCTCCCCATATGGGAAGGAGGTGGCGGCACCCAATTCCCTTGTGGAATTGGTGGTCGTCCACTCCCCTTAATGGGAAGGATGATCTCCTTGGTATTTTCACTCCTTATTTGATTGATTTAATTTGGTATTAATATATATTTGATTTATCAAATATATTTAATCAAAATTAAATCACAAGTTGTTGATTTTTACCAACAACAATCTTGACCATTGGATTGACTTAAATCGATCTCATCCATTGATTTTATATGTCCCATGGATTGAGATCCATGGATCCCAAAACCTTATAAATAGAGAGGCATACCATGCTCTCTATTTACATGCTATTGTAGCACACTTCTCTCTCTCTCTCTCTTCATACTCGACAGCCCTCTCTCCCTCTCTTCTTGGTGGTCGTCCACCATACCTTGGTGGAGAGAATCGTCGACGCCCACGCCATCGTGCTACCGCTTCGACGCTCTACGGTTCTCCATCTACTTGGAGTGCTTCGCTCACGAAGGAGACGTTCGATCTCGTGCGACGAGATCAGGAGCAACCGTGCTTGGATCAACTTCTTGGATTGCGAGGACTACGTGGTTTATCCCCGCGCTCGCTAGCAATCTCTCCGACGATCGGACTTGAGACAGGAGGTCTCTTCTCTTAGAGACTCTATCAACCACGCTTCAAGATGTATTGCATTATACTTGTTGTGATTGTAGATGAAACGATCCGAGAATTGTTCTTGGATCATGTGGTTTCATTGAATAAAAATTTTAAATTCCGCTGCACCGAACAACTAGTACGACTAGTCATTCTTCGTCGTATCCGATACGACGATCACGCTTTTGTGATGTGCTTGAGGATTTCTCCATATCCTTCAAGTGGTATCAGAGCTTTAGGTCGATGGTTTCGAATATGATTCTCTAACCGAGGACGACTTGGGTTCGTTAAGGTCGCGAAAGTTTTCATCACATTTGATTTCGCAGATCTGTTTAGTAAATAAATTTAGCATTGTTTAAATTGTTTAAACACGAATTTAATACTTAGAGTTTGTTTTCCATTAAATAAGGAAACCATAGGATCTGAGTTTGCATAAATCGGATTTCGTATGCTCGAGATATGGTTGTTTTAATGAACATGTATGCACTGTTGCGGGAACTGTAGATCTGAACGTGATTAAAATGTTAATTACTGTTTAGACTTGCCTCGAAATGCGTAGAACATCACTTGGGATCTGTCCTAAATCAAATTAGCAATCCATGAAAATTGATTTTGTCTAATTTGAATTTAATATGATTGAGATAGGCTAATTTTAGTAAGTAGAGGTCACTGCTGAAATTACATTCCTAATCTAGAACCATGTGATTGTCAATTAATGAAATTAATTGTTAATTTTAAGAAATAATTATGGAAAATATTTGAGAAATATTGGAAGATGATTATTTCCTTAATTGACTTGTCCTCAATCAATTAATTGATTAGATTTGATCTAGATCATAATTGGAAAAGCAATCATCAAACTTCTTGCTTGAATAGGATTGGGAATTTGTCTAGCAAATTTCCTTATAATAAAATTGTTTTGATTACTATATTGTATAATTTCGATTGAAGAACTGATGATCATCTCAAGTACAAATTAATCAATTCGGCATTATCCTTTCCCGAGGCGGATATGGTGACTAGTCGGAGATCGCTGGGTAGCGGGTTGCAACGTATGTGGTCCGTCCCACTCTCGCCTGCACTGGCCACGACAGCGGGTAGGGCCGGGATAATGTCCGAGGGATTAAGTTGCATTTTTCTAATTATTAAAATACGAATTAATACGTACTTTGAGAATAATACCATATATATTCAAGTAAGACAATCAAGTTTAATTGATTGAATTGGATTGATAATTAATTCAATATGATTGAATTAATTATGTCCAATTAGAATACTCTAATATGATTAGAGTTAATAATTCCCTTGGAAGAATTAATTATATGAATATGATTTATGTTAATTAATTAGAATTTGAATAAGAGATGGAAGATCACATAAGTGACATCCATGGTCTCCCGTCAAGGCGAAGGGTTTTGTCGCCAGATATTATATGTGGGAGACGCTTGTCCGAAGTGACAGCTCCTGCATATGATCCATTTGGATCGGGCTCGTCGCTTCTCGAAAGAATAAGAACGTATACGTAGTGACCCCAATATCGAGTCCTCATATTATTGGGGCGATATTGGATTGCGCATAGCGAGTTGTATTCCTGTTGACGGTTGGTTCAATTAATGACGGGTCAACATCACCTTAGGGGTGGTGGGCCCGGGTATTAAAGACCAAATTGGGAAATGCAAGTTGGACTTCCAAGGAGGAAAGTGTTCCCGCTTCTCTTTATTGGAGTCATAAGTTCTCATATTATTGGGATATGACAAAGATAAAGAGGAGATCCCAGTTCTTGCTTGAGATATATCGGTAAGTATATCTCCTACTTTGAAAGTGAATAAGGGAATAAACTTTCATAATTGACATAGCAACACTAATTTGATTTAAAATGCCTTGATAAAATAAAATTGAATTGAATATATGATTATTATATTCTAATATAGTGCATTCTCAATTTCAGAAAATGAAGTCCATGAACCCACTAAGCAGGCTTCTGTAGGTCAACCAATTGACCGGACCAAATTACTCGGATTGGATCTATAATTTGGAGCTTGTACTCTCGGCGGAGCGCATCAGCTATGTGCTCTCTGAAGACAAGCTTGAAAACCCTAAATCTAAGGAAGATAAAGCATACAATGACAAGTATGATGAGGATCATGTCTTGGCTAGATGCTACATCTTCGGTTCTCTCTCCAATGTTCTTCAGAAACAACATGTGGAGATGAGTACTTGCCAGGAGATCGTGCAGAATCTAAAGGATATGTTTGGTGACATTAACCGCACCCAGCGGTACAATGTTATGAAAGAACTTGTTCGCTGCAAAATGCAGGAAGGGACCTCGGTCCGTGAACATGTACTCAAAATGTTTGGGAACTTATAGAAGCTGGAGACTCTAGGGGCAACAATGGATGCAGACATGCAATCTGATTTCATTCTGCTGTCATTGCCCAAATCTTTCAATAACTTTGTGGTGTCATTCCACATGAATAAGTTGGAATTGACACATGCTGGGATTCTAGCTGCATTAAAGTCTGCAGAAGACGTAATGAAGAAAGATGGTCCCACTGGCAGTGCAATGGTTGCACAGGTCAAAGGGAAGCGCGGTCGAAAGCATGGTTCTCGGAAGAGCCTAGCCCAGAAGAGAAAGAAGAAGGGACAAAGTGTTGGCTCATCTTCCAATGCATCCACTCTAATGGTGTCAAAGAAAACTGACGTCTGTCACCACTGCAAAAAGTTGGGGCACTGGAGGCGTAATTGCCTGGATTACATGAAGTTGGTCGACAAAGATAAAGCCCCAGCAGGTATGAAATCTACTTTTATCATTGAAACCAGTTTTCTTGTAGGACGAGAAGGAAGTTGGGTTGTTGATTCTGGTGCTTTTGTTCATGTATGCAATTTGTTGCATTTGTTTCAGGAAACTAAAAAACTTGAAGAAGGGGAGATAGTCATCCAGATGGGATCTGATGCAAGTGTTGCAGCAGTCGCCGTCGGGACTTGTCGGCTATCATTATCTAGTGGAAGAGTCCTAGTACTTAAAGAGTGTCTTTATGTACCTGAAGTCAGAAGGAACTTAATATCTGTATCTAAGCTAGTTAGAAGTGGATATTCATTCCTGTTCTGCAATAAATTAGTCATAAATCATTATGATAAATATCAGATGGTATTGTGACTTCTGGAGGACTCTATGAATTGTGCATTAATGAGCATGTCATGAATGTTACAACCACTAATAAAAACCCTAAAAGATCCAGGAATAGTGAACATCATTCAAACATGATTTGGCATCAAAGGCTTGGTCATTTATCTGTTGATAGGATCAATAGATTGATAAAGGATGGACCTTTGGACTTTCTACAGGTTCAATCTTTACCTACCTGTGAACATTGTATTCGAGGTAAAATGACTAGGATGCCTTTCCGTAACAAGATTACTAGATGCGAAGGTATTATTGACCTAATACATACCGATGTATGTGGTCCCTTCAGTACCGCGACTCGAAATGGATATCGATATTATTTGACGTTTATTGATGACCATTCGCGATACGGGTTTGTCTTCCTATTACATCATAAATCTGAAACCTTTGAAAAGTTCAAAGAATTCAAGGCTTTGATTGAGAACCAAACCGATAGGAAGATTAAACGAATTCGGTCTGATCGAGGTGGCGAGTACCTCTCTGACGAATTCAAGGAATTTCTTAAAGAGAATGGAATTGTCTCCAATCTCACTACTCCTGGAACTCCCCAACTTAATGGTGCTGTTGAAAGACGCAATAGGACCATCATGGATATGGTCCGTTCAATGATGAGTAAAGCACATTTGCCACTTAGTTTCTGGGGATATGCAGTAGAGACTGCAATATATATCCTGAATAAGATTCCTAGCAAATCTGTACCTAAGACTCCTCATGAGCTCTGGTATGGAACCAAACCTAGTGTTAAGCACTTGAGGGTTTGGGGTTGCTTGGTCCATGCGAAGAACGTGGATGCAAGTAAGCTGGAATCTCGCACTCGTGAGTGTTACTTCATTGGGTATGTTAGAGATGGTATTGGATACCAACTCTATGACCCAGAGACCCAAAAGGTTTTTGTCTCTAGAGATGTGAAATTTCTGGAGGATGATTTCCTTAAAGGTCAAGACAAAAGTGAAGTATAGGAACTCATAGAATCCCCTGAGGATTCTGAGCTTCCTAGACCAGAAACTGAAGAAGTAAATAAAGATGAAACATCCATACCTCTTCGAAGGAGTTCGAGGGTGGTCGCACCACCTGAAAGGTATGGATTCCATGTGTCAAGTGAGATTGACAATGATCCTACTTCATTTGATGAAGCACTCGCGGATCATGGCATGGATAGATGGATGCTAGCAATGAAGTCAGAAATTGACTCCATGCATAAGAATGGTGTATGAACCCTAGAGGATCCACCTAAAGGGGTAAAACCCATTGGGTGCAAATGGATCTTCAAGAGAAAGAGGGGACCTTATGGGAAAGTAGAGACTTTCAAAGAACGGCTCGTAGCCAAGGGCTACACACAGAGAGAAGGCATCGACTATGATGAGACATTCTCTCATGTGGCTATGCTTAAATCCATCAGGGCATTGCTGGCTATAGATGCGTATCTTGACTACGAAATCTGGCAGATGGACGTCAAGATGACTTTCCTCAATGGATACCTCGAGGAGGATATCTACATGGAGCAGCCCCAGGGCTTCATGACTGAGGATGGAAAAGTATGCAAGCTGAAGAAATCCATCTATGGGCTCAAGCAAGCTTCTCATAGTTGGAACATCAAATTTGACGAAACCATAAAGAGTTATGATTTTATGCAGAATCCCGATGAACCTTGTGTATACAAGAAGCTTAGTGGGAGCGCCATTGTGTTCATCGTGCTTTATGTAGATGACATCCTTATCATTGGGAATGATACAGGGATGATGACGAGTGTGAAGATTTGGTTGTCCCATATCTTTGAGATGAAAGATCTTGGAGAAGCCTCTTACATCTTGGGCCTGAAGTTTTTCAGAAACCGAGAGAAGAGGATATTGGGATTGTCACAACATGGATACATTAAGAAAATTATTGAACAATTCTGTATGGATAGTTCCAAGAAAGGATTCCTACCCTTAAGACACGGTATCCACCTGTCTAAAGGAATGGCTCCTCAAATTGTTGAGGAAAAGAAAGCCATGGCTGGATGCCCTTATGCATCAACTGTAGGAAGCTTAATGTATGCTATGATGTGCATTAGGCCAGATATCTGCCATGCAGTGGGAGTGGTAAGTCGTTACTAATCCTGCTATGAAGAACAACACTGGAATGCAGTAAAGAACATATTCAAATATCTAAGACGGACGCAAGATTACATCTTGGTCTATGGAGATGGTGATCTCCAAGTCTTGGGATATACAGATTCTAAAACTTCCAATCGGAAATTGATGATCGAAAGTCGACATCAGGATTTGTGTTCCTGTTGAATGGTGGTGCTGTAAGCTGGAGAAGCAAGAAGCAAGACACTACAACAGATTCAACAACAGAAGCCGAATACATTGCCACATCGGATGCTGCAAAGGAGGCGGTGTGGTTGCGCAAGTTCGTCCAGGAGCTTGGCGTAGTTTCCCCTGATACTCCCATCTCGCTACTCTGTGATAACACGGGAGCCATTGCCCAAGCGAAGGAACCCAGATGGCATCAGAAGAGCAATCACGTAGAAAGGAAATACCACATCATTCGGGAGATACAAAAGCGTGGCGACATCATCATCACCAAGGTGGCCTCTACCGACAACGTTGCTGATCCTCTTACCAAACCTCTGACACAGAAGGTTTTCGACCAGCATGTAATGAGTATGGGTTTAAGGATTGTTCCGGAATGGTTCTGAGGGTTAGTGGGAGATTGTTAGCAATGTGAGCCCGAGGCGAACCATTCCTACAATAAATGTTATTGTAATTAATGAATTATCAATAAAAGTTATTGATTATGTTTCACTCCCTTTCAGATATTGAATGAATAAATGCACTATAAGGTCCCTCTGTACAATAAGGGTTATGTACCATGGCCAACTTGATAATCATACAGCTGTTGATTCATTGATTGAATCATAGAGGCTGATGCTTGGATGAATATATAAGGAGTTAGATAGAGGACTCATCAAGCATCATCAATGATTGACAAGTAGTGATCTCCAGTCTGAGTGGGAGATGGCAATCCTATCTCATTAGACTGATATCTGATCGACCTCTTGATGTATGTCCTCTTTATGGGAATATTGATTCGGAGGTATCAGATAAGTTGAGTCAATGAGTTGACTTAACGAGATCGAGATAACCAAAGACCTATGATGAATACTGTCACATCACAGGCAAACATCCTCTGACCAGAGACAGATGTACTACTATATGTCTGAGTATGTACATTTGGCAGACCAATAGGTTGATGACCTAACCAAGGTCTATATACCGACGAGCTGGTGTGCATGTAAGGGCATATGAATAATATGATCTCTCAAAGGGATCATACAGGTTCACTTGTGAACCGGGAGACATGAGCTCACTTATGAAGTTTGGGACTGACCAAATTCCATGCATGGTCATCATGCTTTAGAAGCATGATGTGAATTTGAAGGTAAGATATATGCTTTGTGAAAGCATATGGTCTGTACCATATCCCAAGAATCAAGATTGAGAAACTTAGTGATCAAACCCTGAAGATGACAGTGTAAAAATGATCTATATCTTCAGGATGATCATGAGTCTTCCAGTATGCAGGATGTAAAGGTATTGGGAATACCTGAAGGGTGATTTGATCATAAACGATTGTATAACCATGACGCTTCCATTCCAAGGGAGTGATGAAACAGGTCTGGATTTTAGTGACTCCTCTCATTAGAGAAATGACCTAATCTTAGTCCATATACTGGACATTAGTCTGAATGAGATTCAGATGCAATGAGAAGATTAGGTTTACGGTCTTGATTTAATCAAGCATCTATGAGAGGTCCATGGGATCTGGATTTGAGATGTAATCTTAATATCCAAGTCACTATACGTGGAACAATACAATCGCCCTGTCCTTATCTCCAAGCATCTGGGGAGAAATAGCATTGTTCTTGAATGGTTCAAGAATAATTCCATAAGATCTAAGCAGTGAGAAATTGATAATCAAATGTGATTTAATTATCATGATGTATGAGGAATTATCCAATATAATTAAATGTGATTTAATTATTATGGATAAGAATAATGTGGATAGTAATATCCAATTATTTATGATATATTATAAATGTGATTTATAATGTATTAGAGAGAGGTAATTGTAATTTATATGTGTTGATTAATTATTATGTGTATTGGATACACATTGTGTAATTAATTGACAATGTAAATTATATATAGTTTTGGGTTGTGAATATGATTCACAATTTTCCAATGTCAAGATTGCAATATTCCTAAAATTAATTGAGAATTAATTTGATGAATAAAAATCCCAATATATAGTTGTTGGAAATAAGTAGAGAGAAAATCAAGGAGAGATGCAATCTCATGGAAATCCATGAGATTGCCCTCCCCATATGGGAAGGAGGTGGCGGCATCCAATTCCCTTGTGGAATTGGTGGTCGTCCACTCCCTTTAATGGGAAGGATGATCTCCTTTGTATTTTCACTCCTTATTTGATTGATTTAATTTGGTATCAATATATATATATATATATTTGATTTATCAAATATATTTTATCAAAATTAAATCACAAGTTGTTGGTTTTTACCAACAACAATCTTGACCATTGGATTGACATAAATTAATCTCATCCATTGATTTTATATGTCCCATGGATTGAGATCCATGGATCCCAAAACCCTATAAATAGAGAGGCATACCATGCTCTCTATTTACATGGTATTGTAGCACACTTCTCTTTCTCTCTCTCTCTCTCTCTCTCTTTCTTCATACTCGACAGCCCTCTCTCCCTCTCTTCTTGGTGGCCGTCCACCATACCTTGGTGGAGAGAATCGTCGACGCCCGCGCCATCGTGTTGCCGCTTCGACGCTCTGCGGTTCTCCATCTACTTGGAGTGCTTCGCTCACGAAGGAGACGTTCGATCTCATGCGACGAGATTAGGAGCAACCGTGCTTGGATCAGCTTCTTGGATTGCGAGGACTACGCGGTTCATCCCCGCGCTCGCAAGCAATCTCTCCGACGATCGGACTTGAGACAGGAGGACTCTTCTCTTAGAGACTCGATCAACCACGCTTCAAGAGGTATTGCATTATACTTGTTGTGGTTATAGATGAAACGATCCGAGAATTGTTCTTGGATCATGTGGTTTCATTGAATAAAAATTTTAAATTCCGCTGCACCGAACAACTAGTACGACTAGTCGTTCTTCATCGTATCCGATACGACGATCATGCTTCTGTGATGCGCTTGAGAATTTCTCAATATCCTTCACCTGCACGTTCCTCCCTAGTAACAACACCATTTAATTAGTATGGATTTGAACGACGATACCTAATGTATGATCTTGGAGGGCCTACAATGTCCAACAAGTCGGATCTAGCAATCGTTGTGTCGGCCGCTCTCACGGCACTCAATACCCGATCAAATCTTCTCAATCAAAAATCATCCCACACCAATATATATCCAATAAGATCAAAGTGAGCAAATTTTTATTATACCCTACAAAATGTGTGTATAGTGCGCAAGTATAATGGCGAACCATTGAGAACAACATAGGATAGTATAATTATTCATAATTATTATTAAAACTAATAATAATTACTAATTTTTTGTCATTCTTAGGCTTTTCCTGATTTTTTGTGGGATTTAAATTATATGTGAAAATTTAAGGATGTTTAATTATTTTATATATTTTTATATTTTAAAATTTTAATTTTTTTTAGTTTTGCTAATTTTTACCTTCTTTTTTATTTTTAAAAATGTTACATATATATTAATAATGATATATAGATAACAAAAGCATTTTATAAAATATATAATATACATGTATTATATTTTAAATACATGTAAATATGCTCAAAATACAAAAAATAAAATGGTTTGTGTTTTAAACACCTTCTTGATTTTTGACATTTTTATAGATTTTTTGCTAATTTTTATATATTTCAAAATAATAAACTATACAAAACATAGAGAAGTTTAATTAGATAAACTATTTTGGATTTTAAAAATAGATAATGGTCTCCAAAATTCCCAATACTATTTTTAATATATGTTATATATGATAAAGAAAAAGCGAACCCTAATAATTCATTGGCAAGGATGGCAGAATGAACTAGGAACTAATTTATTCTGAGTGTTTACCGTATGAGTTGACCTCTACGATTGAAGCAGAAAAGAGTCAATATTCACCCGCGAAACTCTTATTTATTTATTAGATTGCAAAATTTTACGTGATTGAATAATAAATAAAAAATGAAAATAAAGAAGAATTAATTACAATGGAAATTTATAAATAGACATCCAACTATAGTCTAACTAATTATTATATACAATATAAATATAACTTCTTCTTATAAATCTCATGATTCTAACATTGTTTCATTATTTTTATTTATTAAAATTAAAAATATATTAAATATATATGTAATAGTAATATTATTACATTATTTTATTCGCGAGGAGCTGGATGAGAAGAAACTCTCATGTCCAGTTCTGCAATAGAGATAGAATTGAGAAATAACCATCAACTATAACCCCAAAAGAACCAGATTCTGTAAACAACATAGAGGAAGAATGAAAGAAATATCTTATTTAGGAAAACATATTTCTTCTGGAAGATATGCTATTCAGGCACTTGAACCCGATTGGATCACAGCTAAACACATAGAAGCTGGGCGAAGAGCAATGACACGATATGCACGTCGCGTCAGAAAAAATAGAACATAAATCAATATTTAGGGGTTTTAAGAATTTTTACTGATTTTTTATGATTTTTTTAGGATTGTAAGATTTCTAATATTTATATTTTGCAATTTTTATTGATTTTTGGCTATGTGTTAATATATAATATAATATAGTTAATTTTTTTGGAAATTTTTGGAAGTGGTTATATTTTTTATGGATTTTAATAATTAGACTGAACAAAAATGTGTGTTTTTGTATTTTTAATAAGCAGGAAAACTAACAAAATACCATGCCAAAAATATATGTGAACAAGCAATATCCCATGCACCTATATTAATTTCCTATAATTTTTCGAGCAATAAAATATTTATAAAGACAAATATACACAAAACTAAAAGCTACAGCTTATAAGGACCTATTTGTAATTATAAGAAACTCAAAATGTATTTAATAATAGCTCTAGAAAGCTTAGGGGACAAAATAAAAATTCTCCAAATAGTGCCTCAAGTGGGACGACACATGAGGTGAATTAGCTTGGACATAATTGCACATATAGTAAAGCTCCAAGTTTTAAATGCAATTATTACACATGCTATTACTATATTAGAAATATCTACAGGACTTAGTATATTACAAAAAGAGGGAGGGCCTAGATGAAATTTACCCCTTTATAGTTTGTTATCCAATGGCTGGATGGGAGCCATTTATCCATGTATAAAATGCTAGACGCTTGACATTAGATCTCCAAAGAGATCTAACGGCTACTGGAGGAGATGATCCAAGGTCTGTTGCTCAACCTAGAAGAGGGGCAAGATCCGACGGCGATGAACACCCCAGGACGAACATGAAAGAAGGTACTTTCTGGGCCTCTTCGATCCGCACAATCTCCTCGCTCCAGGTCCCTTTCAAGCAGCTGGGAGGTGGAATAGGTTTGTGGAAAGATTCGGTAGCTGATGGTGTTGCTAAGAATTTCCAGACCTTGTTGATGAGGATCTGGAGGTCCAAAGAAGCTCTGGCACCTAGGATGCATGTTCAGGGTCGATTCACACCCCAATATATGTCTTAGAAGCTCAAACATGCATCAAAAATATAAGGATGGGGGGCAAGGGCGATGGATTTGGCCCCTTTATTGGGTGGAATCGGATGGAGGTGGAGTGAATTGGAGGGACTCCTACGAAGGTGGAGAAGGGGACCCGATAACTTGATATGAGGTGGATCAAGTTGGATGGAGTGGTCAAGGAAGTGGTGAACGTGAAGGGGAAGCTAGTGGTGGTGTAAGGCAGTCGGAAATGGGGATGAGAATGGTGGTAAAAGTTCACCTAAACTGGAATCTAAGGCTAAGCAGAAGATAAATGCATGAAATAAATTGCGAAATAAAAAGAAGGAAGGAAAATCTACCTAGAATGCAAAAAAATCTGCTCAGACCTGACCCAGGGGCCAAGGAGCAGAATCTCCAGGAGTGGAGCTCCGACGATGGGTGGACCCACCCTCAATCGACTTCCTCCATGCTGTGGAACGTGGAGTGACACCTACTGTCACTACGGGCAAGCTCCTCAAGGCAGAACCAAGGGGTCAGATGAATATCAAAGGGAAACCACTTCAAAATGGAGGAGTAGATTATTTATACATAGGTCGGAGGTGGCTTCAAAACTTAGGGTTTTTGGCAAAATCGATGCATGTCTGGCTAATGCAAGGATCTGACGTGAATAAGGGAAATGATGTGCAGTTTTTTTTCATGGAGAGTCCAGTCCAAAATGATGAAAGCCTCGAGCTCCACAAATTGGCAAAGTCAGCTCCTAAGGTGCACCTGGCAATCTATAGTCTAGGGGGGGTACAGTTGACTGGGGTCAACACAAAACAAACCCCTATTGGGCCATGTGGATCGAATAAAGATAAAACCGAAAATAAAAACCTTTATTAATTCAATAATAAATAGTAAATGATTTTATTAACTAAACTCAAAAACATATTTCTTATTTTATGTACTATTTTATGGTGATTTTTATTTATTTTTACAATCTTATTTATTGGGACTTATTTTTTACAAATATATACATAGGTATATTTACCTATATATTGAGTATTTTATTTTTATTTTATATTTTAAATTTTATTATCACATGTACATATTTTATATATTTATAATATATTTAAATACATATTTACATATTTTTATTTTTTTGATTTTATTTACATACTTAAATAAATAAAGGTATTTATCTTAAAGGTATAACATACATATTAATTACATTCTATTATTTATTTTGATATTTATTTTAATTTTCTTATTTTATGTTTATATTTTTAATATATTTTAAATAATATTCACAATTATTTAAAATATAAGAAAATTAAAAATATAAAGAATGGATTATATGTATAAAATATACATGTATAAAGTATAATGAGATGAGACCCTTGAAAGATGGCTTTTGTATCTTAACTTTATTTTTATTGAAACTATCTTTATTAAATAGATATTTTAATTTAGATTACAGTGGAGGTGAGTTTGATGAATTTTGAGCTTGTATGGAGAAGATATTGATATATGAAGTTTGCTTTACAGCTTTTTCATATGTGTGTTCTAGCTGCACATTGTATTATTTTTATGTGTAATTATTTATATAACTTTTTTTGTGTTTTTATGTACAAGTTTCATGTTGAGCATTTTATTATTTAAGGTGTATAAAATGAAGGATAAAATCAAGGGAAATGACTATTTTAAAGAATGAAAATTAGAGTTTTATATACAATATTTGGCCCTTATCTCCCCCTACTTTATTCCTTGTCGACCAAGTCAATATTGATCTGGTATCGGGATTTAGGGTCAGTCAATATTTGCAATACTTCATTTATTTTCTTTTCTTTTATTTATTCTTTTTATCAAATACAAGTATTTATGCATCATTTATAGATGAATAATGAATGTTAATTTGTATAATTTATTTGTATTTATATGCGTTCATATAGGGATTTAAATATAACATAAAAGAATAAAGGCAAATGAATGGGTATTCGTCAGTGGGTTCACCCCTCCACGTGGTCGCTGAAGATAGCTTCGGGCACTTCCAAGGCTGAGGAGTGGTGTTGATGCCTTAGAGAGAACATGGGCTGCCTGATCCGAGGCAATCTCACGGCCTAGATCTGGGTGGGGATGGATGGTTGGGGAGGGCCTACATGATTGTCAGAGGGTTGTTGCTGAAAGTGACATGGAGTGTTAGATGAAGATCCTACACTATCTGCTCTCCTTCGTTCTCTGCAGGCGGTGGAGACAGGGCGAACCTCCCACAAGGCCATGGAGCTCCACCAAAGTGTTGTTCTTTCGGGGATAGTTGGGGTAGGATTGTGGGATCCTAACGAAGAAGAGGGAGTGGGAGCTCTTACAGTGTCGGGAGTTATTGGTCGGTGGCAGCTGAACATAGGCGGAGGAGGAGACCGATGAGAAGTTAGAACTTCTGATCAGTGTGATGCATAGGGAACCTACATGTGTTAGCAAATTATCGAAGCAAAATGGGACGTATTGGGGGTGGTTCTAAGTGGAATGGAGGCCCTGTCAAAGTGGTAGGAGTGAAGGGACAGGTTGGGTTGTGCCTCCTCCTTTCCAAGGAGGAGGAGAGCAGAGTAGAGGAGTCTCTGGAGAACAGGAGGATCGATTCAAAGCAAACGATGAAGATCTATGGAGTGTGGAGAAGCTATTAAAGGAAATAAATAAAAAATTATTTACTACGCATCACAGAAATGTGGGATATTTAACAAACATTTTGCCCAAACAATCATAGTTCATCGTATAAACTAGAAAATGTAGCACAACATTTTGTTTATTAAGAAATTATAAATTCTAAGGAAATAATTTTTAAAATAGTTTATGATATTCACAATGAATAAAAGAGATAGATTAGGGTTACCTCTTGAAGCATGAGTTTCTGAATGAAGAAACCTCCTGAATCAGGTTCGGTCTGCAGAAGTCTCTCTCATAGGCACAGAGAAAAATCGTGTTGCTTCCCACGAACTAGGATATTGACCAGAGCAACAAGAAGAGAATTATGAGAGGTGGAGATTGTCAAGACTCTTCTATATCTCAAGGGTATTGGATTTTCCAAGGACTATTGCTCTCCAAAATTGTGTTGCAAAAGAGAGGGCATTGCCCTCCTTTTATACTTACACCACATGTCCAACATGTGCGTTGTAGTCTCTTGAATTTTAAATCAAGAACTTAGAGCAAGTCCTAATCAATAAAGATTATCTACTTTTTATATCTAGTTAATATTAACTACTTAAAAATAAATAAGCATCAACTTAGCTTAATTAAAATTAGTCAAGGTTGTGGCCTTTTTATCTTCTAATTAATAACCTTGATAAGCCCATTATCAAAATTAGAGAAATTATGAAATTAATCCTCAAAGCTTATGAATCATATTCCAGACCCCACAAATAAATGTAAATCTAATTTACATCAATGAATGTGAATTAAATTCACACAGAATCATGCCTCGGAAATATTATGTAAATCATATTTACATAAATATTTATAAGAATAATATCCATATAAATATTAATTATTATGAATCACTATTCACATTAATTAATGAGTTATATTTGTAAGAGGGCGGGGAGGTTATTTTGAGTAACAGCCAACATGGCTGTTACACAAGGCAGTTTCCCCCCCGTATTTATTTTTTTTTTCAAATTTTTTTTCATGGCTATTCATCTATATGTCCCTCCTACATGTCATTCAAATTTTGTGAAAAACAAAGACTCGTAAGCCCTCCATCTAGAAGGGGTAGATTACAACAAAATTTCAGGCCGTTAAAAATTACACGGTCTAGATGGAGGGCTAAGGGGTCTTTGTTTCTCGTGAAATTTGAATGACATGTAGGAGGGATATATAGATGAATATACATGGAAAACATTTTGGAAAAAAAATAAAAAAAATAGGGGAAACTGGTCCGTGTAACAGCCAACTTGGCTGTTACACAGAACAGCTTCCCTTTTCTGTATTTGTAAATATTATTCGTAAAATTGCCCTTATACAATAGTAACTATTATTATTACTATATTGACATCAATAGGTATGAGTCCTAATCCAATTAAGACTCATGAGATACAAATGCAGAGTGGAGATAATGTCGGGGAGATCATACTATCCATGTATAGTGATTTGAAATATGGATAACTATCTAATTTAAGTGTTTATACCATTTTGCATTCGTCACCTATGAATGTTGAGCTCGATCTATAACACTTTACGCTCTCAATGAGCTCAACGAAACGCATCACACTCCCCATGAGCTGGACAAAGTGTCATTGAGCTGAATCCAGCTTCCTTGACCATTTCTAATCATAGTCCAAATAAGTTGGAGCTAAGAAATGAGCTCAAGGAGCATGTATATTTCCATTTCCATGACCACTTCTGTTTCCAACATTTGGACATTGACATTGAATTTGGAAATTGGATTCAAATGAATTGTTATTAATCCAATTAAGTCGCAAATCATCTAGCTAAATGGAGCCACTAAAATCAATCATGTTTCATCACTACGTTGGAATGGAAGTGTCATGGTAGATGATCCATTACAATAGATGTAACCCTGAGTATTCCTAATACTCATTCATCCTTCATGCTGTAAGACTTTGATGAATATGAAGTTCAAACCATGGTTTGATTGTATCCTTCAGAATATATCAATAGATTTCTCATTTGATAATTGGGCGATAATATTAATCATATATTTCCAAAATGTATATATTAATATCCCGAATTTATGTCTTATTTCATAAATAAGACGACCATGCATGAAATTCATTTTAATCCCAAAATATCTCATGAGTGAGCTCTATCTCCCGGTTCATAAATTATGAGCCTCTATGATTCCTTCGAGAGATCATATATCTCATATGACTTCATATGCACACCAACACACCAGTATATGGACCTTGGTGAGGTCACCAACCTATTGGTCTGTTAGGCATATAGATGTATATCTATCTTAGGTTAAAAGATGTATGCCTTATCGTGACAGCTATGATTCAGATCTTATTTTATCTCAATCTCATCAAGTCAACTCTTTGACTAGATTATTCCAACGCTTCTAAATCTCCATTCCTATGCAGAGGACCTGCATCAAGAAGTTGGTTGGAAATCACTCTTCAGAGAAAGAATGACATATCTTTCTCATACTAGAGATATGTATTGAATATCACATGTTTGAAGTCAGTTGTATCCTCCCAGTTGCATGGTATTCAGTATGGTCATGGTACATAATCGTAATTGTACAAAGTGACCTTAATAATAAAGTGTATTCATCCAGTTATTCATTTCATAATAGGTGGACATGATAAAAGAATATATTTTCTTGCATTAATGGGTTGCCAAGGGCATACAAGTCCAACAACTCTAACTCAGGTCAGAGCTATGATATGATGTGTGTTCTGAGTGAATAAAAAGGAAGGGGGAAGATGGTCTAAAATACCTTGAGAATGGTCGAGATTGGTGGAGGAGAAAGAGGGTGAAATTTCTTTGGAACATGAGATTGGTCCCTAGTCGATGCTCGAGGCAGAGGGCATCCCTACCGAGCTCGAGTAGCCTTCAAAGCAACTGCTACATGACGGAGGTGCCATAGATCACACCAAATATGGGGAGCCTTCGTCGCTCGACTCACTGTTGGCACAAGAAATCTCGAGGATCAAAAATTATTGATATGAAATTCGTTGTTATCCCCAAAAATCATGTGACAAACAGTTTTTTTTATTTTTACTACTTATTTACCTGTATAGAGGACATGATAGAACTTAGGGAGGCTACAATTCCCGAGGGTTATCCAATTAATCGACAAAAACTCAATTAAAAGAAAGAGGAAATCTCAAAGGCAAACTATCCTTGGTTTTTGTGAAATTTTTCTCTTTTTATTTTTTTTCAAAATTTCATTTATTTTTATTTTTTTATTTCCCGATTTTCACTTTTTAATGATTTTAATTTTTGCAATTTTTTATTAAATCAAGAACAATATGCACAAAACAAGAAATATGCACACCAACTCTTTTTTGTAATTTTCAAATATATGAAAAAAGCTCATAATAATCCAGAGAAAATATTTTTGTATTTTAAAGATTTTGAAATGTTTTTAGTAATTTTCGTAGAATTTTCAGATGTTTTTGTATTTTTCTAAAAATCAAACAGTGACAAAATTGAGAAATAGTGCACAACCTGGAGTAATTTACAATTTAAAAATATTTTAATGCCCAAAACTCCTGGCAATTATTTTTATGATAAACTAGGGGCAATTATCTACAAACAGAGACTAAAATCAAGATTTTTTTGATTTTTGTAGAATTTTCTACAATTTTAGAAGAATTTTCATTTTTTGCATTTTTAAGTTTTTTTATAAAGAGTTAAAGAGTTAATGCATGAAAATTGGATAGAAATTAAAAAACAAAACACACCAACAGTATTTTTTGGGAATTTTTAGGCAAGTTTTTGAATTTTTATGAATTTTCTAATTTCGGGTATGTAAAAAGACACTATTTTTATTTTTTAATAATAATAAATGATGACAAAATGCAATAAAAAATTAATGCTAGAAAGAATAGCACATCAGGAGCATAGCTTGATTTTTCAAAAAATTATTGACCAAAGAAAATATTTATTTTAATGAGAGAACATCAAGATATATGGCCTGGAAATTAAGGACTGATCTGCAAATGTTTAATATTTTCGCATAAATAAATAACAAGAAATAAACAGATGACCAAAAATGCAAATTACCCAAGTAAAGATGGCGTGATGCACGTGACTTGCTGGAGCAGGACTTCTCTGTAATTTTTAGACTTCCGAGGGTGTTGAATGTAATTTGCCCAAAGGTAATGATTCTGGCAGGGGCTATTTAGTGATTTCGGAAATGACCAAGGGCTTGAATGTAATTTCTATCAAATAAAATAATAAGCCCTAGGGGGGCATGCCTATTCTTCGTTCCCAATCCGCTAAGGGAAAGAGGGCCGTCACCCCTTGCTTCTTCTCCACGCAATGTTAAAGGCGACGTCCGAGGGTGTCAGCGGCAATCGTCCGTGGCACGAGGATGAGATGGCGGAGGGGCACCAAATGCGGTGGTGATGATCTAACGGGGAGGGCGTCAGCGGTGAAGACGATGGGGCGTTCGCGCTGCGGTGAAGAGAGCGGCTCCGCGGTGGACAGGGAGCTCCTCTCCAGGCAGCGCTGCGGCTGGTGTGATGCTTCGCGCAAGCAGCGGGGGAGGGTGGCGTTGGCGTGGTCGGCGGCGAGGATGCAGAAGGGGGCAACACACACCCCTGTGGAAGGTGATGGAGGAAGATGATGGCGGAGGGCGTGTATCGGTCGGGCTGCCGCCCGACAGTGCAGCCACTACAGCACACGAGAGGGGACGCCGCGGTGGATGGAGGCCGGTCGGCAGCGGCGAAAGAGCCGTCGGGGCTGAAGCCTGCGGCTTTGATTTTTTTTGTTTTTTAATTTTGTAAATTGTAAACAGAATTGTAAATAAAAGATAGTTTTTTTATTTTTTGTAAGAAAATGTAAACAAGAACTACGATTTTTTATTTTTTTATTTTTTAAATTTTTTCCATTTTCTTTTTTAAGTGATCCTGTAAAATAAATGTTAGAGAGAAGAAAACAAATATTTTTTATTTATAAACAAATAGGAAGGTGAACGAGGATCCGACGAAACGTGAGGAATCGAATCCGGTTCTCCGACCACCGTGCATGGTCGGAGTTGATAGATCACGTGAGATAGAAAAGAATCGTAGAGGTTGAGAAAGTGAGATGAAAAATCGAGTCTAGTGTGGATCAGGTCGTGATGGATTTACTGATCTAAATAAAAAAATGACACCGAAATAAAAGTGCGAGAGATAAAACTACGATTAATCTACAATAAAAATAAGAAAAAGAATGGATCTCACCTTAAGATCGGAAAACTACCGTGATCGCCTCGACGAAGGCCGACTCGCTGTCACCGGACGGCTCGGAGGCTAGGCAACTTTCTCGACAAGAAGACTCTCGGAGATCAAGCACCTCTCACCAAAGATTGATCAAGTTGGAATGATGGAGAAGGAGCCATATAAATAGAAGAGATGGAGAATGAAATTTGAAATTTTGAATTTTTGGTTGAAGAGCTAAGACATATGAAAAAATGAATTGAGATAAAGATAAAGAGATGTGTTAAAAAATATTTACAAAAATTAACTATTTTTTTAAATTTTCGTCACTTTATTTATTGGAAAATTAAAAGTTAATTTTTCTATTTTCTGTGGAAGTTAGTTAAGAAAATTAAATATACACATATGTTATATACATATATAACAATATATACATGGGTAAATGAGGAAATTAGATATATTTTTTTGTTTTAAAATTTTAAAATTTTAAATTTTTATTTTAAATAATTAGTAAAAAATAATTACAAATATATATAAAAATACACTATGTACAAAATACATGGGAAAATTGTACAAACCACCCCAGAAAATCAACTTTTTACTCGTAACTCCAAAAATTATGAAAATACAACCATTTTAAAGATAATTAATTTAGAATCCAATGGAAGTGAGATTGGTTCAATTTGAGTTCGTATGGAGCCAGCGTTGGTCTTTCAATTAGTGCTTAGTGGCTCTGGTGGTTGCTTTTATTCTGTACATGATTTGATTGTGCTATTATTTTTATTAATAAGAACACGTTTTTATTTACAACTTTGATGTTGAAAGTTATTTGAATTAAGGTCAATTAATGTACAAATAAAATAGTGAATTATACAAATATACACATCACATAATTTTTTTTGGATTTTCTAATTGAGGACCCTATCTCCCCCTACTTTATTCCTGGTCGATCAGGTCAAGTCTTGACCTTCTCTCGGGGTTCGGGTCAGGCTGTATCTATTACATATATACAATCTTCTTTATTTTATTTTATTTCCTTTATTTTTCCTTTCTTTATTTATTTACTTATTTTAGGTTAAAATAATATACAAATATACAATATTTACACACAGATGTAAGTTAGCAAGAATATGAAGTTAATGTTATATACATGTGTTTTATAAGGTATTTTAAGATAAAATAAATGAATAAAGATGACGAATCGCAGATTCATCATCCCCTTATGCTTTACCTTTGCTAGTCCCTTAGAAAACACTTATTTGAAAGAATAAGTGAAGAAAAAGAAAAAGAAAAAGAAAGAGAAAATAAAGAAAGTAGGACAATATTGAGTATTAAACTTATCTTCATAAAATTGTAGTTTGGAGCTCTGTCGGACCTTTGGATTATTAGTGTGTCGGAAACTTAATGGGAGATGGATTTAAAACCTAATAGCCTATAAGTTCCACAGGACTCCTCTTCAACTCACCTCAACAGTCAGGTCAGAACAAGTCTACATACACCAATTCTTATGACTATGAATATTTACTTGTACGGTGTAAGTGAGGTATAGCTCCGCATCTCAAAAGTAGCAAAGAAACAGCCTCCCTCAACAAGGTAACTCTAGTTCCTCGGTCTTGCAACTCTTTCCTCGAGGAGCGGAGATATTCCCTTCTAAGTTCAAGTACAACCAACTCAAGAAGAGGGGATGGAGAAAAGAATGGACGATAACCAGTGTAGTTACCTATCCTTGGATGAATGACCAGTGTAGCCAAGTCATCTGTTGCAAGCTTACAAAAATTTGTCTTTGAAGCTCTTATTGTATTTTTTATCCTTGTATATACACTCCGGCAGGCATTTTACTTTTCAATCAGGCCTGTCCACTTTTGAAGATTCTGCATTTTTTCATACTTTTTTTTGAAAGCATATACAAGGTACAACATGTACATAAGGAGTTTTCCCTCTTGAGCCAGTAGACTATCCCTCTTTTGAAGCATTACTGCAACCCCACAACATCTTGTCTTTAGACCTCAACATCGCTAGATCAGGTTGAGATGCACTTCCTTCCCTAGAGGAAGACGAGAGGTTCCGCCTAGATGTACTACCCTCGTATGCTACCCCAAGCCAATAGGTTCCTCTGAAATTAAGCGGATTAAGGCCCAACTAAGCTCCATTCTTCAATTTTATTCCAGATATAGTTTAAATGTCAATACTATCCTGAAAAATGCACATACAAATGCAAGAAAATATGTACAATGCAAAGAAAGCATTTTTTTTGAAAACTGATGCACATGTGAAAAAAAAAACAATTTTCTAATTTTGAACTTTTTATGGATTTTTTGGAGAAAAATGCATATGTAAAAGAAAGGTTTTTTTTGAGTTATGCAAGTTTTTATAGATTTTTGATTTTGTAGTTTAGCTTTTTTTTTCAAAAAGGAAAAAGGGTTAGTAAAATATATACATGTATATACAAGATTTTTTTGTATTTTTTTGTGTTTTTGTTTTTTTGTGTTTTTGTTGTTTTTTGTTTTTTTGTTTTTGGTTGGTTTTTTTGTTGGGTTTTTTTACACACGTGGATTTTAGAAAATTATATACATATCCCCCCAAATAAACATATTTAAAAGTACAAGTTATGTCTAAAGTATATATATATAATATATACGGCGCCCCCTATACTTAGCTCGAACTATGTCCTCATAGTGATCACATAGTGAAAAAGGAAGACATAAATCGTGCTAAGTATAGAAAAGTAAAAAGACTCCTATGCTACAACGACTCAAAGAAAAGATAAAAAGAAGAGAAGTTGGTGATCCCCCCTATACTTAGGATCGAGTAATCCTAAGTATAGTAGAATGTACAAAAGGGGAAACCCGATGAAGAGAATGTACATACTCAAAAATAAAAGACACGATATGAACAACATCACCCCCCATATACTTAGGGTAGAGTATCCCTAAGTATATGCAACAACAAGAGTGATGAATAGGACGAATATGAACAAAACAAATCATTCACCCCCTATACTTAGGATAAAGCACATCCTAAGTATAGCATATATACACACACGGAAAAGGGGTGAATGATAAAACAGAAGAAGAAAGAGTGAAACAAAAAAGTTATACAAAAGGAGTGGATGTACAAAGATTAAGAAGGTCAAAAGCGAACCTTCTTGCGGGACCGCTGAGGTATGGATTTGACAAGGCGTAGGTCGATATTGGGGATATCATTAGCTATGAACTAATCAGGATCAACCAAGAATGTATCCTCAGCGGTTTTGGATTGTGCAGACCTAAACCGGTTATTGGAAGTAGTGTGGTCATGTCCTGCCTGGGAAGTTTCGTAAACATCAAAGTAAAATGGCTCGAAATCATTATCAGAAAAAGTAGGATCAATTTCAGCCTAGCAAGCCTCTACGGATCATCATCTTTATCAAAAGGCCCAAATTCCTTTATAAAAGCAATCAATCAAATTTGGCATGATCGGTTTCATCTGAATCAGGCTGAATAGAAACAGACTCATCAGTGAAAGTAGTCGAATCATGTCCGTCCTGTCCAGTCTCAGAGTCTGCCTTCCGCTCTAGGGTGTCTATCTTGTAAATTCCACGGATGTCATCAATGCATCATCACATACCATAAGGGGGAACTCCAAGGTCTATGTTTTTCGAGTCTTCCTCCTTGAAGAGGAATTCCTGGGTTTCATTATTATCCAACATATAATAAGAATATCTGATATTATCATCGAGGTCAAATTCCTTGGGGTTGGCTAACACGAGCGGGCTCTCATGGGATGCAGGTCTCTAGTCAGTAGTGGGTGTAGTGATCAACACATCGCTCCCTACATCAGAACGGATGTGGATCTCTCCTGAACCACAATCAATAACGGCTCCCGCAGAGGCGAGGAAAGGCCGTCCCAAGATGATGGGAGGGTGCTCCATTGGGGTGGAGGTCTCCATGGGCATTACAACAAAATTCGAAGTGAAATTCATGCACTGAATAAGAATGACAATTTTTTCTAGAATACCCTTCGGCATCTTGATAGATCCATCAGCAAATTGAACCATCATCCTGGTTTTCTTGAGAGGCCCACGATGAAAATACTGTACCATAGAGAAGGGTATTATATTGATTGAAGAACTGTCATTAAGGAGAGTATTATCACAAGAATGGTCAGAGATGGAGCATCTCACAAGAGGTATGGTAGTGTTCCCTTTCTTTAAATGTGGACGATGAGAGATGGCGTAGGCAGTGGCCATGGTCAAGATGTGACGCTCAGATCTTCTCCTTCGCTTTCTCTTCTTGTGTTGAGGAGTAGATAAATCTATCATGGCATGTTGAAGTGGGGCTTTAATGATCTCATGAAGGGTAGCTACCACTTCGGGTTCAGTCAACATTTTTTTTGAATTTTTGGACCTCATCCATACAAGGGAGGAGGTCAGAATCAACATTTACACGAGGATTGCCAAGAGCAGTTTGTATACTGGAATCCTCAAGGTCAAGGTTGGGACATGATGTGAATAGATATGCGGGTAAATGATTGGGCATTTGGGTCCTCTCCTCACAAAATGAATCAATAATGTGTCTCCCAGAGTTTTTTTGGATTTTTAAAATTTTCTCATTTTGGGCGATTGCAAGCTCTCATGATTATCCTCAAGTGAATCCATATCCTCAAATAGTGGAGTAGTGTTCTGGCTCGTATTTATGTTAAATAGATTGCTAATCCTCAAATTCATATGCCCCATCATCTGGTTCAGTGTCTCAAGTGTGGAAATCATGAAAGGTGAATCTAAAATCCTAGGATCGGGTGGGTTGAATAAGGGTGGGTGAAAATCATCGTTTGATTTCTGAAATAATGGGCTAGGCGGATATGCACAAAAATCAGGAGGAAAGTCCTCCTGGAAAAGGGAAGGTGGATCGTGTGGAGAGTGCGAGAAGTCCACGAAGATCAGATTAAGATAACTCCAGTCGGCCATCTCCGAAACAAAAGACGGGATCGAGAGAGCACGAGGGTCAAGTCAAAAGATATAGAGAAAAAGACGCAAATGCACAGAAGGATTTAACAAGCACACAAGCAATCAAACAGAATACAAACTCCCAGTTTACCAACTCAACTCAAAGTGAAGACCGTGAAGGTTCGATCAATTATGTTATCAATTTTAGAGTTTGGTGAGAATACAATCTATCAGAGCGATTAAAGCGAGTTGTTAGGAACCCAATGCTCTCAGGAGACTGGCCCAATCCCAAAGTTAGATCTTTCCCAACCAGTATGAATCGTGAACCATTTACCAGCTATCCGATCAACTCAATCTGTTAAGGACGTCACGTGCCACTTTACTGGCTATCGGAGAGATCTTCATTGGAGAACGACTAACCCAAGATAGTAGTCTGAAAAGAGTTCGGGCGTGGTTCTATCCTAATGTGTGGATCGCTTTCTCGCTACATACAAACCAAACAATGAGGGGTTTTCTCTCCCCAAAATAATGATTTTTCCTTGTGTTTATTTTAGAGTCAAGTTTTCTTTAACAGCCCTGTATTTTAGGCAGTTGTCACTTGGTTAAAATAATTTCAAAGAAATTCCTATCGAGTGTCCAATTTCCTTGTTAACTTATGTGAGTGAAAATATGGAAGGAGATCGGAAATGCCAATGCTCTATTAAAAACAATGATGCATGCAGGGGTTAGAGATGCATACCTTGTCGCCAGTACTCTACATGCAAGTGATCTGCGCAGAATTGAAATAAACTATCCTATATGCAAATGCAAGTGAACCGTCCTAGATGATAGATTCTATTAACGGGCAAGAACAAGCTAATTAGACTAAGTCCAAATTACGCTCTACTCTATAGGTTCATAAATTCTTGTTTAGGGTGTTTGGACCTAATTAATTACCTAGCTCAAGCAAATTAATTAATGTAATCAAGAGGTAGCTCACGAAGTCTACAGGAAATAAAGAAAAATAAGGCGATGAAAACAAAATCGGTGAGGTCCCCCAAGTGCACCAACACTTGGTGAAACAGACCCCGCAACAAATGAATGTCCGTTTACAAGAGTTCAAACGCTAGAAAAGAAAACTCTCTCTCTCTTTATTTTTCTAATTCTTCTTCTCCGCTTCTCACGCCATCCTGTGGCTTGGTGAAGAATCAAGCCGCCTCCACGTCTCTTGGGTGCTTCGGCTCTCCTAGAATCGCCTCCTTCGCTCTGTGGGCCCTCACAAGAAAAAGAAAAGAGAATGTGTAAGAAATACAATTATTAAATATGAGAAAAGAAAAATGAAATGAAACAATGAATATGAACAATGGAGTGAATGTAGAAAATTATACAATCAAGAATAACATGTCAAAAGAGAAACCTAACTACCCTCGCCGTGCCTCCCCGGCAACGATGCCATTTTGTTGTTCATGAGAAATCTCGAGGATCGATAATTGATGATATGAAAGTCATTGTTATTCCCAAAAATCCCGTGACAAACACTTTTTTTTATTTTTGTTACTTATTTACCTATATAGCGGACATGATTGAACACAGAGAGGCTACAATTCCTGAGGGTTATTGAATTAATCGACAAAAACTCGATTAAAAGAAAAAGGAAATCTCAAAGGAAAACTATCCTTGGTTTTTGTAAAAATTTTCTCTTTTTATTTTTTAAATTTCTTTTATTTTTATTTTTTTATTTTTTGATTTTCAATTTTTAGTGATTTTAATTTTTTTTCATTTTTTATTAAATCAAGAACAATATGCACAAAATAAGAAATACGCATACCAACTCTTTTTTGTAATTTTCAGTTATATCAAAAAAATGCTCAGAATAATCTAAAGAAAATATTTTTGTGTTTTAAAGATTTTGAGATATTTTTGGGAATTTTTGTAGAATTTTCAGATGTTTTTGTATTTTTCTAAAAATCAAAAAGTGTCAAAAATGAGAAATAATACATAGCCTGGAGTAATTTACACTTTAATTATATTTTAAGTGCCCAAAATTCCTGGCAATTATTTTTATGATAACATAGGGACACTTATCTACAAATAATGATTAAAATCAAGATTTTTGGATTTTTATAGAATTTTCTACAATTTTTAGAAGATTTTTTTGTTTTTCATATTTTTTAGGTTTTATAAAGAGTTAATACATGAAAGTTGGGTAGAAACTAAAAGACAACAAGACACACCTATAGTATTTTTTGGGGAATTTTGAGGCATGTTTTTGAATTTTTATGAATTTTCTAATTTCAGTTATGTAAAAAGACACTATTTTTGAATTTTTAATAATAATAAATGATGACAAAATGTAATGAAAAATTAACGCTAAAAAGAATAGCACATCAGGAGCGTAGCATGTTTTTTCAAGAATTTATTGACCAAAGAAAACATTTATTTCAATGAGAGAACATGCAAGATAAATAGTCTGGAAATTAAGGACTGATCTGCAAATGTTTATTGTTTTCGCATAAATAAATAACAAGAAATAAATAGAGGACTGAAAATGCAAATTACCCAAGTAAAGATGGCGTGATGCGCGTAACTTGCTGAAGCATGACTTCTCTAATATATTTAGAACTTCCGAGGGTGTTGAATGTAATTTGCCCAAAGGTAATGATTCCGACAAGGGCTATTTGGTGATTTCAGAAATGACCAAGGGCTTGAATGTAATTTCTCTCAAATAAAGTAATAAGCCCTAGGGGGCACGGCTATTCTTCGTTCCCAATCCGCTAAGGGCAAGAGGGTCGCCGCCCCTTGCTTCTTCTCTACGCAATATCAAAGGCGGCGTCTGAGAGCGTCGGCGACGATCGTCGGTGGCATGAGGCTGAGATAGCGGAGGGGCACCAGATGTAGTGGTGATGATCTATCGGGGAGGGTGTTAGCTTTGAAGACGATGGGGCGTTGGCGCTGCAGTAAAGAGAGTGGCTCCGTGGTGGACAGGGAGCTCCTCTCCAGGCGGCGTTGCGGCTGGAGTGACACTTCACGCGTGCAGTGGAGGAGGGTGGTGTTGGCGTGGCCGGCGGCGAGGATGCGCGAGGGGGAGACACACGTCCCCTATGGATGGTAATGGAGGAAGTTGATGGCGGAGGGCGTGTATCGGTCGGGCTGCCGCCCGGTGCTGCGGGCACTGCGGGAGGGGATGTCGCGGTGGCTGGAGGCCGGTCGGCAGCGGCGGAAGAGCCGTCGGGGTTGGAGCTTGCAGCTTTGATTTTTTTTATTTTTTTGTTTTGTAAATTGTAAGCAGAACTGTAAATGAAAGATATTTTTAATTTTTTTTGTAAGAAAATGTAAACAAGAACTAAGATTTTTTTCTTATTTTTTTCTTATTTTTTTATTTTTTATTTTCTTTTTAGGTGATCCTGCAAAACAAATGTTAGAGAGAAGAAAACAAATATTTTTTGTTTATTTATTAACAAATCGGAAGGTGAACAAGGATCTGGGCGAAACGTGAGGAATCGAATCCGGTTCTCCGACCACCGTACGTGGTCGGAGTTGATAGATCGTGGGAGATAGAAAAGAATGCGTAGAGGTCGAGAAAGTGAAATGAAAAATCGAGTTGAGTGCGGATCAAGTCGTGATGGATTTACTGATCTAAATAAAAAAATGACGACGAAATAAAAGTGCAAGAGATAAAACTACGATTAATCTACGATAAAAATACGAAAAAGAATGGATCTCACCTTAGGATCAGAAAACTACCGTGATCTCCTCGACGAAGGCCGACTTGCTATCACCGGACGGCTCGGAGGTTAGGCACCTTTCTCGACAAGAAGACTCTCGGAGATTGGGCTCCTCTCACCAAAGATTGATCAAGTTGGAATGATGGAGAAGGATCCATATAAATAGAATAGATGGAGAATGAAATTTGAATTTTTGAATTTTTAGTTGAAGAGATAAGAGAGATGAAAAAATGAAATGAGATAAAGATGGAGAGATGCGTGTCAAAAAATATTTACAAAAATTTACTAATTTTTTGAGTTTTCATCACTTTATTTGGAAAATTAAAAGTTAATTTTTTTATTTTTTTGTGGAAGCTAGTTAAGAAAATTAAATATATTCATATGCTATATACATATATAATAATATATACATGGGTAAATGAGGAAATTAGATATTTTTTTGTTTTAAATTTTAATTTTAATTTTTATTTTCAATAATTGGTAAAAAATAATTACAAATATATATATATATATAAATACACTATGTACAAAATACATGGGAAAAATACACAAACCACCCCCAAAAAACAACTTTTATTATGTATATGATTTAACTCGTAACTCTAAAAATTATGAAAATACAACCATTTTAAAGATAATTTAATTTAGAATCCAATGGAAGTGAGATTATTTCAATTTGAGTTCATATGGAGCTGGAGTTGGTCTTTCAATTAGTGTTTAGTGGTTTTTCCAAGTATGGTTGCTTTTATTATGTATATGATTTAATTGTGCAATTATTTTTATTAATTAGAACACATTTTTATTTACAACTTTGGTGTTGAAAGTTATTTGATTTAAGGTTAATTAATGTACAAATAGAATAGTGAAGTATACAAATATACACAGCACACAATTTATTTTGGATTTTCTAATTGAGGACCCTATCTCCCCCTACTTTATTCCTAGTCGATCAGGTCAAGTCTTGACCTTCTCTCGGGGTTCGGGTCAACTTGTATCTATTACATATATACAGTCTTCTTTTTTTATTTTCTTTTCTTTAATTTTCCTTTATTTATTTATTTATTTTAGGTTAAAATAATTTACAATATACAATATTTACACACAGATGCAAGTTAGTAAGAATATGGAGTTAATGTTATATACATATGTTTTATAAAAGTATTTTAAGATAAATAAATGAATAAAGATGACGAATCACAGATTCATCACTCACTACACTATTGTTATCACAGGAAGGAAGAGAATCTCAGGTAGATCTCTAGCAGGTGGTGGATGAAGGAGATGGTGGGAGGTGGAGGAGTTATATAGCAGAGGCAATGCACACGGATCAGGTGCTTCGGGTGTTAATGAAGAGTTATAGAGGGAAATATCAAGAGGAACACTCGGTGAAAGAGAGGAAGGTAACGTCTCTCAAGAGGTCATGAAGTGGCATGGAGGTGAACTCAGTAATGTCGGGCGTAATTGGGTGAAGTAGAGGCGGCATGAGGAGTAGCAGCAATGGAGGAGGGGGTATCTGAGGTGGAATATGACCCTGAGGCTGTTAGATCTAGGGATCCAATGGTGCCTAGATGGGCACGCATGGACATGAGCGAGCTGTCTGATCAAAAGATCGGTTGGCCGAGGTTACAACAGGTGAGACAAAAGGGCCAGGGGACGTGCTGCTTTTGGTGCTGCCATGTGGCCCAATAGGATAATTCCAAAATAGAAAATCAAAGAAAAGTAAAAATAAAATAATAAAAGTATTAAAATAAAAAAATCAACATGAAAGTTATATATCTTTTTGAGATCTACAATTTCATGTAGAATTCAAAGCCAAATTCTAACATATGTACATACTACAATTTTGCATAGGTATTAATTTTCAATAAATTCTCATTTTTATATTTTACGTTTTTTTATATTTTTAATTAATTCCTAATTAAAAATTTATTTACACACAATATGTGCATTATTAATCTAATTCCTATAGATTTTTTATAGTTATAAAAAGGTAAACAGAGACAAATAAGATTGTATATATACATGTTCTCACATTTTGTTTTCTTTTGTTTTTTTTATGATTTTTTGTTTGTATTCTTTTATGCCAAGTTATTTAACAACTTAAAGAATATAAATGAAAAATAAACAAGTCAAATTAATTAGTTTTTACATGAAATAATGAGCATAAGTTCGAGAACTAACCCTAATTTGTCACACAATTAGTTTGAATTAGAGGGTTTATTTAGTGAATTGTTAAGAAAATTTTGCTAAATTCTTCATACGGAATATATGAATCATGGATTCATCAATAACCTCAATCACAAACCAAGTATCTTTATAATAAAACAAGTAAAGTAAAGATGAATTACAAAGAATTATTTGTTTAATCAAGCTCACAAATTCTGTATGTTATGCGAAATAGTGTTTTAATGAAATCAGAAAGCCAATCAAAGTTTAGAATGCTCAAATCCAAGATTGTCAAATTAAAAGGTTGAGAGTCGATCATAGGTAGCATTGAATTGCATGGGAGCATACACCTAGCAAGTAGTAGAGAGTCAGAGAGCGAACATCATCATAGAAGATCAAAGCGGTCAATTATTCTCAGAAAGTGATCAATCAACCTTTCAAATGATTGATTAGCCAAAGAGCCGATATGAAATGATTATTCAAAATTCAATTAATGATTGATTAGATTATAACAATGATCGATTGGTTGGTAAATAATAAGTCAAGTTGATCTATCCTGTACCCAATGATGATCGATCAAAGTTAAGATAATGCCTCGAAGTGATTAGATAAACTTGATGAGGGCAAGTGATCATTTGGATTATCATGGGTGATTGATTAAAGTTAGAATATTGGTCATGAGTGATCGATCATATCAATTATAACTATTGATAAAAGTAGATGTCTATATGAAAACTTTCAGGAAAAATGTTTGGGAATTTTGCATTCAAATCAACATGTATGCAATCCTATATGTTTGCGGACTTTTACAAATGTAAATACAAATAGAAGAATGATTAACTTTAAGTCTTCTTGAGTAAAACTTGTATTCCACTTTTTAGGCTGCAATGATAAATAAATCCAAGAGCCTATAGATAATTGTGTCATTATTATAATAATGGCTTGGGGTGAATTTTGTTCACAATAATGACCGTGTCAATAGAACACCGCTCCTCTCCCATCACTGACTTCTTTTTTCAAACTTCTTCCTCAACCTCGTTCATCAACTAGTTGTTGTTTCTTGCATTTTGATTATCTTTTTATGCTTTTAATTACTTTGTCTCCTAGTATACTCATAGTAGTGCACACATGTTGGTTGTCGGACCAAGCAAAAGTAGTTACACAACCTCTAACAAGCTATTATATGCCCTCGCTGAGATTGACCGATCTCTTCTTTATTCGAACCCCAATTTCAGCAGTTGTCAACTGATCATTTAATTAGTTGACTACCAATTTCACCTAACGATTATGGATCTTAAAATACAAATATATATTTTCAAAAGATATCTCGCAAAGCAATAATGTCCAGCAAACGACTTATGGATCTTAAAATAAACATGCTGTGCCCACGTCAATTATGACAGCAAACTAACACGAGGGGCCGGAAAAACCTCTATAAAAACGTTTTCTCCCATCACTTTATAAACAGACCCAAATTTCAAGTTGAAATTTCCACCCGAACCGGTCTCAACTCAATGGTCACCTGCTGATAAGGGACATAATAACAAGCAATCAAAAAAGAGACTGCATGCAATTTAATCGTCATGCAATGCAGGACATATATATACACACCTCTGTCCTGCTGCCGTCCCCACCAGAGCTTCTTCTCTCCGGTCCCGTTCACCTCTCTCCCCTCTTCACATGCAGCTCCCCCCTCTCTCTTCTCGCATCTTTGTATTCTTCCGCCTCTCGAGAATCTCCAGGGCTATGCTCGCTTTCGCTTTCCCCCGCGATTCTGCACATCTTTTGTAGTAGCTGTGTTGCCTTCCCTTTAGCTCAACACTGTCGCGGTGTGCCCAATTTGCCGCTCCTAGGGTTTCCCCCCTTCCTCTTTTGCTCTGCTTTGCCAGATCTGTGGATTTGAGCTGGAGTCTTGCGGGTTTCAGTGTGGCATATAAGATTTTATTGGGCGTCGGTATTCGGATTCACCTCTTCCCGAGGGTCTCAGATCTGGAAACAGTGATGGGTCAAGGAGGAAGGTGGGATCCTTGAGCTGATTTAAAGCTTGAGCGAGGTTGGTTTCTGCTGCAGACCGGTTGGACGAGGGGAAAATGGGTTCTTGGAGGTGATGCGAGTAATTGGGGTTGTGGGTTCGTAGGAGCTGCTTGCTTGGGCTGTTTTGGGAAGGGTGTAGCGTGGAGGAATGATCTGGCGAAGTGATTGTGGATTCCATGCTCCAAGAGTGTTTGATTCGTCTCGAGAGATCTGATTGGAGTGCGATCGAGTGGAATAGGCGGGGAAGATGATCGAGAGGTTCATCAACTTTGTTATTAGGCCGCCAAGGTACGTTCGATTTCGCAAACGCAAAGCTCTTTTGGTATGCTGCTTTTATTGTTATTTCATATTTTGTATATTTGATGAACTGTCGCTTCCTGGACGTTGACCAACATTTCATTTTGCACACACGGAAACTAGTTGCTAAATGATCGGCTTGTGAGACGGATCTTCTTAAATGCATTTGCGAATATGATTTTTTTTGCTGAATGTTATAATTAGACTTGGTCTTGAGAGGGTGCATTTTTCTGTGTGATTAAGCATACTCGTATACCACTTCAATATGAATGCAAAAGTCATACCCTTTTTAACAAGCGTAGACACATGTGCTTTATTTTGGAATCGTAAAAGTTGTTGTCCCCGCTGCTCTATGTATGCAGTGAGGAACATCTGGAAAACGGCAAAAGAAATACCGGGTTTGAACTTGGGAAAATATTGAAAGAAATGACATCTCTTGGCGCTTTCTTTGATTCCATGATTGTCCACGACAAGTTAGCGCTATAAGACTCAATTCAATCATGTAACATATGATTAAACAAATAATCAACACAATATTCCAAACCTGATTTAAATTTAGATAGATCCTTAGATAATCCAAGAACTGACATTAATTTTAATATCAGGTATGTATACGAACAAATATCCGAAAAAGGAAAAATATAAACCATATGGCAAAGCATAAACAACCAAACAGAAAAAGCATTAGGATTAAAGATCAGCAAAACCTCCATACAAACAAATCTTAGAGAAGATTTTGCCTCTTTCATTGTGCACTGGGTTTGACAATCCGCTTCAAAGATATGACTGACGGTACACGATTGTTGCCAACACACTATGATGTTGATCATCCTGAAAAGTATCTTAGAGAATTAGCGGTTGAGAGAATGAGAGATATGGAAGAGAATAAAATGAAGAATCCATAATGATCCAGATCATGTAAGAGTGAATCGGATCGTCACAATAAGAGGATACCTGTTGATCTTCCCAAAAATGACTGAGATTATGTAACTGACCATCAGAAACAACATTCGTTTTGGTTACAAATTAATCCTACAGAGCAATTTACCCAAATGGCCCAAAGTAAATTGTAGAAAAATTATCGAGATCCGTAATTCGAATTGACTCTCTCAAGCCGGAACGGAAGCAGGTGCGGCCCTCCAATCACCCTCTTTCTTTTTGCGACAAAAGCTTAGTATAGAGAGAGGGGTGGGGGGTTGGAAAGTGTATCTCCTTGGATATGTATCCGTTCATCACATTAAGAGGAGGCTCGTTGGTCTTTTCAAAAGGTGTATAGGAAAATGTAACTAACCATCGTAATTCAATGTTTATAGATTACAAACTAATTCTATGAATTAATTTATCCAAAAAATCCTTAAAAAATCGTAGCAAAATTATCGAGATCCGAGATTTGAATTGATTAACTTCGAGCATGAGCGGAAGCGAGAGCATGCATGCATGTGTATGGCTCCTCCAGTTTCTCTTTCTCTTTTTGCTACAAGTTCTTAGGGAGGGACTCACACAACCAAAAGATTAGGACTAAGCAATATGACACTATCTTTCTTACCCCGTAACTCACCCATGCTACAAATCGGGAATTTCATTCAATAGTTCAGCACCCCAATTAGTGCTACTACCCCTTAATTAACAACTTTTGTTAACCTCTAATTATTAATTACCAAATTTGGATTTCAATTTTGATTTCTGAACAAAATCTAGGCATCCTTGCCCCCCCATTATATACATATTCTTCAAAGGGTATTTTTTTGTATTTTTGTATAAGTGTGAGAATTGTCCGCCCAAACCGAGAATAGCATCCTTTATATATTGATTGCTGCTGTGCAGGTTGTACCTCAAAAAGGGTTGTGAGAGATGGGTATTGATATAGTGGTCACACTATTCCAAATTATTTTATGATTTGAATATGTGGTTTTCAGTATGTGGGAACCATGTTATCATTTCCAGGAAACATGGCTGGTCCTAAGAGATCTGATATAGGATTTAGTATGAATAGTTAGAGAATAGGCTTGACAAAAAAGTTTAAATGCACTTATTACTCATTATATAAATAATTATAACAAATGTGAAGGATAACGTTATAAACATATTTACATCTATAGTTTCCGTACACATAGTTAATGTTAGTGTTTAATGCGCTTCATAACAGATGGATACAGGACATCCACATATTTGTGAAATGGAAATGATAGCAGATCAGATGAATGATGTTCGATTTCTACTGCTACAAGGACAAATATTGGGACCAGTATCCATTTTGTTTATAAAAGTCGATCTTGCAAAATTGAGTTTTGCATGAGAACTTCATCATTTCAATGCTGCAATGCAAGTTGACCAGCATAAACTCTGTGGAAAAGATGGTTTTTCACATGTATGGGTTTAAGTATCAATGCTGATGCTATTTTGCTAAGCCCAAGGAACATGAATGAGACATGCCGATGAAATCGGTGAATCTCATCAAAATTGATCAAAATGGACAAAAATCAACCAAGTTCACAGTTTTAAGTAGATTCTGAATGCACCGATAAGATAATGAATTAGTTTCTTATGTTAAAGGGGTGTAGAGGAGCTTGAAACATAACATTGCATGTTTTTATTGTGCTAGGAGTCGTTATGTTGCTAACCATGAGAAAAGTTTCTTATATATATTTTTTGTCTTTCTGTTTACATCAACCACACAAAGTTCAACTACCACCTTTGTTAGAAAATAGGAAGCGGAAGCGGAAATGATAAACAGAGCATAATCTAGAAAGAATAAACATGAAGAACAAAAGATTTTTACGTGGAACCCTACTCCGTGAGGAGCGGGATGAAACCACGGGAGAAGCCCTCAAAGGGGCATATCTTGCATTGCTTTTTCTCATCTGATACAGGAGGTTCATGACTCCTTATATAGCCTCCACAGAGCCTCCAATTCCCACCACTGGTAGATGTGGGACTAAACATATGGATGGGGTAAATGAATCCTAGAGATATCCGTTTACCCATCTACAACTCAATAGACGCACAACCAAATACTCCAACACTCCCCCTCAAGCTGGAGCATGCAATGCTCAGTTTGGACAAACAAACAGAAAGAAACTCAACTCACACTACATACACTACGGACAATATCAACTCAACGTGCACAACTGCTGCAGTCGAGGACGTTGCTTCTCATGCCGTGCAGCTGAGGAGGACGAATGGGCTGGAGTGTGAGTCTGCTGAATCTCCTCATCGAAGAGCATGTGCTCTGCACCTGTCAGAGTCACTGCAACTGGGAATGAGTCTCCTCGTCGGAGAACTGGGTCTCTCCCATCTGCATAGAATGGTACACTACTCTGGAGTACCTATGATACCACATGAAAACCCTTGCCCACGTGGCATAGGGAATGGTCCTCTGCTCTGGAGTCCCTATGGCTCACATGAAAACTTTGGCCGACAAAACAAGAAGAATGATGGGGACCACGAACAAAAGATGGCAAACATCTTCCCACTGAAAAGACCGCATACTTGTGCGTATCGGAAACTGGAGACTCGGAATCTGACGTCGAGTTTGAAACAGAACTGTAGAGTCTGGAAATCTGACTAGTCTGGAGAATCTGAATTTGAAGAATTTGGATCTGAACAAGACCTGTGACTCTACATAATACTCCCCCTTTCTCCCATACTTGTCGGAAAATGACATGGACAAAGTTGGGAGAAGACAAGATAATGGGGTTATAAAACAAAAGATCAATAAGCCGTTCACACATTTGTCGGTTTTTTTAAATCATTCATCATCCTTTTTTTTTTCTCGAAACATTTTTTTAAGCCGTTTGACAAAAAAATTTTTATTGACTTTTCATCATTTTTTCTAAAGCCGTTCAATCCTTTTTTTCCGGCTTTCTTCCCTTTTTTTTGCAAATATTTTACGTACAACTTTTTTTATTATACGCACCTTTTTTTGCAAAATCAGTTTTTTTGAATATGGTAACAAAAAATGCAGCCCCCTTTTCTCTCTCTCCCCCCTTTTTTTATACCAGGCCACTCTCTTTTTTTCTTTTTTCTTTCTTTTTTTATCCTACTGTTGGGCTCCCCTTTACAATGCTGGGCCTGCCTGGGTCTTTTTAGGGTTTCCCAACAGGAACCCATCGCACATGCAGGAGCCTCCCGCTGGCCGTTCACCCCTTATCTAGGGTTCCCACGATGGGAACCCTACTTTGAAGACTGTCGCCCCGAATGAGGGCACCGGCAGCAGGAAGGACGAGGCCGCCACCAGGAGGGAGGGCACGAGGCGACGCTACGGGGAGCACTGCAAAGTCGAAGGAACCCCCTCCGCCTAGGTTCCAGGCACCGCCTTGATACTGGAGTGCGGCACTGGAGCCGTTGTGGAGTAGCGAGGAGATGTGGTGGCACCGCTTCTCGCGGAGAAGGTGTGATGGCGTTGCAAACATGTGAGCATCGCCGCTTCTGCTTGTGCCAGGAGATGCGCGGGCTGCGCAAGGAGGATCGACGGCGAGAAGACAATACTGGCGGCGGCGGCGTAGTATCGAACCAGGGGTTGCGGCACCGCCTGGCTAGGGCTTCGCCTCCCAAAGTAGGGGCCGCATGGAGATTCCGCACCTCATGGAGCAGATGGTGCGGGAGGTCCATGCGCGTGGGAGCGGGAGCTCCGCCTGGATCTGTGACCGAAGGGGGATTGACAGATCTGGTTTGGACCTAATGCCGCACCATGGATATGTAGAGGACCTGGAGGATACTGTGTGTTCCGCCTGGAGTTTTGCGCACAGAGATCTAGAAGGGAGGCGCTGTCGCTATCGACAGAAGCTTCTTCTTTGCATATGGATGAAGATGTGGCCATGAAGCCTGGGATCGTGCACACAGGAATGAAATGCACGCATGTACATCGATCTTGAGAAGCGCGCCTGGAGATCGTTCAAAGGAGGATGTGCTGCCGCCAAGAGCCGTGCAGATTTAGGGTCTCCAGAATGCTCCTCAAATTTGTCATAGAAGATCTTCAAGGAAATCGATGATGCCTTCAGATTTAGGGTTTCTAGTAAAACCCTAGAATAATGATTCTCTAATCTTGAACAAATCATGAACGTAATAATCTCCAAGAACAACAAACGAATCTCAAAATAATGATGAACGAACGCAAAATCCTCGAGAATCGACCCGCTCTGATACCATATTAGAAAATAGGAAGCGGAAGCAGAAATGATAAACATAGCATAATCTAGAAAGAATAAACATGAAGAACAAAAGATTTTTACGTGGAACCCTACTCCGTGAGGAGCGGGATGAGGCCACGTGAGAAGCCCTCAAAGGGGCATATCTTGCATTGCTTTTTCTCATCTGATACAGGAGGTCTGGGGCTCCTATATAGTCTCCACAGAGCCTCCAAGTCCCACCACTGGTAGATGTGGGACTAAACATATGGATGGAGTAAATGGATCCTGGAGGTATCCATTTACCCATCTACAACTCAATAGGTACACAACCAAATACTCCAACAACCTTCTCTCAAAAGCTTTCAAATGGCTACAAGACATCATAATCGCATTTTCTCTGAACTGCTGTATCCCAGAAATAAATCCAAAAAAACTTCTACTTCAATGGGAAAATCTTCGTCAAATTAAAATAATTTCACCACATTCAACATTTGACATTGCCTTCTGTACAGCTTTGGATCCTCTTAAGGGCACCGTTCTTCATTTCGTATAACTATTTTGACAGACATCATTAAACTTAGTTTCCATAAAATACCCAGAGTGTAAGCACATATTTATTAATATATTTTACAATTATGAACACACTTTAAAAATACTTTCATTTCCTTGAATAGTTAATTACTAAAGTGACTCCATTGCCATTTGCCCATTCCTACTCTAGGTAACATTTGATCTATTTCAGTGGCTTGCTCTTTTTATAAATATGTTATGAGGATATATGCGTGTGTATATATATTTTAGATAATCAAGCAAACAAACAAGACACAAATTCAACGTGGAAATTCTTCATGATAAAAGCAAAAAATCACGGTGGGAAAGGTTCCTTATTGTCCATGGCATAGAGATCTCCTCTCAAGGACTTTATCTTTTGTTTTTTCTATCTTTCAAAAGGGGGAGAGAGAGATACGTATAGTCTCAAGGTAAGACGGATCCCCTCCCAAGATCCGCTTAACTGTTTAATGCCCCTCAACACTCCCCTTCAAGTGAGGCATAGAGATCAAACATGCCCAACTTGCTAATAATTTTCTCAAACTTGACACTCGACAACCCCTTAGAAAAGACATCAACAACTTGTTCTTCTGTTTTTATATATGGCAGCACCAATTCCTTAAAATCAATTTTCTCTCGGATGATGTGGCGATCAATTTCAACATGTTTGGTCCTGTCATGCAACACAAGATTATTGGAGAGATTTGTGACATACTTGTTAAAATGGTGAAGCCTTTTCCCACTTTAAATAGGGTCGGCTACATGGATTCTTGCTCAAATCCATGTTGAAGATCCGACTATTTTTTACACTTGCTGTCGGCTACCCAACGCAAACCCCACAAGAAGAGATTTGAATCCTGATTTTTTGGATGGTAGACACACTGCATTACCACAAGACCACTGAAGTGAATACTTGTTATCATAAAATAATTTCATAGGCATATCATAATCAATCCCGATGTATGCCAAGATAATCTTAAGCCATAGCATCTCTGTGATACACATTGCTATAGCTCTTCACTCAGCTTCAACACTTGACCTTGCACAAACAGATTGTCGTTTACTCCTCCATATTACAAGGTTGTCGCCCATATATACATAATATCCCGTAGTAGATCTCCTCATATCAACACATCCATCACAATTGGAATCAGTGTAACATTCGACCTCAAGCTTACCATTTTTTGTAAAGAGAAGTTCTTTTCCAGTATTCCTTTTTATATAGCAGAGAATGCGATCCACTACCTTCATGTGCAGATCAGTTGGTGCATGTATAAATCGACTTACCACATTGACAACATAGGTGATGTCCGGTTGGTGAGAGTGAGGTAAATGAGCTTCCCCATAAGACTTTGGTACATATTCTTGAATCTTCATCAAGTTGCTTCCTATCCTTGATTCCCAACTTGTGATTTCCTCAATGGGATTGGTGGCAGGTTTACATCCCAACTTTTCAATTTCCTTTAAGATATCCATGTTATACTTCCTCTAACACAGAACAAGTCCATTATTTGACCTTGCCATTTCAATGCATAATAAATACTTCAAGTTACCAAGATCTTTCAAGTCAAATACAACAGAAAGTTCTTCGTTCAATCTCACACTTTTCTCTTCGTTATCCCTGATAATGTTCATGTCGTCAACATAGACGAGAAGAAGAGCAAGTTAATATGTTCTCCTATTGACAAAGAGAGCGTGTTCTACATTTCCTTGGCGAAAATCCAACCTGACCATCAAAACTTTAAGCTTCTCGAACCAAGCCTTGGACGATTGTTTCAGACCATATAATATCTTCTTTAGCTTGCAGCACTTTCTTGTCTTTTCATGCCGATGTGGCATATGCATGTAAACATCTTCTTGAAGATTCCCATTCAAGAAGTCATTCTTCACGTCCATCTGATGAACTTTCCGTTCTTTAACAACAAGAGCAAGCATAACGCAGACTATTCATTTTTGCTACAAAGGCTAAAGTTTCCAAGTAATCAACACCATATTTTTGATGAAACTCTTTCATTACAATTTTGGATTTGTATCTCTCCACTTGAAACTCAGCCATGGCCGGTCCCAAGCCCCGGTAAATGAGGAGGGTTGTGCGTTAGGTAGCTGACAGCCAGCGCAGGAGAGATAAATTTGTAAATAGTGTTCTTAAATCTTCTAAGAACACTATTTATGAATTTATCTCGAAACTGTTCGGATCTTTTAAACATGGATTTAAGCAAACATACAGATTTCGTTGGGGCGTTCCCTACTTGCGACACGTTGCATCGCCCGAATGCAATGAAAAATTGGCAAGGGCCGCTACATCGCAGCCTGGATGTAGTTCAAAATTTACAAGGGTTCTCGCATGAGGAACGCATGCGGGTAAATAAGCTAGTTCCGCTGCATCATCGCCCGGATGCAGTCCAAACTTTGCAAGGGTTCTCGCATAATGGACGCATGCGAGTAAAGAAATTAGTCCAAAAGAGATTGCAAAGGAAGTTACGGATTGGTAGTTGGAATATCGGTACTTTAACTGGAAAATTGATGGAGATAGTGGATACAATGGAAAGAAGGAAGATTCATATATTATGTCTTCAAGAGACTAAATGGGTTGGAGAGAAAGCAAGGGAGATCGAGAAGACAGGCTTTAAACTTTGGTATTCAGGTAAAGATAAGGGTAGAAACGGTGTTGGAGTGGTTGTTCATAAAGATTTGAAGGATTGTGTGGTTGAGGTGCAAAGATTTGGGGATCAGATTATTTTGCTAAAGTTGGTGCTTGAAGAAGAAATTTTGAATATCATCTCAGTTTATGCACCGCAAATTGGTTTAGATGAAAGGACTAAACAAGCTTTCTGGGAGGATCTGGATAAGATTTTACAAGGAATCCCACAAAGAGAGATGGTTTGCATAGGTGGAGATCTTAATGGACATGTGGGAAAAGATGTTTCAGGGTATGCAACTGCGTATGGAGGTCATGGTTTTGGGGATAGAAATGAAGAGGGAAAAGTCATTCTGGATTTTGTAACTGCATATGATCTTTTCATAGCAAACACTCTTTTCAAGAAAAGGAGGAGCATTTAATTACTTATAAGAGTGGCTCAACTAGAACACAGATAGATTACTTTGCGTTGAGGAGAAGAGATCGGGTGTGTTGCAAAGATTGCAAAGTAATCCCTAGAGAGAGTTTGACAACCCAACATCGCTTATTAGTCTTGGATTTACAAATAAAAGGGCTGGTCAAGAAAAGGAAGGTTCCTAAGATCACTAGGACTAGGTGGTGGAATCTTCCGCTGAAGCAATCAAGCTTCAGGGAGAAGGTTTTAGAAGACTTATCTTGGGATTGTAGCGGTAGTGCAAACGAGATGTGGGAGGCAGTAGCATCTTGTATCCGAAAGGTAGCCAAAGAGATGCTAGGCGAGTCAAAAGGAGGAGCTCCGGGTCAAAAGGAGGCTTGGTGGTGGAGTGAAGGGGTGCAAGAGAAACTAAAAATTAAAAGAGCTTGCTTTAAAGCTATGTCTAAGGATAGAACAGAGGAAACTGTCACAGACTATAAAATAGCGAAGAAGGAAGCAAAGAAGGCTGTAAGCGAAGCTAAGTCAAAAGCTTATGAGGTTTTGTATAAAAATCTCAACTCTAAGGAGGGCCAAAAGGATATATTCAGGTTGGCCAAAGCAAGAGAAAGAAAGACCAAAGACCTTTCTCAAGTGAGATGCATTAAGGACGAGGAAGGTCACGTGCTTGTTACTCAGAAGGATATAGAAACTAGATAGGAGCAATACTTCCATAAACTTTTCATTGGAGAAGGAAATAGAGAGATCACTTTGGGTGATCTAGCTAGTAGTGAAAGTTACTTGAATCGTGCATGCTATAGACGAATACAAAGAAAAGAAGTAGAGGAGGCTTTGAAGGTTATGAGACCTGGGAAAGGTGTTGGACCGGATGACATCCCTGTAGAAGTATGGAAAGTTTTAGGTGAGCGTGGTTTGACTTGGCTTACAAACCTATTCAATGTTATTTGGCGAAGCAAGAAAATGCCTGAAGATTGAAGGAGTATCGTGGTGCCTCTGTATAAAAACAAAGGAGACATTCAAAATTGTTCAAATTACAGAGGTATCAAGCTGATGAGTCACACTATGAAAATTTGGGAACGTGTGATCGAAAGAAGGTTGAGGCAAGTTTCCCAAGTAAAAGAAAACCAATTCGGATTCATGCCAGGTCGCTCAACTATTGAAGCCATCCATTTGCTGAGGAGAACAATGGAGATTTATAGAGCTAAAAGGAAGAATCTCCATATGATCTTTATTGATTTGGAGAAGGCTTATGATTCCGTCCCATGAGAGATACTGTGGAGAGTTTTGGAGAAGAGACAAGTACCTGTCTTATACATTAATCTCATAAAGGATATGTATGATAGGGCTTTATCTTGTGTAAGGACCCCGACAGGGAAGACTGACTATTTTGATATCAACATTGGTTTACATCAAGGTTCAGCTTTGAGTCCATTTCTTTTTATTTTGATTATAGACGAGTTGACAAGTCACATTCAGGATGAGTTACCTTGGTGTATGTTATTTGCTGATGATATTGTGTTGATTGACGAGACTAGAGATGGAGTAAATGAGAAGCTTGAGGTTTGGAGACATGCATTGGAGACTAAAGGTTTTTGTATAAGTAGGGCTAAGACGAAATATATGGAATGCACCTTTGATGGAAGCAATGGTGAAGGAATCGAGGTGAAGATTGGTGACGATAACATTCAGAAGAGAGATTCTTTTAGATATCTGGGATCTATTTTGCAACATGATGGGGAAATTGATGGAGATGTTACTAATAGAATAAATGCAGGCTGGCTAAAGTGGAGAGGAGCCTCCGCTGTTCTCTGTGATAAGAAAATTCCTTTAAAAATTAAAGGAAAGTTTTACAAAGCAGCCGTGAGACCTGCTATGCTTTACGGTTCTGAATGTTGGCCTGTGAACCATAGACATGTGCAGAGAATGGCTGTAGCAGAAATGAAAATGCTAAGATGGATGTGTGGACATACACGTAAAGATCGGATTCGAAATGATGCAATCAGAAAGAAAGTTGGTGTAGCTCCGATCGAGGATAAGATGCGAGAAAACCGCTTAAGATGATTTGGTCATTTGCAAAGAAGGTCAACTGATGCACCGGTTAGGAGATGCGAGTGTTGGGATGTTGAGCCGGCTAAGAGAGGGCGAGGACGGCCCAAGAAGTGTTGGAAAGAGACTATAAGAAGGGATCTTAGTTTTTTGGATATAAGTCCGAGATTGATCCAAGATAGATCTGAATGGAGGCGAAGAATCCATGTAGCCGACCCTACTTAATTGTGGGAAAAGGCTTTGTTGTTGTTGTTGTTGTATCTCTCCACTTGACCATCTAGCTTGTAGTTTATGGTGGATACCCTCTTTGAACCAATCATATGCATCCCTTCAGGAATGTCCGTAATGTCCCACGTACATTTTTTCTAAGTGCTTCTATTTCTTCTTCTATAGCACAAATTCATCGAGGATCAGCAAATGCTTCCGCAACATTCCTAGGAATCACAAGTGCATACAAAGAGGTTGTAACACAGTTGTACTATTTATTGAATTTGGAGTAACCAACATATCTATTTATAGGGTATTAGGTGCAATTTGCGTATCCCGAGAGGAGCTTTATTTCTCTGTGTCTAGGACTTTGTGCCACCAAATCCCCTTCACATATGATCAAGTCATCAATCTTCTCATCTTTATTATTGTCATCGACTTCCTTTTCTGGGTCACTTTCCATGTCACGGCTAGAACTACCAGAGGTAGTTGAGAAACTTGGGTTATCTAGGGATTGAACATGATCAGGATTGATTTCTTTTCCCTGAGCTTGCAGTAGTGTCCCTTGTTGATCTTTCTTACTATAATGTTTTTCATGCCAACGAGGAGAATGAAACTTCCACTCCTCTGTCTTTGTGCCATTTTGAATGGAGTTGTCCAAAGAAACTAAAGAATCATTACAAGTTTGCAAGAAACGAATATCCTAGACATTTCCTTCATCATTACTTCCGTCCTCCCCCTGAAAGGAATGTTCAGGGAAATAAGACTCATGCTTTATATATGTGACACCTTTAGTCACATGCATTTTTCCATCTTTAGAGTTGAAGCATTTATAACCTTTATGAGTATGGGAATATCCCAAAAAATACATTTGATTTCACGAGCATTAAGTTTCTTTGCATTCGGTGCATAGTTGTGGAAATAACAAACACACCCAAAAGTCCTCGGATGAAGAGCAAATGATTTAGTCTCAAGATGAACAAAAGCAAAAGGTGTCACCATGTTCAACCATCTTGCGGGCATCCTGTTTATGAGGAAGGCACTAGCGAGAACTGCCTCTCGCCAGAATCCTTTAGGGAGGTTTCTTTGAAAAAAGATCGCTTTGCTAACTTCAAGAAGATGTATGTTCTTCCATTCTGCTACACCATTTTGTTGAGGGGTACAACTGCAAGAAGTCTTGTGAATAATTTCTTTAGCACTAAACAAATCTTGTACTTCCTTAGACAAATATTCACGAGCATTATCCGACCTAAAAAGCTTGATCACTGTCCCGTCTTGTGTCTCAATAAGATTGAAGAACTGTTTCACAGTGTCGATAACTTCCCTATGATCACAAAGTAAATAGACAAACGTGTTTCTAGAGTAGTCATCAATAAATGTAAGGAAGTACTTGTAGCCATTATGAGTGGAAATGTTAGATGGGCCCCAAAAAACAGAGTAAACTAGCTCAAATAACTCACTTGTCTTGCTCTCAGAACATGATAGGTTGCACGATTGTGCTCTGCTTTCAAACAAATGTGACACACTAAGTCCCACAGAGCTCAAGTCTTCAAATAATAAAGGAAAACTGTAGAAGACGGTAATACAAAAGCGTATCAGAGACAAAGAATAAAGAATAGGGAAAGAACACCATAATTTAACATGGAACCCTGCTTAGGAGCGGATGAAACCACAAGAGAATGTCTCTCAAGGGCTGTATGTGTATATTAAATTCGCTTAACTGTTACAATGGTCGTGGTGCTTCTTATATAGCTCGATAGTAAGACCGGAGTCCCATTAATAGTATATGTGGGACTAAATCTGTACATGTGGTAATTGGACCCTAGAGGGATCCAATTACCCATCTATACAGTGGACACATACTCTAACAGGAACAACTCGGAAGATTACAAAGATGTTCATGTCATTGTATGAGTTGGTGCTTACACTCATACTTATTCTTTCTTCCATGAATCCCATTTGTTAAGGCAACTGCCACTTTAACAGGTAGATGATACAGACCTTTAGAAACTACACTGATCCCAATTCTCTTCCCTGTCACCAAATCTTGCAATAAGCATTGGCCAGGAGAAAACACGAGTTCACAATTCGATTATTTTGTTATCTTGCTAACAGACAGGCGATTAAAGGCATTTCAGGAATATGAAGTGCGTTGTGGAGAGAAAATTTATCAAGAAGGGAAACACTTCCTTTCCCATCCATAGTGATATGAGATCCATCATCAAGAGCGACATGGTCCTTTCCAGAGGCCAATTTGTAGGCTCCAAAGAGTTTTGTATCACCGGTCATATGGTTAGTAGCCCTACTATCACTTATCCATTCGAGTTTTGGATCATCTATCATGTGGGAGAGAACACATCCACACAAATTTGTGAACACAACCGAGTCAATATCTGATTATAGCAGTCGAGTGAACACAAACTGAATAACCAACACGTTGCGGTCCTACTTTAGTCCAATGTGAGCAAACCTGAGAGCTAGAACCTTGAGAGTTGGGACTCAACACTAATCACAGTAGAATCGAGAAGGCGAAGGAATCCTCGTTGGAGATCCAAGGTGATGGAGAAGGCTTCAAGAATTTCAAAAAATTGATCTCTAGTATCCTAAGAGCATTAACCTCAATTGCATTTCTTATTCTATCGTTACAGTTCTAAGCTGCATGCTATCAAACACCTTGTGATCATAGCTGTAGCAGCAGCAACACGGCAACACAATAATACCAATCTTTGGTCACAAATTCAAAGCAACCAAGGAACTGCATGCACTGAACAACACCATTAGGAGACACCCAAAAAGAACAACAAAAAACCTGCAACGACAAAAGGAAGTAATAAACCACAATAGCAAATGCACTAGACTAGCCACTCGCAAGTGGAGGCTGCTGCAGCGTCGGGCAGGGCGAAGTTGCATGCGGCTCTTGGTGTTGGGGCTAGGGGGCCAGGGAAAGGTGTCGATTTGGCGCAAGGGGGGGGGGGTTGCTGGAGGCGAAGTCGTTTGGGGTGGAGTTCTGCGGTGCAGGGGTGCATGGAGTCCGCTACAAGGAAGGTTTGCTTGGTGCTCCCTCGGAACACCTCACTGCTGTGGGGGTCTTGCAAAAGCCTGGTGTTGGGTGGGAGGACATTCGCGCAGCTACGTTGGAGTTCTTGGGCGAAGACTTGTGTGGGGATTTCGTCATCCTCGACGCGACTAGATGCTGTGTTCGTGGGCTCTCCCCGGTGCAACGGGAGAACCTCCTTCGCTCTCACGGTGATGCCAGTGTTTTGTGGAGGCGGCTGCGGGTGGCGGATGGTGCTGCCTCCCTCTCGGAGTTTTGCGTGGCGGAGGTTCGCGGGGTGCCTTTCCTCTCCAGAACGGTGCATGCTCTCTCCAAGGTCGTTGGCCGCTGGGGGCAAGTCCTGGATATCCTCGATGATGGTCTTGCGCCTGGCGCCGATTGGACTTGTTTGCGGATCCTCCTCGAGTGCTCTCCTTCGTTCCTCGAGTCTATGGCTGGCAAGGTTCTTTTTGAGAAGATGTCTCTGGGTCGCTGGACCTTCAAAGTGGAGTTCTTTTTCCTGCCGATGGCGACGCCGCCGGCTCCTGCTCCGCCCTCCTCGGCTGAGTGCGGTGGCGGGTCGGTCACTCGGTCTGGGCAAGACGGTTGGGCTTCCTCTTGCCACGTGTCTTCTTTCAGAGATGTTTTCGAAGCGACGCCATGCAAGGGTAACTGCTCGGGGGACTTCATTGAGGCTCCTTGGGACATGCGTTTGCGTGGTGGCTCCCGCGATTTGGTGGCTTTCGACCTTCTCGAGGCCGATTCGCATCCTCCTTCAAATTCCTTTCTGTCGGCGGTTTCTGTGCTTCCGGACTCTTCGACGCACGTGCCAAGGCCCCCTATGGTTCCAGCTTTCGGATCCGGCGCGATCTGCTCATGGCCCTCTTCGCGGGTCTTACCCGATTCGCTGATGGTTTCGGAGCCACTTCTTTGGGCACCCGAGTACTTGTGTCCTCAGCCCATCGCTTCGATGGCTTATTCTCCCCCGGCCCATCTGGATGAAATGTTATCTACTCCATTTCTGTTGCCGGCTACTTCCTCATCTTCCCTTGACGACTCATCTGTCTCCCCGGTGCACGCGGGAGCCACTTTGCCTATCTCCCCTCTCTCTCCGGGGATGTCCTCTTCTGCCGGTGGGTCTCCTGGCGGGGCGATGGCTAGCCCGGGTACTTGTGATAGTGGTGGGTCTACTGGCGGGGCGATGGCTAGCCCTTCCGTTGATGCTATTGTTCCCGCGGGAATCTCTCCCCATTCTCGTTTTGGTCGAAGCTACAGTCGAAGGCGGCCCTCTCGCCTTGGTGTTTCTCTCGCTTATTCTTGTCAGACGCTGCACGAGGCGGTGGCGGAGGCGGCAGGCCTCCACCCCATCGGGGACAGATCCCTTGGCGGTCTTTGAGGTTTCTTTACTGGTTCGTTGCTGTACTTGGGCATCTATTGCACTTAATGAAGATCTTGTCCTGGAACGTCCGTGGTCTTGGGGACCCTGAGCGTAGGCGCGCTTTGGGGTCGCGCTTCGTCGATTGGGATTGTGACATCGCTTTCATTCAAGAATCAAAGCTGTCGGTGTTGGATGACGATTTGTGGCGGTCTTTTGGTGCCGGTTTTTTGGACGCCTTTCGCTCTTTAGATGCGTCGGGAGCGAGGGGCGGTGCTTTTGTGGCTTGGCGCTCTTCCCGCTATTCATTCTCCTCTCTGCGGGTGGGCCGACACTCCCTCTCTGTGGTGCTGACTTCCTCTGCTACTAATGCTCGCGTGGCTTTTACTTGCGTTTACGCGCCTATTTGTCATATCACTCGCCGCGAACTATGGGATGATTTACGCGAGGATGCTAACGCCTTCAGGGACATTCCTTGGCTTTTGGGGGGTGACTTCAATGTAACCTTGCTCTCGCATGATCGCCCTCGGGGCCGCGGAGGGCAAGATCCGAGCTCTCTCGACTTCTTGGATCTCATTAGTGAATTGGCACTCGAATCCCTTGTCCCCAATGATATTTCTTACACGTGGAGGAATAATTCTACCAGATCGCGGATCGACAGATTTTTGGCGAATAACCTCTTGATGGAGGCCTTCCCTTTATGCGGGGTGTCCTCTCGACCGCGGTCTTTCTCGGATCACAACCCCATTATTTGGGACTCTGGGGATAATATACATCCTCACGGCATTTTCCGCTATGAGAGGTGTTGGCTCCTCGAGCCGGGCTTCAAGGAACTCGTGCGCACCCTCTGGGCTCAGTCAACTTTTCAGGGCAGTGCGGCCCGTCACTTTGAACATAAATTATCTTCGCTCGGAAGGCTCTTGGCAGCTTTTAAAAAGGAATCTCGTCTTACTCGACTAGCCACTCGCAAGGAGGCTGACGAGGTGATTATGCGCTTGGATCTCGTCGAGAACGAGAGGGACTTGAATCAGGATGAGTTAGCCGTGCGTATGGCGACTGCGAACAAGGTTAAGTTGGAGGACCGGAAGCGATCGATCGAATGGCGACAACGCTCCCGGTTGCGGTGGCTGAAGGAGGGGGATGCCAACACTGCTTTTTTCCACAGGGTTGCTAGTGGTCGACGGCGTGCTAATTCTATCTCTTCTCTTTTGGTCAACGGCACCCTCATCCAGGGGGAGAGGGAGTTGGGCGATGCCCTGGGGGAGTATTTTAAGGCCGCGTTTGGGCATCAGGCCCCGCGCACGTGGCGTTGGTCGGTGAGTGGGGCTTCCCTGCTCTTGGAACAGGATGCGTTGCCCCTTATTCGGCCTATGTCTATGGAGGAGCTCAAAGGGGCTGTTTGGGATCTCAACTCTGACGCCGCACCGGGACCTGATGGCTTCCCGGTATCTTTTTATAGGGACTTCTGGGATGTGATTGCTAATGACGTTATGGACGTTGCTCGTGACTTCTGTGATGGTAATCAGGGCTTTGATAAAATCAACCGGGCTCTTATTGTTCTCATTCCGAAGTCTCCTTCCGCCACCCGTATTGAGGATTTCAGACCGATATCCATTTCCAATGCCATCTACCTTATCATTGCTAAGGTCCTGGCCAGGCGCCTCGCTCCACTACTGGCTTCGCTCATCTCGCCTACTCAAGCGGCTTTTGTTCGTGGTCGGCAAATTAGTGATTGCTATGCGGTGGCTTCGGAGATTATTGAGGCGTGGCGGAAGAACTGTACGAGGGGGATTCTTTGGAAGATTGATTTCGCGAAGGCCTATGATTCCATTGATTGGCGGTTCCTGTGGTCGGTTCTTAAGCGGAGGGGCTTCCCTTCTGTCTGGATCTCCTGGGTGCGTCGTTGTGTCACTACGGCCTCACTCTATATACTTGTCAACGGGCGCCTGGCTGGTGGATCTTTCCAACCTAGGAGGGGGGTGCAGCAGGGGTGTCCCCTTGCCCCCCTTTTATTCGTTTTGGTGGTGGATGTGTTGCCTCGTATGATTGACAATGTGGCTGCGGCTGGACTCACTCGCGGTTGCTCTCTTGGCCCCTTTCATATCCCTATTATACAGTTCGCCGATGACACTATCTGTTTCATTGAGGGCGGTGCTTCGAATGTGGCGAGTATGTCTACCACTTTGGAACTTTTCAGCGAGTTATCGGGGCTCCGCATCAACCGAATGAAATCCAGGCTTGTCCCTTTCTCTACTCCGTTGGCGGAGGTCGACCAGTGCGCGTGGCTTCTGGGTTGCCCTCCGGGCGACCTCCCTCTGGATTATCTGGGCCAGCCTTTGACGGTGGGTCGCGCTCGCATTCGTGATTGGCGGGCGGTGGTGGAGAAGACGGAGGCTCGGTTGGCCGGGTGGCGCGCGGCTCTTCTTTCCCGTGGTGGTCGGTTAGTTTTACTAAAATCCGTATTATCTTCGATCCCAATCTATTTCCTTTCCGTGCGGGGAATGCCTAAGGGGATCCGTCGTAGATTGGAGACGTGTATGCGGGGCTTCCTTTGGGGAAACAAGGGGGAGGGGAGAAGGGGCGTGCACTTGGTGGGTTGGGATGAGGTGACGCAGCCAAAGCGGGAGGGGGGTTCGGGCGTGAGGCGGGTGGAGGTGGTGAACGATGCCCTCTTGCTCAAATGGGTGGCGAGGTTATGGGGTCCGGAGGAGAATTTCATGCTTAATTTTTTGAGGGAGGCGGTGGGAGTCGACCGGATCTCCGAATCTCGGAGCCGTGAGCGGGGTCTTTCTTCCTTCTCGCGTGCCGTGGTTGTTGCCCTTAACCGCAACCGATCTCTTTTTGGTCTCAAGCTTCGCGATGGGAATTTGCTTCGCTTCTGGGTGGACGATTGGACTGGAAGGGGTCCTCTCCGGGAATTATTTCCGCGCTTGTACGCGTTGGCGGTGGACAAGGATTCAGCTGTGGCTTCTTGCTGGGATGGTGCTTCTTGGTGCCCCACATTTGCGCCTAACTTATCGGACCGGCGACTGGACGACTTCATCTCTCTTTTGGCTGTTCTCGCGGATGCATCCAAGCCTACATTTGGCCGAGACCATCTGGCCTGGAAGGACGTCACCTTCTCTACCCGCAAGGCTTACCAGGCCCTTCTTCCTCCCTTTGTTAGGGTCGACGAAACCCTCCTGCGTGATTGTAAATTTTTTTGGGGACTCAAGCTACCGGAACGCATTGGCATATTCCTCTGGTTATTTCGGCGCGACAGACTGTTAACCCGTAGTCGCTGTGCTACGTTGTTTCCCAATGCCACCTCCATCTGTGGTCTCTGCAACACGGAGTCGGAAACTATTGAGCACCCTTCTTCCACTGTGGCAGTATTCGTGGGATATGGGCTGACCTGGGCTGGCTAAGCTTGTCGTCATTGGCCTCTTTCTGTGATTGCTTGGTCAGCTCTAGGGGCAGGGATCGGAAGGACTTGTTGATTCCAATTGCGCGCCTTTGGAGCATTTGGCTTGGAAGAAATGAAGCTCTCTTTGCTCGACAGAGGTTCTACACCGAGAATATTCGTATTTCGGCCTCGCGCTTCCTTCAAGATTGGTGTGACGGGTAGGGTATTATTGTTGTAACCGGGGGTATCTCCTCTTGGATACCTCCCGCTTTAGTTTTTTTTGGTTTACTGTACGCCTTTCCCTTGTAAGTATTTCGTTAACTCCTTTTTTAATGCACTGGGGCGGGCACCTTTGAGTGCTTCCCCCTTCTTTGAGCGTCAAAAAAATATCACAACCACCAAAATCTTTACAACCCTATGTTGGGGATTCTTCTACACCTCGATCAAGAGAGACAATGCTTACCTGCAGACTGTTGAAAGAGCAGCCAACAATGTTGCCAAGGTGCACTTGCACATGATCCCCATCAATACAATAATCTCACAGAACAAAGGGCGCGGAGTGCAAGGCAGAAGAACCACCGGCTACAGCTTCTAGCCACCTGGGAGGTCTGTCCAGACATGGTGATTCGAAGAAGGGAAGACAAACTCAATCTCCAACAATAGAAGGTTGAACCTGAAGACGAAGAACACCTTTCAACAACAACTGAGTGCATGATCTAGGGCCTCAACCTTGTTCTGTTACAATGTAGAAAATCTAGCAAACAAGCAAGACACATATTTAATGTGGAAATACTTTACGATAGAAGGGAAAAACCATGGTGGGAAAGGTTCCTTGTTGCCCACTACAACAAGGACTTTATATGTTGTTTTTTCTATCTTTCAAAATGGGAGAGGGAGAGATACATATAGTCTCAAGGTAAGGCATATCCCCTCCCAAGATCCACTTACCCATTTACATGCCCCTCAACATATATCAAGCTTTTATTTACTAATTAGTCAATCGTTAATATAAATAGAAATTTCTTATATTGTATTTTTTGTTGATAAGCTACGAGTAAGGTACTTTGTTTGGAAAACACGCTGTGAGGCAAGTTCCTAACTAATGTTCCCAGAGAACATAATTCCACAGATATGGTAACATATACTTTAATTCCATGGATAGTTTAGTTATATCGCATCTTCAAAATGTGCTATCTATAACACATTTTAAGAATAAGTCAATAGTGTTATTTATTAATATGCTAAGACTTCGCAAGAAATGGAGATTAGATATCACATTCATGAAATGCGTTATCAAAACTGTACCCATTTGATAATGCATTTCTTAAATGCGCTATTCATTGGATATTTGGAACTTACACAAAAAGTGGTATATATAACACATTTACAAAATGCGACATTGATAAGGCATTTTGAAGATGGGATACAACTACATTATCTAGGGAATTAAAGTATATGTTACTATATTTGTGGAATTGTGTTTTCCAGGAACACTGGTTAGGAACTTGCCTCAACACACATTTCTATGCAAACCACTGTTCAAAGAAGAAAAGAAAATGAAGAAATAATGGCTACATATCAGAGTTTCATAAGTGACGATTGCCATTTTCTGCTTAGTTGATGCCAATAATGATATCCTGATTTCACTACCCGATATTTTCCTTGACCTATTCCTACCACTTGGTTATATGTTGTCACCCTTTGTTACCTACCTTATGATATGAATGAAGACGACTTCGAAGAAGAAAGGCAGGCTGGGAATTTTGCGGGTGGGCGAGATGAACAAAGCTTTCATGGCGAAGTGGATGGTGCGTATATGGGGGAAATCTGAGTACTTGGTATGCAAGCTAATAAGGAAGATTTATGGGGTATCCATGTCTATGACGGTTGTTCCGAGCCGTCTACATTCGTCATTGTGGAAGGGGATCACCGAGGTGTTACTTGATCTGGCAGTGAAGTTGCGACCGGTTCTCGGGGATGGGGCCCCATTTTGATTCTGGCTGGATGACTGGATGGACGAGGGGATTTTGGGCGAGCAGTGCCCACGGTTATGCCGGCTGGCAGGCAACAGGTGGGTGACGGTGCAACAGGTTTGGGAGCACGGTTCTTAGGCCCCTGTCTTCTCCTCCGCCCGATTGAACCAGGGGGTAGATGAATACTTGGATCTACAGACACATTTGGAACAATTTAAGGGTCCGACAAATGGATGGGATCACATTACTTGGGGATACGAGAGATTCTCAGTGAAAAGACATCATTTTTTGGTGGAGGATGGGGACTGGGGAGGAGGTGGAGGAAGAGATGACAGTTGATACTGGGATGATATGGAGAAGCAGGGTGCCTAATCGAATAAAGATTTTTTTGTCTTGTGTGATAAGATAGGATTCTCACGTAGGTTCGTCGAGAGCAGCTGTTGGGAATGGAGGTTGGTCTGTGTGCCAGATGTGATGCGCTGACAGAGGATGCATATCACCTTTTCTTCCCTTACCCGTCGTCTGCTCAGATGTGGGATGTGGCCAACATCTTGTGGTTTGGGGAGTTCGGATTGTGCCGATTTTTGGAGGAGCTTCATATTGGTTTGTGGCTACAGACACGAGGACAGTGCGCGTCCCTTTGCACTTTTGTGGGTGATTTGGTGTGCAAGGAATAGTGTCATTTTTGGGGGGTCAGTCATGTTATACGGAAAATGAAAATGTAATAGAACATAGCAGAGCACCATGTGCAACGTGGAGGATGTAATATGTTGTAACTTTTTATGGTTATATAGATTAATATACTTAGCGATGAGTCCCAAGTTCTGAGACGCCACACTTTTCCTTTAAAAGTTAAAATTTTCCATACCTTTTGGCTACTTTAGGTAATCATTGTTGCTGTTTGTCCATTACTACATAGGAAACGTTTAATCCTTCTAAATGACTTGGTACGTTTGTGTCAATTTTCTCATTTAAAAGTTATCTGCTATTTAGCTGCCGTAGTATCAACATGTAGACAATGAGTACATTTTTCATAACTCTTTCTCACAAGCATCTTGGAAGTTTGACCTCGTGGCTGAGATGTATCCTCCGATTATAAAATGAAAACCATCCACATGGCAGTGATCTACTTCTGTACTTACTACTTTAGCAGGAAGATAATCTATCCTATCGTGTATCTGAAACTAAAAAATGAGTGCTCGTCATGAAGTTTCATTTTAAGACTAGCTGTATGCTATGGGGCAAATTTGTATGGAGTATGATTTTCGTCTGGGTGATATTTCGTTGGTTAAATCTCAGTTTACCAGGCGGAAATATTTTGATTTGTTGAGAATAAATCTTACGCAAATAACAAACCGCAATGCAATCATCACAAGATAAATGTTTTAGGTGTAGAACTCTTCCAATGTGGAAGGAAAAACCATAGGAATAAAGAGGGGGATATTTTATTTCTAAAATGAAAGGGCACGTCTTACAATGGATTTACAAGGACCACGTGCATGTGTGTGCATGTGCATTTACACGTGAATGATTCTCTACATGAATATGTGCGTGTGCATATATGGGCATGCATGCACATGAACGTTCTCTACGTGAATATGTGTACACACACGTGCGTCTCTGCATGCATGCGCGTGCAAGTGGGCACATTCATGTGTTTTTATATACAAGAATGGATCTCTGTGTAAATGTGTGCGTGCACATTTTTGTAGATGTGTACCGGGGATGAAAATGATCGGTTGCAGATATAAATATAGGTGTTATTATATTTTTATCCTTCTTAAAAATCCAGATATGAATACAAATATCACATGAATGCAAAATTAAGAATAATATCCTAAAAATACGAATACTAATTCAAAATCGATATTGACAAGACATATATGGATATTTGACAAATGAATGAATTAATTTACAGATATTAGTCATGTCCCAACTTTATTTAAAAGGTATAAGCATTTTAAATTTACAACTTTGTCCAATATATAAAAAATACATTAGATATTTCAATAAGAGGATGGGGAGCTTGCACCAAGGTGCATGTAAGTGTATATGCACCAGTGCAAAACACGTCCATTATATATTATTTTTTTGAAATGAATTCATGTGGGATTTAGATCACCATATATCACTATGATGTCATTCAAAATTCAACTTAATTCATGACTTCTAACCCCTCCATCAAGACTGCCAAATTTTAACGGTCTCAGAATTGCTGAAATTGAGCTGTCCAGATGGACATGTTAAGAATGTTTTACACGAAATTTGAAACACTTATTCTACTAATAATACTAAGCAAATCCCCAAGGTTTCATTTTAAAAAAAGATACTGGACATTTTTGACACCGTTGCATATCCCCTTGGTGCAAGATCCTCATTCAAACACTTCTTGGACCTTCCTTGCCCTCTTTTAGCCGACTCAACATCCCAAACCTTGCATCTTCTAACTGGTGCATCAACTGACCTCCTTTGCAAATGGCCAAACCACCTTAAGTGATTTTCTTGCATCTTATCCTCAATAGTAGCTACACCAACTTTCCTTTTGATTGCATCATTCTGAATGATCTTTACATGTATGTCCACACATCCACCTTAGCATTTTCATTTCTGCTATTGCTATTATCTGCACATGTCTATGGTTCACAGGCCAACATTCAGATCCACATAGCATAACATGTCTAATGGTTGCTTTGTAAATCATTCCTTCAAAGGAATTTTCTTATTACATAGAACAACAGAGGTTTGACCTCTGAATATGAACAATACCTGTGACTCTACATAATACTCCCCCTTTCTCCCGTACTTGTCGGAAATAATGACATCGACAATGTAGGGAGAAGACAGACAATATGAGGAAAACAAAACATAAAACTCGCAGCCCTTTTTTTAATAGCCGCCATGTTTTTTCTAACATAAGCCGTTCGTTTTTTTATCGGCTTTTCAAACCATTTCATTTTTTTAAAACACATTTTTGTTTTAAAAATTGGGTACGGCTTTTGTTGTACGCGCCTCTTTCACATTTTTTTGAATACTTGCGTACGGTTTTTTTTCATGTGCGCACCTTTTTCTCGAAATAAATACCTCCCTTCTTCTTTTATTTTAAATGTGGCCCTCAAACTCGGCCATCTCATATACGCCCTCTAATTTTTCTTTCAATTCAGGCCCATTTGGGCCCTAAGCAAATAACCTCCTTTTTTTAAAAATAATGTCGGGCTCCTCTTTTAGGGTTCCCAGTCGTTAGGAGCCCCTTTGCCTTGCGCCGCCCCCCCGATGGGGTAAATGTCACGCGCACTGTCGCGCAGGAGACCGGGCTGGAGGAGGGCTTCGCATGGGAGCTAGAGCATTGCCGCCACGCTGGGAATCGCGCCCGCGGTCTTGGATGCGACCTTAGACCTAGAGGGATCTCGCCGCCTGGAAGCGGCGATGAGAGGAGGAGAAGTCGCCTGCGCTTCAGTGGCTTGAAGGCGGTGCTGAGGAGGGCGCGTCGTTGTGCACAGGAGGATCTGGGCGCAGTGCGGTCGGTGGGGTTCCACCTGGGAACCTCGGACCATCGGGCCCTCTTTGAATGCTCAAGGAGCTTCAAGCTCCGCATGGGGCTGCAGCGGAAGAAAAGTTATCTGGAGCACGTGTGCGAAGGTGATGTCCTGCCTTGCGTCTGGAAGATGCGATGCGGTCTGCAGGAGAAGCGCCGCCCAATGCTGTGGAAGATAGATCTATGCGCCTTCTATTGTCTGCTTGATAGCTCCTAGATCTAGGGTTTCTAGGAGAAACCCTAGTTGATTTTGATGGCTGCCTGGAATTGGAGAAGTTGCGTTCAAATGCGTGAAAGGAAAAGTTGTGTTGAATCAACATGTTGCGTTGATCTTGCGCATGCTGGAACTAATCTTGAATAATATATGATAATAATCTTCACTGAACAAATCTTCAAAAATATAAAGTCAAAACTCGAATCTCGGAAAAATAAAGGACATAAACATCATTGAGAATCGACCCGCTCTGATACCATGTTAGAAAATAGATAATGCGGAGGCGAAACAGGGAAAAAGATAAAGAACAGTAAGAACAACGAGATTTACGTGGAACCCTACTCCTTAAGGAGCGGGATGAAACCTCGGGAGAATGCCTAAGAGGGCTGGTGTGTCTATTGCACTTTTCTCAATGGATACAGGATATCTGGGGCTCCTTATATAGCCTCCACAGAGCCTCCAAGTCCTACCACTAGTAGATGTGGGACTAAAGACATGGATGGGGTAAATGGATCCTGGAGGTATCCATTTACCCATCTACACCATAATAGGCGCACAACCAAATGCTCCAACAATATCATCATCAAATAACATACACCAAGGTATCTCATCTTGAATGTGACTAGCTAACTCATACATAATCAAAGTAAAAAGTAATGGACTCAAAGCTAAATCTTGATGCATATCAATGTTGATGACAAAATAGTCAGTCTTCCAAGACTGGATCCTTACACAAGATGAAGCCCTATCATACATATCCTTTATGAGGTTAATGTATAGGATATGTACTCGTCTCTTCTCCAAAACTCTCCATAATATCTCTCATGGGACAGGGTCATTAGCCTTCTCCAAATAAATAAAAATCATATGGAGATTCTTCCTTTTAGCTATATAAATCTCTATTGTTCTCCTCAACAAGTGGATGCCTTCAATATTTGAGTGTCCGACATGAATCCTAATTGGTTTGCCTTTATTTTAGAAACTTGCCTCTACTTTCTTTCGATCACACGTTCCCAAATTTTCATAGTATGACTCATCAGCTTGATACCTCGATAATGCACATTATTTTGAATGTCTCCTTTGTTCTTATAAAGAGGCATCACGATAATTCTCCTCTAATCTTCAGGCATTTTCTTGCTTCGTCAAATAACATTGAATAAATTTGTAAGCCAAGCCAAGCCACACTCACTTATAACTCTCCATACTTCTATAGGAATGCCATTAGGTCATACACATTTCCCAGGTTTCATAACCTTCATAACGTTCTCTACTTCTTTCCTTTGTATTCGTCATGATTCAAGTAACTTCCACTACTAGCTAGATCTCCCAAAGTGATTCTCTATTTCCTTCCCCAATGAAAAGCTTATGGAAATACTGTTTCCATCTAGTCTATATATCCTTATGAGTAACAACAGCGTGTCCTTCCTTATCCTTAATGCATCTCACTTGAGAAAGGTCCTTGGCCTTTCTTTCTCTTGCTCATAGGGGCACATGTATAATTGCAAAAAATGATAGGGGCGTACGTGTTGTTAGAATAACTCGGAAGGGCACAAGTGAATAAATCCCTTTTCTAAATCGATCTAACATGACATTGAACACATGTCGTTCATGCAATATGGATACCTCATTTTGTGCTCATATTGAATTATCTTTTTCCATTTTTTGGCGTTAACGTATTTTTTTATAGCATATAGTTTTTTAACAGATTTCATAACATATTCAGGGCAGATTATAATCCAGACCAATATTTGTGGGAACCAGAATTTACACTTGCTGGCAGAAGATATAAACGGCAAGACTTGGAGGCAAGTGTGGAGATTTGTTTTACGGGGTTTCATATGTGTTTATGCATATTCTTTTTCCTCAGTCTGAAATATGCATTAAAGCAACTTTTTCCTGGTTCTGATCAGTTGATCTGTGTGTAGCAGCTCAGAAATGGACGAGGTCATACCTTGCAGTGCAGTCACTATGTTCCAGCTTTGTTTCCAGAGAATACTCCCCTTCCTTGTGTCATATACTGCCATGGGAATAGGTCTATAAAAATATTTGAAGCCTTGCCATTCATATGTTTTGCTTGACGATCTTATGATAATGTTTTTATCTAGCAGTAGTGCTTCTTTGTTTGAATAGTGCTTCTGTAACATAATTACTTAACTGACAACAGGCATCACTTTTTTCAGTGTATCCATTTGTGTATTATTAGCTGTCAATTGAACAAGAAAATAATATCTTCGATTTTTTAATGGTTTGGCGAAAGAGTGGACATCACATCGATATTTTAGGTACTTATTAAGTAAAAAATCCTCTCAAATATTCAAATCTCTCTGTATAAAACATAGCACGGAATGAGGCGATTTTCCCATCATGGAGAGAATGCATAATCATCAAGGGTGTCAAAGTGTAAACTTCACTTTTAAAGGAAAAATATTAACTAAACTAGAATAGGCAAATCAAATTACAGAAATAAGACTAGCCTATGAGAAAAACATTTCCTTATCATTCGGAACATAACATTAAGACCTTGTAATTACATACAACATTTTAAACATTATTTTCCGTTATTTAGGGTCAATATGACATATCTTCTTTAATTATTATTATATTATGTTAGAAAATCGGATGCGGAAGCATAAACATGGAAAAATAGATAAAGAACATAAGAACAGAAGAACGGGATTTTTACGTGGAACCCTACTCCGTGAGGAGCGGGATGAAACCACGGGAGAAGCCCTCAACGGGGCATGTTATGCATTGCATTTTCTCAATGAGTACAGGAGGTCTGGGGCTCTTTATATAGCCTCTCCAGAGCCTCCAAGTCCCACCGTTGGACGATGTGGGACTAAACACTGGATGGGGTAAATGGATCTCCTCCAGGATCCATTTACCCTGCTACAACTCAATAGGCGCATACACTAAGACTCCAACACTCCCCCTCAAGCTGGAGCATGCAATGCTCAGCTTGGACAAACAGACATAAACTCAACTCAACGCTACAGGACACTACGGACAATATCAACCCAACGCGCACATTGCTGCAGTCGAGGACGTTGCTTCTCATGCCGTGCAGGTGAGGAGGACGAACGGGCTGGAGTGTGAGTCAACTGAAGACTCGTAACCTGACCATCGAGTCTGAACTGCGCCTGAAGTCTCCTCGTCGGAGAACTGGGTCTCTCCCATCTGGCTCAGAGAATGGTGCACTGCTCTGGTGTACCTATGATACCACATAAAAACCCTTGCCCTCAAGGGAACGGTCCTCTGCTCTGGAGTCCCTATGGCTCACATGAAAACTCTGGCCTGACAACAAGAATGATGGGGACCTCGAACAATGATGGCAACATATGCTCATCTGACAATGACCGCACACTTGTGCGTGTCTGAAACTGGACTCGGAAGACAATCGTCGAGTCTGAAACCGAACTGTAGAGTCTGAACAACGTGCACTGGCCTGGAATATGAAGATCTGACATCTGTAGCATCTGAATAGACCTGTGACTCTACATATATACTCCCCCTTTCTCCCATACTTGTCGGAAAACATGGACGTCGACCAAGTTGGGAGAAGACAATAATGATGGGGAAAATAAAGCATGAAACTTGCGGCTTTTCATGATTTTTTTTATAGCCGCCATGTTTTTTTTTTTTAACATAAGCCGTCCAACCTTTTTTTTTATACGGCTTTTCAACTTCTTTTTTTTTTGATAAACTTTACGTACGGCTTTTTCTCATGTACGTGCCTTTTTTTTTAACTGCGTACGATTTTTTTTTGTACACGACCTTTTTTTTTTGAAACAGATTTTTTTTCGTTTTTTTTGTTTTTTTTTCCGGGCTTTCAAGGCAATAGTCCACTTGGACTTGAATAACCAGTAGCCCCCTTGGGCTTTTTTTTTAAACCGACGGGCCTTGGGGCCCTTGCCCTTCCATTATACCATTAGGGTTCCCAACAGGGAACCCCTTTCTTAATGAGCCACCGCCGCCCCATTTGGAGTTCCTGAAATAGAGCCGCATGGAGATAGGGAGTACCGAGATCGTGCGCACGCGATGCCTGGAGGGTTCGCGCGACCAGCGCGTAATGGATCATGGAGAGTCGAATCGGCTATGGTTCTTTGCGTCGTGGGAGATCGTTCTGCGGGGTGCTCCGCCGCGATTGCCTGGAAGTTGAAGGGATGTGCGCGTGCTTCTTCAGAGTACGAGGCTTCGAAGTTTGAGGCGGCGAGGAGCATCATGGAGGAAGGAGATCGGGAACCACAGCAAGGTGGAGGCGATGGCGGTGGGGCCTCGCCGCATGGAACTCTTTACGGGCGTGCGGTTAGGGCGCGCGGCTGGGAGGTGCTTCGTCCTGGGCTGCGCCTGGGCTGGGCTGCGCCTCGTGCTTCGTCAGAACTGCGGCTGCCTGGAGGGCTTTCGAGCTGTTGCGGTCGGAGATCGTATGCCTATGCAGACCTGGAGATAGAGGGACACGCCTGCTGGACCTGGCGATGACGTACGGACTTGGAGGTGATACCTCATGGAGATCTGGAGACCGATCTGGAAGCGGTACCCTCACGCAGATCTGGAGAGGAGGGCGCGCTTCTGTTGGAGGGTCTTGGAGCATCGCCCGCCGCTGACAGGCATCAAGAACAGGGAGGCGATGCCGAGGGCTGCGGGGTCTTGCGTAACAAGGAACCCTAACTTTTCTCAACGAAGAACAGGACAGATCTTGGCCATAAGATATTCGAACATATAATCTTCAACAATAACCAACCAAAAACGATTCTCAAATCGATCGCAAAATATAATAGAAGAACATGATAAAATCCTCGAGAATCGACCCGCTCTGATACCATGTTAGAAAATCGGATGTGGAAGCATAAACATGGAAAAATAGATAAAGAACATAAGAACAGAAGAACGGGATTTTTACGTGGAACCCTACTCCGTGAGGAGCGGGATGAAACCACGGGAGAAGCCCTCAACGGGGCATGTTATGCATTGCATTTTCTCAATGAGTACAGGAGGTCTGGGGCTCTTTATATAGCCTCTCCAGAGCCTCCAAGTCCCACCGTTGGACGATGTGGGACTAAACACTGGATGGGGTAAATGGATCTCCTCCAGGATCCATTTACCCTGCTACAACTCAATAGGCGCATACACTAATACTCCAACATATTACACTTACGTTTTAGGGATTTCACATTGTGCCGTTTCACATATTTGTAACTACACTTGTGCTCTTATCTTTTTTTGCGATAACACTTGTGCCCCTACATTCTTGGATCATTAACAATTGTGTAACTGACTATTAGATGTCAAATCATGATTTGTAGAAGTCTATATAAGAAACATCCTATTACACTGCCGCCCTTAGATTTATTGACCCAATGCTTTCTCCCTCTCCTCTATTGCTTTCCCTCCTTTCATTCCCTCCTTCCATTGCTTAGACGCTTTCCCTCACCCCAACCATCCTCCTCTCGTTGTCAAAGGGCGTGTAAGCATCGTTTATAATGCGATTGGCACTCGAACACAACGTCATAAAATTCCTCCAAAACATATAAAAATATAGAGATAATATTATATACCATCTACCTATATTGTACTTACTGCCCTATATTGTACTTACTGCCTTATCCTTTCTCCCAAAAACCTAAAAATCTAAAAACCCAAGTTCACAGACACCAAAAAGATCTTAAACCACCACAGTAAAACCAACCAAACTTTTTCTCATCTCTAGGAGATTCCACACAATCTAGTGCCTCCCTAAGTTCGATACCCATGTATCTCTTACTATACATCTTATAGGAGTATAAAAATAAACCTTTATTTGATCACTGGTTGCACAAGTTACATCGACACTTAGACCCCGTTCGGGTATAAGGTTAAACCACCCCATGGGTGGTTTAACTCCCCTATCCCATATTCTCCCTCCACGTGGCTCCCACTTTTTATCTTTTTTAAAAAATTAAATAAATCAATTCACCATCATCAATTCCATCAAAAAATAATATACTATACCATCATATCATATAAAAATTATAAACTACTCCACTTCTACTCACTTTTCCAAACTCCAATACAATCACATCACAATACCTACTCACTTTTTCAAACTCCAATACAATCATATCACCCCAAACCCACTTCTAACCCACCCCCAGTTTAACCCTCTATCCAAACACCAAAAACCAAAAATGGGTTACCTGCTACCAGGTTAACCCACCTAAACCCTCTATCCAAACACACCCTTAGGCTTTAAAACCCATATTAAGATTCATAAAAAAAATGGTTCTTGGAATAATTGTCACTAGTAATAGCCTTACATCTGGTGATTTTGGAATTGTAGTCCTAGTTTTCCCCCACCATTAAAGGGAAATCTTAGTATAGGGTCCCCATGTGTTGGAAATGGAAATGATAGAGTCTAGAGGCCTCAAATTGACTTATTAAGAAAAGAATGGGGGCATGATCAAAGTTGTTGAGAGCAAGGTAGGGGCCCTTTGAATTTAGTTTTAGCCAATTGCTTATTACAAGGCAATGATTCAATTTTTTGGTAGATCATTCTGTTACAAGGCCTAAGAGAAGTTGTCACCTCCAAGAATTAATTCAACAAGAGTGTGGGTAGAAAAAAAGTGTAAGAAGTCAATGGCTTCAGAGAGAGAGAGAGAGAAGGAGAGAAGAGAGAGAGAGAGATAGAGAGGAAGAGGGAGGGGGAGTGACAGATGTTAAGATATCTATGTTATTTTGTTCTTTTTCATATTATTTATTTCTATTGTGCTACTTATGTAATTTATCCTTAGAGTTTTTCTCCTATATAAGAGAGCTCTAGGGTTAAATGGAATACAACTTTTCTTTTCCCCTCAACATGATATCAGAGCGACGGTCCTAGACCGGAGCCTGTAACCTAACCCTAGCCCTTCCCTACCACAAACCCGCCGCCCCTCTCGAGTACTGCCCCGATGCAGCCGCCTCTCTTGAGCGCTGCTCGCCCGTGGCTGCCTTGTTCGCTCTCGAGGTTGACATCACCACGTGGGGCATGTCCCCCCTAGCGGTTCTAGCATCATCTGCGCCTTAGCGGGCATTCACCTGGAGTCGCCAACTGCACCCTAGCATGCCCTGTGTTCTGCAAACGTCAACTGCAGCACGCCGGCATGTGCTCTAGCGTGCCCTAGCACGTTGTCGTATCATTGCAAGCTCCTTGCCCGGCCTGTCTCTTGTTCCTAAGGGTGCAAAGGGATCATCTAGGAATACCCTAGTTACCTGAAGGACTCTCCAGAAGAATGGAAGAGGTTGTGGTATGAGTCTATACCAACAACCATCTTCCTGTATGTCAGTGTAGACGCTGGTGATTCTTATTGCTGATCCAGTCTTGAAGATAGTTGTCATCATGTCCGACAACAAAGTGGAAGTCCCATCCCTGGGTGCCTTCAAAGGTCCTGCACCCATTATCAAAATGGATGGAACCAACTATGAACTGTTGGCCATACAGTTCATGAGTTTGATGCAATGTAATGGCAAGAAGCATATCCTCACGACACTGAGACAAATGCCTCATGGGAGGCGGATGATGCGTATGCTCGCGTATGGCTATCTGGGACTGTATCCACGGAGATAGCTAATGATATACTGAGTCAGCCTACTGCCAAGCCCATGTGGGACATTCTTGCCGCGGTATACTCTCCGACGAAGAATGAGTCGAAGATACTCCAGCTCCAGCGTGATATCTTCACATCGAAGCAGAATGGTCACCCTCTTCACACCCTCTATACTTCTTTGAGGAGTATGTTCGAGAAGTTACATGGCTACATACCCTTGACTGCTACTCTAGAGCAACTCAAGGCATACTGATGACTGGGGTATTTCTAGCAGCCCTGGATCCGGAATATGATGTAGCACATGCCCAGATCCTCACTGATGCTACCATACCTCCTATGGAGGAGGCGTATTGCAGATTGAGCAGACTTTCTATATCTTCTGGGAGTACTTTACAGCAGCAGACTTCTTCAGCTATGGCGGCGTCACGTGGTAGAGGCAACCATATATTGTATCATGGCAGGGGAAATCCCAACCGTGGCAGAGGAGGGGGCGACCGCGATCGACAATGCACCTTCTGCCACAGGACAAGCCACTCTGAGGAAACCTGCTATTCTAAGCATGAGTTTCTTGCGTCAACCAGGGTTGCAGAGCAAACACATCAAACTGGGAGTTCATCTCCTATATATGATCAGAGGTTTGACAAGCTTGTAGCATGACTGAGAGAGATCATGCCTGCCACGCCTGGATCCACTAGCTCTCCTTCAGGATCCTCTGAGGTTGCTGCCTCAGCATCTGCTTCTACATCGGGTATAGAATATGCTTTTACTAGTTGCTACAGAGCAGATTTATATGAATGGATCATGGATTTCGGCGCATCTCATCATCTCTGTGGTGACAGAGGTCAGTTTAGTGTTTTTCATCCTACTCAACCTGAACGATCAATTGTGATAGCAGATGGAACACATTCCCCCATCACTGGTCAGGGGGAGGTATAGTTGACTTCTACATTGAGGCTTCCGAGTATTCTCTATTCTCCTGATTTTTCTATGAATCTATTATCAATTAGTCAAATCACCAGAGATTTACATTGTCATGTCATATTTGATCCATCTGCTCTTGTGTTTCAGGACATACTCACGGGCAGAGTGATTGGAACTGACCATGAGCAAGGGGGTCTTTACAGACTTGTGCAGTCTCCGTATGCTGGCGTCTCTTCTTCTATCAGCACTGGATCTGTTTCTCCATATATGTGGCATCTGCAATTTGGTCATCTTCCTCTGTAAAAGCTGATTCATGTTCTTCCTCAGATTTCTCCTCGCTCCATTTTTCAGTGCGAGGCCTGCCAGCTTGGGAAGCATCATCGGTCCACTTTCCAGAGTCGTCTGGGTCCAAGTAGTCATAGTCTCTTTGAGTTGCTCCATTTTGATATTTGAGTCCTAGTCGTATCCCAGATCATCAGGGACACATATTTTATCTTGTTGCTGTTGATGAGTTTTCTCATTTGTCTTGGGTTTTTCTTCTTAAGAACAAGTCTGATGCTGGTCATGTTATTCAGTCTTTTATTAATGAAATAAAGAAAATTTTCTCTGCAAAAGTCAAGTTCATACGTTCTGATAATGCATTAGAATTTTGCAATGCTCAGCTTTCTCAATTTCTTAGGTCCAATGGTATTGTGCATCAGACTTCATGCGCATATACTTCCCAACAGAATGGGGTGGCTAAAAGGAAACACCGCCATCTTTTGGATGTTACTAGAACCCTTTTGATTCAGAGTCGTGCTCCTCATTCCTATTGAGGAGATGTTGTTCTAATTGCTTGTTATCTAGTAAATTGTATGCCCTCTGCAGTGCTTGGGGAGAAGATCCCGTTCTTAATTGCGTTTCTCGAGACGGATCTTTTCTCGCTTACACCTCGTGTTTTTGGTTCTGTTGCATTTGTTCATCAACTCTCCCCTGGTCTTGACAAGCTCTCTCCCAGAGCTGTCAAATGTGTGTTTGTTGGGTATTCCAAAACCCAAAAGAGATATCGATGTTTTGACCCTGTTCGACGAAGATACGATGTTAGTGTTGATGTCGCCTTCTTTTAGTCTACTATGTATTTTTCTCCCACAGGTGACATGCTTACTCCTTTAGAGGATGTGGAAGAAATCTATATGCCTCCTCCGTCATTACCATGTTCTACTCCATCTCCACCTCCACCACCACCACCGCCTCCACCACCACCACCGCTTCCACCACCACCACTCCCACCACCTCCACCACCGTCTTCTGTTTTCTTTCCGCAGGTCTACTAGCGAAGGCCCCATGCTTATGCGCCTCCTCCATCATCCAACATGCTCAAGGTATGTACTGAGCATTTGAGTTCTTCCAATGACGCGGGTGATTTGCATGTACAGACTGAGGTGCGGGGTGCAAATACTATTTCTACTACTTCTGCTGAGGATCTGGATATGCCTATTGTACTTCGACGACAGAAAAGAGCATGCGCTATGCACCCCATTCGTTCTCATGTTTTCTTGGAGCGTTTGTCCAATGATTTTCAACACTTTGTTGTGGAGTTGTCTGCTATAGAGCTACCCCGGTCATATCAGGAGGCTTTGCAGAGCAGTCAGTGGCGTCTGGCTATGGAGGAGGATATGGAAGCTTTACAGTCACGAGGTACTGGAGTGTGGTCCATGCTCCACCAGGTGCGTCTGTTGTTGAAAGCAAGTGGGTATTTACTGTGAAGCATAGAGCTGATGGTACCGTAGACAGATACAAGGCCAGGCTGGTTGCTCGTGGATTCACCCAGACCTATGATGTGAACTATCGGGATACTTTTTCCCTGTAGCACGTCATTCTACCTTGCGGATTCTTATTACTGTTGCGGTGGTACGTGATTGGCCACTTTTCCAATTGGATGTCAAGAATGCTTTCTTGTATGGTGATCTGCAGGAAGAGGTTTACATGCAGCAGCCACCTGGGTTTGCTGCTGAGGGGGAGTCCAGTATGGTGTGTCGTCTTCATAAGGCTATATATGGCCTTAAGCAGAGACCGAGGGTTGGTTTTAGAAGCTCTCAGAATTGATTGAACAGAAGGGGTTTGTCAGATCTACTGCAGATCATACTCTCTTTGTAAAGAGAAACTAGAGAGGTGTTGTAGTCATTTTGGTTTATGTTGATGACATTGTTATCACTGGCAGCGATGAACATGGCATTCAAGCAGCTAAGTATTTCCTTGGACAACAGTTTGTTACCAAGGACCTTGGTACGCTTCGTTACTTCCTTGGCGTAGAGTTTGCACGAAATCAACAGGGTATGGGTATGGCACAAAGGAAGTACGTTACTGATCTTCTGTCTGAGACAAGTATGACATGATGTAGACTAGCTACTACCTCGATGGATCCTAATGCGAAGCTCCATGATGACGGATCTGAGGAGGTGGACAAGAGACGATACAAAGAGCTGGTAGGGAAATTATCGTATGTTACTATTACAAGGCCTGATATATCTTTCGCTGTGAGTAGAGTAAGTCAGTTCATGGAGCAACCTAGGCAGGCGCACATGGATGCAATATTCATGATCTTGAGATATCTAAAATCATCTCCAGGTGCAGGTCTTCTGTTTAGAAGAGATATGTCTCTCTCAGTCACAGGGTGTCCAGATGCAGCTTATGTTGGGTGTCCTAAGGACAGGAAGTCTAATTTAGGCTTCATTGTGTTTGTTGGCAGCTCTTTGGTTTCATGGAAGAGTAAGAAACAAACATTTGTTGCTCGATCTAGTGCATAATCAGAATACAGGGCAATGGCCCAAGGTAGTATGGAGATAATGTGGGTCAAGTCCGTCTTGACAGATTTAACGATTGATGTGCCTCTTCCTATGCACATCAAATGCGATAATCATGCAACCTTGTTCGTAGCTAATAATCCAGCATTTCATGAAAGGACAAAGCATATTGAGGTGGACTGTCGCTACACCCGTGATTTGATCCAAAAGGGGCTTATCTCAACGTCTTATGTAGCATCAGGAGACCAGATTGCAGACATGTTTACTAAGGCTCTTGCTAGAGATCCTTTTCATCACCGTTGTTCCAACTCCAAGCTGAGCATGATAGATATATATGCTCCAGCTTGAGGGGGAGTATTAAGATATCTATGTTATTTTGTTCTTTTTCATATTGTTTATTTATATTGGCCTGCTTATGCAATTTACCCTTAGAGCTTTTCTCATATATAAGAGAGCTCTAGAGTTAGATGGAGTACAACTTTTCTTTTCCCCTCAACAAGAGAGATTCTTTTCTTTGAGATTCGCCAAGGAGATGTGTTACTCCTCAAAAATGGACTTGTGAAGGTTGCATGAGATGGATGGTTGAGGATGGAGGGGATGGGGGTGACAAGGAAGAAGTCAGGGAGGAGAGGGATGGGGTAGAAAAGAGGAATGAGGACAGGGCGATGGTCTATGGGCGAGTGGGGAGGAGGAGGTCGACCCTGAGGGAATGGGGCATTGGAGGTTGGGGGTGACGGGGAGGAGGTTGGGACAGAACAAAGGATCAATGGCTGGTAGGAGGTGGACGGGATGGCGAGGGAGGACGGGGTCATGCTGGAGGGGGTATTGGTGGCGAGGAGGGGGGGTGGTTCTGGGGGCAGGCTAGGGGATCGAGGTAGGACAAAGGTGGGGGAAGGTCAAAGGCGACTTGGAGCGGGGGGTGGGGGGGAGGAAGATATGGATGTCAGTGTTTGTGAAAACTCGGAAGGGAACAAATGTAAAAATACCTACATTTTTATATGCAAACTGATAGAGCTATTGTGGTTTCTATTTTATTTGAGTCTTGTAACCCTTCGGGGTCATATATGACTTCCACCTTTCGTGCTCTCTAGGGTTGCTCTCTATGTAAGAGATCCTAGACCCATGGAATAAATATAACAGCTCATTCTTTTCTCCATATGGTATCATAGCGATGGTTCTAGTCTTGAGTCTAAATTTTAATGCCACCGCTAGACCTCTATCCTTGTACGGACCCTTCTCTTTCATTGAAGGGTTCCGCGAAAGGTTCTGCACCTCCAAATGCTATTGTCGAAGGCCCTAATGGCCTAACCCTAGTTGCCGGAGGTCCTAGCAACCCCAGTTGTTGTTGCGCGAGGCCCCAACGGTACTGAAGGCCCCTCCCCAGCACCATCGGAGACCTCAACAGTCCTAACCCGGTCTTGCAGAAGGTCCCAGAGGTACCCACAGGCACCGCCAAAGGAACATGTACCCCAACAAGAGCCACCGGCACCATTGGTGCTGCCATGGGCCCTGCTAGGCACTTCTCAGGTGCCGCCAAGGCCTCACGAGGCTAGCCTCGCTTCGTGTGTCATCTTCTTCACCGTAAGGACCTCCTGATCTGTTGTGTAGTGCATTTCCAAACCTCTTGCACGATCGAACGTGAGTTCTAGGGCACTTCTCAGCCCTTTTATGCATCCTAATCAATCACAGGCCTTTCTTGGTCTCTCTAACCACCATGACACCTACTTCTTCTATGAGGCAAAGATCTTGGAGTTGGCCATAAACGTGATGACACAAGGAACTACTATCAAACTTAAAGGCACATAAAATTACATGCTCTAGTATCGTCCTTTCAAGGTGTCCATTGGTGGTCAACGAAAACTCTACATCGTGAGTAAAGTTCCTCCAGATGAGAAGGACCAAGATTATGACAACTGGGAGACATATAACTATCAGGTTATCAACTGGATGACCAATAATATTGAGGTACATATTGCCTCGAATCTTGTTTAGAAGAACACGACCAAGGATATGTAGGAGGATCTTGAGCAGATATACTCCCAGAAGATAACAAATTCATGTCTTGTAAGCATTTGTAGGCAGATGTGGTCTGCACCTCAAGGTGATTCTACCCTAGTTGAGTACCACATGCATCTCATTAGCTTGTATGAGGAGCTTGGGATCTTTCAACCTTTATGTTATAGTAAACATGTATAAGATCATTTAGATTGGCAGGTATATCATTTTCTTGATGGCATGCATTCTCGATATTAGATAGTGAAAGGGCAATTTCTGATATCTAATACACTGCCAATGGTGAAGGTTATATTTGGGCATCTGAAAAACTGGGGACGTCCGCAACTCATGCTCCTACCTTACCTCCAGCAGAGAGTTCTGCACATGTTGCATCATCTGGGAGAGGAGGATGATGCAACTTTCAAGGCGGATGAGACCGTGACTCTGGCCGAGGTCGAGGATGAGAATTTGTTCGTGGACGTGACTTTGGCTGTGACTGTGGAAGAGATTCTACTGCTTCTCCGGTTCCGCGGTGTGCACTCACTGTGGTCGGTGGAAACATTCGTCCGAACGATGCTGACAGAATTTTAGCGTACCTCCATATCACGTCTAGTGCCTATGAGGACACATATGATGTGGAAGAGGCATCTACTACTTCAAACCCCTAGTGGTAAGACAATACATCTCAACGATGCAATTTACTCTTGCTTGATGCAGATTCTACAAGCTCCTAGGTCCACTACCTCCAATGAGACTACTACTGCTGCTCTGGCTACTCCTTTAGATACAGTAGCCAATTCTGCCATCACTCTTGCTCCAGCTTGGATCATTGATTCTGGAGCCTATACTGATCTGATTGGAGAAGATAGTCTACTAACCTCCTCCGCACCATCTTCGGAGGTAAAGTCGGTTTGAGTCGCCAACAGGACTCACTCATCTGTCACTACCGTCAGAACAATGGAGTTCTCTAAGCTCGACTGTAAGGAGTTCACTGTGCTCCTGATTTCCCTCTTAGCTTATTATCTATCCATAAGCTTTGTGTTAAGCTTAGTTGTCGTGTAATATTTGATGAATTATTTTCCTATTTTCAAGACATCCATACGAGGCATATTATTGGTAGGGGGTCATGATGACCTGTATTATCTTGACATACCATTTGATTCCAAGTTTGTTGGTGCTGCGACTATCTCCGAAGACTCGCTCCTATGGCATCTGCGCCTTAGGCATCATTCTGCCAAGGCTCTCTCCCATGATGTTCCACTCTCTACTCAGAAGCCCTTTCAGTGCGAGACGTGTGAGTTCGGGAAACATCGTCGAGTTTCTTTTCCCTGTTCGTACTGAGTCCCATAGTACCGGTCTTTTTGATCATGTTCATTGTGATGTTTGGGGACCTCGTCCGGTCTGACTATTGAGTGGTCATCATTATTTTATTGTGTTTGTGGATAATTATAGTAGACCTTCTTAGGTTTATCTAAGAAAGAAACGTTCAGAGATTAATAAAATTGTCAGAAATTTCTTTCAATATGTTAAAAGTTCTTTTTCTACATGTGTTGAGATCATTCATACTGACAATGCCCTGAGTTCATTCAACAGGAGTTGGCATCTTTCTTTGCGTCTCAGGGGCTTGTTCACCAAACCTCTTGTCCTTATACCTTGCTACAAAATGGGGCAATGAAAAGGAAACTCCAACACTAGCTTAATATTACCAGATCTCTCCTTAGTCAAGTGAATGTTCCCAAGTACTATTGGGGGATGTCATCCTTACTGCTGTCTATCTCATGAACATAGTTCCTTCTTTTATTCTCAAAAGGGGGACTCCATTCTCTTTTATAATACCCTATCGAGTCTCCTTTTCCTTTACCTTTGAGATTTTTTGCTTACATTGCTTTTTTTTGAAAGCCTGGAATAGGGGGAGACACTCGCCGGTGTTCGTCCCATCTTTTATTTATTAAATGGAAACAGAATAGGTAGAGGTAAATACAAAAGTGACTACAAAAAGAAAGACCAATTATAGTTCCCACTCCTTCACTAATCTCGCGGCATGAATCCCCACGTTTTCCTTGTAGAAGCGCTGCTCTGAGAAGAGTAAAGCATTCCTTCCCAGCTAGACGGCCCACAAAATGTCCAGAGGATAAATTAACTCCCTCCTAGCTCCGTTCCTATGCTTGCATTGCTTTTATTCACAAATTCCATGCAACTAACAAATTGTCACATAGGACCATCAAGTGCGTCTTTCTTGGGTACTCCCTGTGAACCCCCGAGGATCCGGGTACCTGTTTACACTACTTTCGCGGCATTTCATTCACATGAGATCGCACAAGCTACAGAAAAACAGGGAAATTTTTCGCGCTGCCATATTTGCATTAATCTCATAAAGGATATGTATGATAGGGCTTTATCTTGTGTAAGGACCCCGACGGGGAAGACTGACTATTTTGATATCAACATTGGTTTACATTAAGGTTCAGCTTTGAGTCCATTTCTTTTTACTTTGATTATGGACGAGTTGACAAGTCACATTCAGGATGAGTTACCTTGGTGTATGTTATTTGCTGATGATATTGTGTTGATTGACGAGACTAGAGATGGAGTAAATGAGAAGCTTGAGGTTTGGAGACATGCATTGGAGACTAAAGGTTTTCGTATAAGTAGGGCTAAGACGGAATATATGGAATGCACCTTTGATGGAAGCAATGGTGAAGGAATCGAGGTGAAGATTGGTGACGATAACATTCGGAAGATAGATTCTTTTAGATATCTGGGATCTAGTTTGCAACATGATGGGGAAATTGATGGAGATGTTACTAATAGAATAAATGCAGGCTGGCTAAAGTAGAGAGGAGCCTCCGCTGTTCTTTGTGATAAGAAAATTCCTTTAAAAATTAAAGGAAACTTTTACAAAGTAGCCATGGGACTTGCTATGCTTTATGGTTCTGAATGTTGGCCTGTGAACCATAGACATGTGCAGAGAATGGTTGTAGCAGAAATGAAAATGCTAAGATGGATGTGTGGACATACACGCAAGGAAGGAAATATCGGTATCGATATCGTTTCGATACAATGTCGATACCGATATATCGCCGATATATCGGCGATATATCGACGCATATCGCCGAAACCCGGTATCCACCAAGGCATTTTCTCCTGTCGATATCCGATATCGTCCATATCGGGGATATATCGGTGACCTGTCGATACCGATATATCGCCGATATATCGACGATATATCGCGATATGGCGATCCCTGCATACATGTAAAGATCGGATTCGGAATGATGCAATTAGAAAGAAAGTTGGTGTAGCTCCGATCGAGGATAAGATGCGAGAAAACCGCTTAAGATGGTTTGGTCATTTGCAAAGAAGGTCAACTGATGCACCGGTTAGGAGATGTGAGTGTTGGGATGTTGAGCCGGCTAAGAGAGGGCGAGGACGGCCCAAGAAGTGTTGGAAAGAGACTATACGAAGGGATCTTAGTTTTTTGGATATAAGTCCGAGATTGACCCAAGATAGATCTGAATGGAGGCGAAGAATCCATGTAGCCGACCCTACTTAATTGTGGGAAAAGGCTTTGTTGTTGTTGTTGCCATATTTGCATATGACATTCACATTCACATTCATAACCACAAGCTAATAGAGACAAATGCCACCAGAATTTTATTTCATTAACTTCCATTTATTTTATAACATGTACAGTGTCTGACAGTACATACAGTATTCCCAAAAAATTCTGACTGAACAGAAGAGAAGCATATTACATTATCAACCAAACCAAAAACTGAAATAAAATAACATACCGTCTGGTGTAAACCTGTAGAGGTTTATGTAGATAGTCACGTTATGTTATGATGTACCGTTACATATTTCCTATTTATCTCATGTACGTCTATGTAATTTACCCAAGGATTTTCTATCTATATAAGAGACCCTAGGGCTCTATGGAATAACACAACAGAGCATTATTGACTCTGACATGGTATCAGAGCCAAAACCCTAATCTAGGATTTTCTACCCCCCGCCCCCCTCGCCCGCCGCCCACCTCTCCCTTCCAGCCGCCTGCCGCCGCTACCAGCCCCCCCACCGTCGGGCCTCCGCCTTCTTCTTCTCCAGCCGCCGATGCCGCTACAGCCGAAGCCCCCTCCCAGCCGCCGGTTTCTTCTTCAGCCGCCGTCGGGCCCTCTCTCTCGTCGGGCCCTCTCTCTCGCCGGGGCCTCCCGCTCCCGCCGCCGAGGCCTCCCTCTCCCGCAGGGGCCGACGTAGCCCTCCCTCGGGCTTCTCTCCCTCGTCGGTCGGCACCCCTTCATCTATGGGTTCAAGTGCATAAAGTCTACATATGCACTTGAATCCAATCTAGTCCTTGTAGACAAATGTTCATTTGTCTATCATCCCAACGTCTTCTTCTCCGGCAACATGTCAGACCAAAAGGTTGATATGCCCTCCATAGGTGCCTTTAAAGGTTCAGCACCAATAGTCAAAATGGACGGGACGAACTACGAACTCTGGGCTATGCAGTTCCTGAGTCTTATGAAGTCATGTGGTAAGAAGCACATTCTTACTGAAGATGAGCCGGCAGAGAAGACGGGGATATATGCCTCATGGGAGGCTGACGATGCGTATGCCAAGGTCTGGCTGTCAGGGACGCTCACGATGGAGATCGCCAATGACGTCCTTCATCAACCCACTACCAAGGCGATGTGGGATATTCTGGCTACTACGTATTCTCAAGTGAGGAACGAGACAAAGAAGCTGCAGTTGCAGCATGACATTTTTACCATGAAGCAAAATGGTCGACCTCTTCACTCTCTGTACACGTCCCTACGTGGGATGTTTGAGAAGTTATATAGCACCATTCCGCTCACAGCCACCCCCGAGCAGCAGAAGACGTTTCGCAATGCCACTATGGTGGGCGTGTTACTTGCTGCCCTTGATCCGAGTACGAGGCAACCCGCTCTCAGATCCTCGCCGACGCTACTATTCCTCCGATGGAGGAAGTCTACAGGAGACTCAGCCGTATCTCTGTCCCTTCCAGCGCAGCGACTCCACCTCCTTCGGCAATGGCGGTCTCCAGAGGACGAGGTAGTTCGTCTTTATTTCGTGGACGAGGCGGTGGCAGACGTGGCCGAGGTCATATGTGTTTAACGTGCTCATTCTATCGTCGCACTGGTCATTCCGAGGATACATGCTATTCCAAGCATGGATTTCCTCCTTCGGCACGTGTAGTTGATCATGTTCAGGCACCGTCAGCATCTACTCCAGATCACAGGTTCGAGGAGCTTGTGGCACGGCTTCGTGACATTATGCCACAGTCATCATCAGAGGCTGCTGATACATCTGACGTCGCAGCTTCTGCGTCAGCTAGTACCTCGGCTACTGCCAGTACCTCAGGTAGAACTTCTGCCTTTCGTCATAGTCATGATCTCTCAGGTTGGATTGTTGACTCTGGAGCCACCCATCATCTCTGCCGTGATAGAGATATGCTGCAGTCCTACAGGGGTATTCAGTCTGGCCGTTCCGTACTCATAGCTGATGGCACTCATTCCCCTATTGTGGGTCAGGGGGAGACTTCCTTATTGCCCTCCATGCACTTACAGAATGTTTTACATGCACCGGAGTTCTCCATGAATTTATTATCAATTAGACAGATTACAAAAGATTTGCACTGTCGTGCTATATTTGACCCATCTTCTGTCATTTTTCAGGACATACTAACGGGCAGGGTGATTGGCTGTGGCTCTGAGCACAATGGCCTCTATCGTCTAGTACGGAACTCCTATGCTGGCGTCTCACTACACTCTCAGGGATCCGCTTCTCCGTATACATGGCATCTTCGCTTTGGTCACCTTCCGTTCCAAAAGATGCGTCACCTCCTGCCACAGATCTCCCCGAATTCTTCATTTCGTTGTGAAGCTTGTCAGTTAGGGAAGCACCATCGTTCTAGCTTCCCTAGTCATCAGGGTCGGAGTAGTTGCTCCCCGTTTGAGTTATTTCGTATTGATATTTGGGGTCCTAGTCGTGTCCCGGATCATCAGGGTCACAGGTTTTATCTTGTTGTGGTTGATGATTTCTCTCGTGTTTCTTGGACTTTTCTCCTTAAGAATAAATCTGAAGCAGGAAATGTTATCACAAATCTCATCAATGAAGTACAGAATGTTTTTTCGTCTACTGTTAAATATGTACGCACGGATAATGCATTGGAAATCTGCACTCGTTCTCTTGCTCAGTTTCTTTCCTCTAAGGGCATTATCCACCAAACTACACGTGCTTACACATCTCAACAAAATGGTGTTGCAGAGAGGAAACATCGTCACTTTCTTGATACTGCTCGCACTCTACTTATTCAAAGTTGTGCACCACTAGCCTTTTGGGGAGATGCTATACATACGGCATGCTATGTGGTCAATCCGCATGCCTTCTACCGTTCTTGGGGAAAAGGCTACAATCTCTATTCTCTTTCCTGAAAAGGACTTGTTTTCACTTACCCCTCGTGTATTTGGAACTGTCGCGTTTGTTCACCGCTTGTCTCCAGGACTTGACAAGCTCTCTCCTAGAGCTGTTAAGTGCGTATTTGTGGGCTACTCGCGGACACAAAAAGGATATCATTGCTATGACCCCATTAACGACAAGTACTATGTTAGTGCTGATGTTACATTCTTTGAGCCAGTTATGTACTTCTCCCCTGCAAGTGACAGATTGGTTTCCTCCACATCTACAGATGATAATGTCTATGTTCCCTTACCTCCAAGTTTGGGTCGATCTGAGCCCACTACACCACAACCACCACCACCACCACCGCCTCCATATCCTTCCATTCCACCATTCCCTAAGTTCTACACAAGACGGTCATGGCCTGCTCAAGCTATACGTCAATCATCCAGCACGTCTCAGGTATGCTCCGATGCTTCACTAATGATGGGATAAATAATGCACCGGTGCAGGAATCTTTGATACAGGGGGAGAATCCGCCAGTCAGTACAGTGGATGATGATCTTGATCGTCCTATTGCTCATAGGAAGCAGAAGAGGCAATGTGCATCCTATCCTCTTGCGTCTCACGCGTCCTTTAATCGTCTTACTGGTGATTTTCAGAGGTTTGCAGCAGCTGTCTCGACAGTTGAGATCCCACGGACTTATCAAGAGGTCATGAAGATTGATAGCCAGCGTTTAGCCATGGAGGAGGAGATGCGTGCCTTACAGTCTCGAGGGACTTGGTCCCTAGTTCCTATTCCTCCTGGTGCTTCTGTGGTGAGTAGCAAGTGGGTGTTTACAGTTAAATATCACGCAGATGGCCGTCTAGATCGGTACAAGGCCAGACTTGTTGCACGCGGCTTCACCCAAACCTATGGGGTCGATTATTTGGATACATTTTCACCAGTGGCCCGATACTCGACTCTTCGCATTCTACTATCTGTTGCTGTGGTACGCGATTGGCCCATTTTCCAACTTGATGTCAAGAATGCATTCTTATATGGTGATCTACAGGAGGAAGTCTACATGCAGCAGCCTCCGGGTTTTGCTGCTGAGGGGGAGACTCAGATGGTGTGTAGACTTCATAAGGCAATTGTTGGGAAAAAATGAACCAGTTGTTTATTCCATAAGCCCTAGGCTCTCTTATATAAGAGAGTAGCCTATGGGTAAATTACAAAAGGCATACAACTGAAAATAAAAATAACAGAGAGACACACATAAACTAATAAATACATTAACACTCCCCCTTAAGATGGAGCATAGATATCAATCATGCTCAGCTTGGACGCACACTTCTGGAATGGGCCTCGTAGTAATGCCTTGGTGAATATATCGGCAGTTTGATTTTCTGAGGTAACATGAGATGTAGCAATGAACCCCTTCTGAATCATGTCACACATGAAGTGGCAGTCAACCTCAATATGCTTGGTCTGCTCATGGAATGCTGGGTTGTTTGCAATGAACAATGCTGCCTGATTGTCACATTCTAAGTTCATAGGAAGTGGTACATCTAGACATAGATCCGTAAGCATAGCCTTTACCCACATCATCTCTGTGCTGGCATGAGCCATAGCCCTATATTCAGATTCAGCACTAGATCTGGCTACCACCGTCTGTTTCTTGCTCCTCCATGAGATTAGAGAATCTCCAACGTAGACTGCAAATCCCGAGGTGGACTTCCTGTCCCTGGGACAACCTGCATAGTCTGCATCCGCACATGCTGAGATGGAAATCCCTTTTCCCTTCTTGAATAGCAAACCTGCACCTAGAGATGATTTGAGGTATCTAAGAATCATATGTATGGCATCCATATGAACCTGACGTGGTTGCTCCATGAACTGGCTCACACGACTCACTGCAAATGATATATCGGGCCTAGTGATCGTGACATACAACAATTTGCCTACCAATTCTCTGTATCTTCTTCTGTCCACCTCCTCTGTGTCATCATCATATAGCTTCATGCTGGAGTCCATTGGTGGCCGACACCCAAGCATACCTGTTTCACTCAACAGGTCCGTAACATATTTCCTCTGCGACATTACTAATCCATACGGATTTCTAGCGAATTCCAGCCCCAGAAAATGTCTAAGGACTCCAAGATCCTTAGTGACAAATTCGTTCCCCAACTTCTCTTTCGCCTGCTTTATGCCTTGGTCATCATCTCCTGTAATCAAGATGTCATCTACGTAAACCATAATTGCAATAATAACTCTTGAAGTCTTCTGTACAAACGAGGAATGGTCAACATTAGAGCGTTTGTATCCCTGTTTTTCAAAGAGGTCTGAGAGCTTCTGAAACCATGCTCTGGGGCTCTGCTTAAGGCCATAGATAGCCTTATGAAGTCTGCACACCTTGGAACACTCCCCCTCAACAGCAAAACCGGGTGGCTGTTGCATATAGACTTCCTCTTGTAGGTCTCCATATAAGAACGCGTTCTTCACATCTAACTGATATAGCGGCCACTCTCGATTGATTGCAACTGACAACAAGATCCGTAGAGTGGAATGACGGGCTACTGGCGAGAATGTATCAAGGTAATCCACCCCGTATGTCTGTGTAAATCCACGTGCAACAAGGCGGGCCTTGTATCTGTCAATACTGCCATCGGCATTTTGCTTCACCGTAAATACCCACTTGCAGCTCACCAGGGACACATCTGGAGGTATAGGAACTAGACTCCAAGTTCCCCTAGATTGTAGTGCTACCATCTCTTCCTCCATTGCTAGACGCCATCTACTATCCTGCAGAGCATCCTGATAATTCCGTGGAATATCTACAGCTGACAAGGCCACCACAAAGTTCCTGAAATCCCCAGATAGTCACTCAATTGACACAGAAGCTGACAGTGGATATGTAACACAACTCCTCTTCGATTTGCGTATAGCAATAGGAACATCCAAATCTGCTGTGTCCTCATCTGGCCCCTGCAACATATCTTGCTCAGAAATATCATTAGATCCATCAAGAGAAGTATCTTCAGTACATACCGTGAGCGAGCTAGGAGATGAGTCATGACCATGAGCTGGAGGAGGCCTGCGGGTATAATGGAATGGCAATGGTGAAATGGGGATAGTACGTGGAGCTGGTGGTGGTGGTGATGGTGGTGGTGACGGTGGTGGAGGTGGTGTCATATATATGGCGTCGGCTAGTCAGTGGAGGTAGCTGCTGATCACCTGAGGATGAAAAATACATTACGGATTCAAAAAATGTAATATCTGCACTGACCATATACCGCCTACGCAAAGGATCAAAACACTTGTACCCTTTTTGAGTTCTGTAGTACCCAACAAACACACACTTGACAACCCTAGGAGAGAGCTTGTCAGTACCAGGAGACAACTGATGGACGAAGGCAACTGAACCAAACACCCGAGGAGTAAGGAAAAACAGATCCTTCCCAGGATAGAGAAGGGAAAAAGGAATCTGGTCATCCAAGACAGAGGACGGCATACGATTAATTAGATAACATGCTGTGAGAACCGCGTCACCCCAGTAAGAATAAGGAACATGACTCTGTATCAGGAGTGATCTTGTGACATCGAGTAGGTGGCGATGTTTCCTTTCAACGATCCCATTTTGTTGAGAGATATAAGCACAGGATGTTTGATGGATAATCCCTTTTGATGAGTAGTAGTTAGCTAGGACATGAGTGCACAGTTCTAGGGCATTATCACTTCTCACAAATTTCACAGATGTGGAGAAAATATTTTGAATTTCATTCAGAAAATGAATAATAATATTGCCTACTTCAGATTTATTTTTCCATCAAGAAAACCCATGACACACGAGAAAAGTTATCCACAATAACTATATAAAATTTGTGTCCCTGATGATCAGGTACACGACTCGGACCCCAGATATCAATATGAAGTAATTCAAACTTGGAGGTACTACTCCGACCTGGACGACTGAGAAAGGTAGACCGGTGATGCTTTCCCAACTGACACGCCTCACATTAGATAGATGTATGAGGAAGACCCTGGGGTAACACACGACGCAACTTCTGAAGCAGTAGATGCCCAAAGCGCAGATGCCACAGCAAAGGAGATACTGGTCCAGTGGGAAGGGATGAGATTCCAGCGAATGGAGTCTGATTTAGGCGATAGAGGCCTCCTTGCTCATAGCCACGACCAATCACGTTGCCCGTACGGATGTCCTGAAAAATAAGAGAAGATGGATAAAAAATTGCCCGACATTGTAAATCCTTCGTAATCTGACTGATTGATAATAAATTCATTGAAAAATCCGGTGCATATAGCACATTCTTGAGCTGCATAGAAGATGTCAGTCTAATCTCCCCCTGACCAGTGATGGGAGAATGTGTACCAATGGCAATAACCACTGTCCGGCCTGGAGGAATCTGAGAATATCCTGTAAGTAGACTCTGATCGCCACATAGATGATGTGTAGCGCCCGAGTCCATAATCCATGGTAATGTATTTGATGTACTACTGGTAAATGCAAGTATGCTACCTGAAGCACTAGTAGACGCAGAGGCAGAAGCAACAGCATCAGATTGACTCTCACTAGTAGGTGTTGGGCCGGCTGGTGGAATAATGCCCCTTAGACGGGCAACTAGATCATCGAACCGCTGATCCAAAGTAGCAGCATATGGAGGCTCTATCTGCTCAGCGACTCGTGCAGATGCAGGAAATCCATGCTTCGAGTAGCATGTGTCTTCATTGTGTCCAACGCGATGACAATAAGTACATGTTGACCGAGTGCGGCCTCCTCTGCCACGAGGTCCACGTCCACGAGTCTGATGATGAAATCCTCGACCCCTGTTGGCCGCCATGGCTGAAGTATTCTGATTCGTGGCCGTGGAAGGAACGGTGATCCGGCTCAGTCTATGGAAGGCTTCCTCCATGGGAGGAATGGTAGAATCGGCCAAGATCTGGGATCGTGCCGCCTCATACTCTGGATCAAGTGCAGCAAGGAACACGCCCACCATAGTCGCATTCCGATATGTCTTCTGCTGTTCTGGCATGGCTGTCAGAGGCATGAAGCTGTAGAGCTTCTCGAACATCCCTCTCAGGGATGTGTAGAGTGAATGTAGAGGACGACCATTCTGCTTTATAGTGAATATATCATGCTGGAGTTGCAGAATCTTTGTCTCGTTCTTCGCCTGTGAATATGTTGCCGCCATAATGTCCCACATATCCTTGGCCGTGGGTTGATGTAGAATGTCATTGGCAATCTCAATCGCCAACGTACCAGATAGCCAAACATTGGCGTATGCGTCATCGGCCTCCCAAGAGGCATTGGCTCCAGTCTTCTCAGCAGGCTCAGGTTCGGTAAGAATATGCTTCTTACCTGTTGACTTCATCATGCTCATGAACTACATCGCCCACAGTTCGTAGTTTGTACTGTCCATCTTGACAATAGGCGCTGGACCATGAAAGGCGCCATTGGATGGGATATCCGCCTCGCTTTCTGACATACTGGAAACTGAAGACTGGAGCGATTGACTGAAGATGAGATTTGTCTACAATGACATAGACGAGTTTAGTTGCATGTGTAGACCTCAAGCAACTAAACCCATTCGGATGAAGGTGTGCACTCTAGGGCTGATTCACGAACGCACACCTAGGGCTGATTCACGAGCGCACGCTGCTGGATCACGCTCAGTTGCGCAGCGCGGCAGATAGCACGCAGTCGTGCGCAGATGCTGCGCAGAGATGAGCGCGTAAAGGGCGCGGCGCACGGAGGACTAGTGCACAGGCGAAGGCGCACAGAGGGGCAGCGCGCGGAGAGCTACGGTGCGCAGATGGGGCGGCGCGCGGAGGGCTACGACGTGCAGGGGGGCGCAGGGCCACTGCGCTGGCGCACTCGCGCAGGCACGCAGGGGCGCTGGTGCGACTGCGCACTCGCGCGACGGAGGGGCGCGGCGTGTACGGTGTGCCCCGGCGGCGCCGATGAGAGAGAGAGAGAGAAAGAGAGGCCAACGGGTGGGGTAGGGATAGGGTTAGAGTTTCGAGAACTCTGGTCTAGGACCGTCGCTCTGATACCATGTTGGGAAAAAATGAACCAGTTGTTTATTTCATAAGCCCTAGTCTCTCTTATATAGGAGAGTAGCCTATGGGTAAATTACAAAAGGCATACAACTGAAAATAAAAATAACAGAGAGGCGTACAGAAACTAATAAATACATTAACAACAATCTATAGCCTTAAACAAAGTCCAAGGGCATGGTTCCAGAAGCTTTCCCAGATAATTGAACGACAGGGGTTCAAAAGATCAAATGCGGACCACTCGTTGTTTATCCAGAAGACTCCCAGAGGTACTGTTATCGTCATGATATATGTTGATGATATTCTAGTTACAGGAGATGGTACGCATGGGCGGAGACCCTCTCCCTTCTGGAGGGCCATCCGATCGTTCTCTCTCAACTCCCGGATGCTGTTTAGGCCTGTGTTGGGGGATGGGCTTCGCTTCGCCTTCTAGAGGGACGACTGGACGGACGGGGGAGCACTATCCTTGCGTTTCCCTCGTCTCTTTGCTTTGGCGGCGGATCAGGATGTTAGGGTTGCTTCTTGCCGGGTGGATGGGAACTGGATGCCGACTTTCCGTTCGAACTTCTCTGACCAACGCCTGGAGGGGTTCCTGCAGTTGCTCGACGTGCTTCGGGATGCTTCAGGGCCCTCCATGGGTCGTGAACACTGGATTTGACGCGGAGGTTCCTTCTCCGTGAAGAGGGCTTACTCGGCGATTTGCAATGAGATTGCGCTTTCTTCTGGGGGCTGAGTCTTCCGGCGAAGGTTGCTTTCTTCTTTTGGTTGTTCAGGAGGAAGAGACTGATGACGCGAGACCGTTGTGCTAGATTACTCGGGACGGTCTCTAAGAGGTGCCTGCTATACGATGGGTGGATCGAGACTCCGGAGCATCTCTTCTTTTATTGCCCATCTGTGTTACCTGTTTGGGCAGATCAGGACCTGGGATGGGTAGGTACTGCGGTTGTTGAGGATTTCTGCAGAGAGTTGACCGTGGCCAAGCATTGGCCAAGGTTGGAGCTGTTGCGGCCACTGGCGTTGATCTGGTCTATCTGGCTGGCTAGGAATGAGCTGTTATTTTCTAGCCATAGATTTTACAAGGAAAATGTCTGTATCAGTGCATTGGGTGTATTGCGCTCGTGGCTTGCCTAGAGCATGTTTTTTTGTATTTCTTATACTTTTTCGTTCTTAGTTTTTAATATACGTATGGGGTGAACACCTAAGAGTGTCTCTCCCTTTTCTGGCTTCAAAATATATATATATATATGTCAATGTAATTATATGTTTTTTCCTAACATATAATACTTAACACTATAAGACATGATGAAATAATAGAGATAAGAACATCAAAACAGAAGATAGAACAACTTCATATCCCTTTCTACACATTTTCATCCAATCAAAGATGAATTTTCTTCTCAAAAAATCAAAGAGGAATTCATGGTATATAAAAGATGCAAAAGAATTAAAAATACATCTTTGTATTTGAAATATTGTTGTAATTAAAAGTATGATTAAGTATGTTGAAGAAATTTATATTATGTGTCTAACATATAATATATGACAGCTTGAGCAACCGTGAATCCTATCCATTTCGTTTTGCTCGATAAATTGCGAAGCTTGTTAACTTTACGAGCATTGTTGGATTTGACATTTATGAATTCATTTATTAAGAGTGAAATGATAGTAGTTTACCAAAATAATTGGATACAATTAATGGTAAATAGAAGTTATGGACATGAAGGAAACATCATATTTATGCATTCATCTTGTATAATCATTATCCTAAACAAGCATATAATTATAAGCTTCTCAAACTACCATGTAAGCTACAAAAATCAACAAAATGCTTCAAAAAAGCAAAAACGCTTCACAGAATGCCGCGACTCGAGGCTACACGTCTCACCACCCTCAGGCGCACGCCTCGCTAGATTAGATCGAGGCGCACACCTCGACCGTCTCGAGGCTTAAACCATGCCTCTTATATAAGAGAACCCTATGATCCCATGAATAAGCAACTCATTGTTTTCTCTCCACAATTGTTATTGAATTAAATGTGTGAACTTTTGTTTTGGATTCTATTCACGGCCGCGGGAAAAAATCACTGAGAAGAAGAATAAGTTCGACTCCCTTTGTTCCATCCCCCCCTCTTCCCCTCCCCAATACACACACCTTGTTGTGTTGTTATGTTTGGAATAGTGACTCTACCCCTCTATTTATAGATCAAATACAATCTCAGATTGATTGCAACAATCAAATCTCGATCAATTAATATATATACACACACACATATGTATTTTTTTGAAAGTGGATATGGTGATCCTCATTTCTCTTCCTCCTTTCACGAGGGGAGCAAGGGGAACTTGCCTCTTCACTAGAGACTAATGCACATATTGAGCGTATCTTCCAGTCATGTTCCATCCTTTTGGGCATATACTGTTATTGATTAAAGTGCTCATTGAAATCTACTGGATCATTTGAATATACAATGGATGGTTGGTCTTATTATGAATTCTAGTCGGAGCCTTTCTTTGACAGGCTTGGTCCGGGTACTTTCTTTTGAGTACTCGCTGTTCATTTTTTCAAAGTTTTTTTTTGCTTATTCTTGCAAGAACATTATAACTACGTTTGTGGGCAAGTAAACAATTTAGAGTATTTTAGTGGCTGGCTGTTATCAAATCCTTTAAACATTTCTTTTTCGAATAAAGATTTTCAAACATTTGTAAAGAGATACGATGCAGATGCACTCAAACTATAAATGTTAGTTCTTTATGCGAATGCAGTGGATGCAGAGCAGATGCTAATGAGGCGGCTGTTATCCTACTTCCGTCAAACATCACAGTGTTCACTTTGGATTTCTCAGGATCAGGCTTGTCTGATGGAGATTTTGTCAGTCTAGGTTGGCATGAGGTAGACATACACTTTTTCCCATATATGTAATTTCTATTTGAAATCTTTAAAAACAAAAAACTGGAGCTTACTGGTTGAATGTGTGGTATTCTATGTCATAGAAAATGTCTCTAATAGTAACCTTTCTTAAAAATATATTTCTGCATGTCATAAATGTCCCTATAAACGTCAATAAATGTCCCTCTAAACATCAATTACATGTTTATCCCACCCAAAGTGGATCAACAAAAGGGTTTTGTAGGGCATTTATGGGTGGTTATAATGATTAAAAGTAAGAATAATCAACTATGAAAACAGTTGAACTGGGGACAAAATAAAAGATGCCCATTTTCATGGTCCATGGGAGAGGAATCAGGAACACCATAGGGATTAGAATCCCTAGTGCTCGCAGTTTTGCTTGGTTCTTACAATGGGTATGTTTATGAACCTCTACATTCTATCACGCATGGGCTACACTTAGTCCTCCATTGGTATACTTACGGAAGAGAATAGGATGACACAGGAAAGAGTTTTAAGAAACAAAAAAAGACCGCTAATACCGACGCCCTATATATATATATTTTTAACAATACTAATAAAGTTGGAACATATACATTTTTGTCATCCCTAGGTTATGAAAGTATTTCTCAAAAGCAACTCAAGGAAGTGCTTTAGTGAACATGTAGGCAGCTTGCTATGTGACTGGAACATTGGTGGTGCAAAAAAGACCTCTTTGGATCAGATGTCTAATAAAGTGGCAATCAACCTCCACATCACTGGTGGGTTCGTGAATCACGAGGTTGTTAAAAATCTGTATAGGTGCTCGTTTATCACACTGTAGCTCCATATGCATGTCATTTTTCACATGCAAATCATTAAATACGACATGAATCCACTTCATTTATGAGGCTGCATGTTTCACACTCATACTCCTGTGCACTAGGTTGTTATACTGCAGCTTGCTTCTTGGTCGTCCATGTGATAAGACTACCACTTAGGATGGTAAAGAAGTACACACTAGACTTCTTATCGGTGATGACCGGCCAAGCGACAGAGGTAAAGGTATCTAGATAGGTCGTTGCGACCTCGATCGCTCAGCTAAGTCAATCAAGAAAAATATCAGACCACTCGAAACAAATAAAATCAATCAAGCACGAAGATAGCGGTCCAGCTATGAGTTTAACCTGGTATAGCACCCAGGGTCGAACTCGAGGAGCACGGGTTGGCCAAAGGCCTACGAAGTAGTAAAAATGAAATCAAATAAAAGACAAAATATTTTTAATGCTTTTTAATGATTTTTATATTTTTTGGATTTTTAATATGTGAAGAAAACAAAAGAAACACAAAAGCAAGCACACTTTGGCTAATTATTTAATGTGTTAAAAATCAAGCAAAAATTCAAACAAAAATATTTTTCTGTTTTTAATGTTTTTTTGTGTTTTTGGTTAATTTTTGATAATTTTCTGATGTATATTTTATTTTCTAAAAATCGAACAGTAGCAAAGAAACAAGGTACTGTCCAGCCAAGCCTAAAGTCCCTAGATAAAATATCTAAGAACCTCAAAAGGGCCTGGAGGTATTTTTCCTGTAAACTAGGTAAAACAAGGAAAATTTGAGTACCAAAATTATTGTTTTTGGGTTTTTAGATTATTTAATAGAATTTTTATGGGTTTTTAGGTGTTTTTAAGTTTTTATGGTTTTTAATCAGTGAAAAATAGCCAAAATTGGCTAGAAAATAAAGGAACACCAAATCAACAGTACCTAATTTTTATAGAATTTTTGAGGGGGTTTTTATATTTTTTTGGGATTTTTAACTCTAGGCAGTAGCTGAAATAATGGTTTTCGAATTTTTAAAAATACCAAATAAACTCAAAAATGTCCTAAAAAATTCTCAAAAATTCTACAACATGGCAGGAGCCATGTATCAAATTTTCATCGAATTTGGAGATGATTTGATATTTTATTCAAAAATCACAAGAGGGCACTGTGCACAAGGACTGAAGTGCAAATACCCTAAGTTCTGGGGGTACAGGTGCAATTAACCCAGCAAGTCACGCGCACGGCGCGTGCCTGGGGCACTCAGGGACCTATCTGTGAAGAAAACAAGTCCCGAGGACCTATTGGTAACTCGTACCAAAAGTCCAGGGGGCTATGCTGCAAATTACCCACAAATAGACGCACATGCGAAATTAAAACGTTCACAGGGGCATAGATGCAAATACTAAAAAGATTTCATTCATTCATAAACATCCAGAACTACAGGGGTGTATGATGCAAATAACCCACAAATACACGTGACGAAGCACGTGGCTCACACAGACAGGGGTATAAGTGCAAATAAACTAAAGCACGTGGTCCATTGTGCAAATTAACCTCAAACTAAACTACGGAATTAAATATTTACAGGACTGAAACTAAAAGCATAAAAACAAAGGGGGCCTAAGACAATTTACCCCTTATTTAACGTCGAGGCCGGATGAGTGACGCGTGGCGAATCTGACGGCTGAGGACGAAGGCGCCCTTGTCTTTGAAAACGTCGGCCTGATCGAACGACTGAGAGCTCTCCACGTGGCTATCGGACGGCTGTGGTGCGCTGGTAGACGAAACCCTCGAGTAGCTAACGGCTGAGATCGATCCTCGGGAGATCTGGCGGTTGCTGCAGCTCCGTGGATGGACGGACACGATGTAATCTGGAGCGCCGAGGTCAATCCGACGATCGGCGAGGATCCTGGAAGAACAAGTCGCCGGTGACTTTCGCCGGCCTTGTGCGAGCGCTGGGATCCTCCCCTGCTGCCTCTGGAGATCGGAGAAGGTCCGCGATGAAGCTCCGCAGCTAACGGTAGGCTCCGATGACCCAGCCGAGCCCTGGAGGGGTCCGGCGAGGTCGGCGGAGGAGAAGCTCCTGGCCCGGATGACTCAAGCCCTCAGATGGGCTCGCATTGACCTGCAAAGGGAACCAGGAAACTCGCGGGTCGAGGGCAAAGTGCCTCGACCCGGTTAGGCGTCGTGGAGGTGATGATGGGGCGAGATGGGCGAGCTCCGGCGAAGCGATGGACGGAAGAGCTCGAACCCCAGCTCCTGTGCGAGCTGGGTTGGATGGGGGTATGGAGAATGTGCGCGGAGGGAAAGTGGAGGTGATGATGGACTCCGATGATCGAATGGTTGCGTGAGGTGGTCGGAATCGACGAAACACGGCGGCGGTGCGATTTGGGGCAAAATGGAAATTGAACGGAAACGTGGAGCTACGGGATTACCTGGGTGGTGGAGTAGACTGGGCTGGAGCTGGGGAAGCTCCCGGTCGTAGCCTCGAGGGTCGTCTGGGCCCGAGGCTCAGAGCTCGCACCAATGGCGGAGCTACGGCGGAGCTACTCGCCGGATCAGTGGTCCGACCACTCTCTCCACGCTGCGACACGGCCAACCTGGAGCTGTCACCTCGGGGGTAGCTGTGGAGGTCACGGGACGAAGAATGGAGAGCCAAAGATGGAAGAATTTGGTGGCGGAGCTCGCTTAAGTAGGTTGGGGGGATCCGAAAAGAACAGCTCGGGAAGGGTCACGGTGGCGCGCGGACCCCGAGATTGACGCCCGACGAGGGTGTCGGATGTGGGAGGTGTCAAACGGAGCCGGGGTTTAGGTGTTAGGCAATCGGGTCGAACGGGTATAAATCCGAGAAAAGAGTCCGGTGCTCGAACCCGTGAAGAGTGGTCCTGGGGGGGGTCAGTTGACCGGGCGGTCAACATCCCCAGGGCCAATGGCTGAAGGCCACGTGGCTGGATTAAGAAGTGACAAATACACATAGCTAGGTGCCGAATCAGCAAAAACCCAAAACATGAAATATTTTTATTTTATTTTTTTCTATTTTTTGGTGATTTTTAATTAATTTTTGGAAATAAAAATAAGGTATTTACAATATATAGGTATATATAGGTATATATACAATATGTAGGCTTTTGATTTTTGATTTTTAATTATTATTTTTGTACAATTTTATTCCTATTTTATATTTTATTTATTTACATTATAAAGTAAGGAATAAAAGAGTATTTTTATTTATTTTTATTATTTATATACATAGGTAAAATAAATAGATATATATATATCTATATACATGGTATATGTACATTGTATTTTTGTGTTTTGAATTTTGTAATTTTTATTTAATTTTTGTTTTGATTCTTTTCATTCTATTTATTTACAATATATAACCTAGAATATTTACAAAAAGTTTAGAAAATGATTTTGTTTATTCACAAGGTTAAATAAATAAAGAAGCATGGTCTATGTACATGATGAAAGGGTACTTTTGAACTTTTTGATTTTTAGCTTTTTATTTTGTTTTTATCTTTTATAAATATGTACAAATATTTACAAGCATATTTTTGGGTGAGGAAAAATATGATTTTATTTATTTACATAAATATATATATACATGAGCTCCTATCTCCCTCTACTTGGCTTTTATGCGGTCAGGCCCATGCTGAGCCCTCCCTTGGGTTAGGTTGCTCAATATTTATTCTAAATATTTCCCTCTTTTTCTTTTTAATCTTTATTCTTTTATTTTTGCACAGAAACATGCTAATTATAGGTTTCTACACAATGCATGCTTTTGCTAATTATTCCTATTTACACATATCTACATGCATTTGCATAAGGATTTTGTAGCTAAAATATAAGAATAGAGAGTGATGAATGGGTATTCATCAACCCCCATATACTTAACTTTGCTAGTCCCTTAGCAAACACTTATTTGAAAAAGAAGTGAAAAAGAAAGAAAGAAAAAGAAAAAGAGGATGTACATGGATCAAGGTTGATTATTAAACCTCCCCTTTATTAAATTGAGGTATGGAGCTCAATCAGATCTTTGGATTATTAATGTGTCGGAACCTTATTTAGACTTAAGCTTAAAACCTAACAGCCTCCAAGTTCCACTAATCTATAATCAAGACTCCTCAATGCTCCAGATCAGAACAAGTCATCAATCACAAACCCTGAAGACCATGAATCTTTTCTTGTTCTGTGAATGTGAAGTCTAAGCTCTCCACCTCTGAAATGGCAACTTGACAACCCTCCCCAACAAGGTAACTCTATGACCTCAATCTGACCACTCTTTCCTCGAGGAGCGGGGTATTCCCTTCTAAGTTCAAGTACAACCGGCTCAAGAAGAGGGGGAAGAAGAGAATGGGTCAAGGCCAGTGTAGCCAAGTACCCTTGGGAGCTTGACCAGTGTAGCCAAGTCTCCCTGCTGCAAGCTACAACAGGTGAATCATGAAACCAAGCTTTGCTTATTGCACTTATATACATACTCCGGTGGGATTATCATTTTCGATCAGACCCACCACTTTTTTGGAGTTTTTTTTTCTTCGAGTGCATCTATACAACATATACATGTGCAGCATATATACAAGGAGTTTTTCCTCTTGAGCCAGTAGACTATCCCTCTTTTGAAGCTTTATTGCAACCCACAACTCCCGTCGTTAGACCTCATGGCAACCAGACCAAGTTGAGACGCACTTCCTTCACTATAAGAAGAAGAGAGGTTCCGCCTAGAAGTACTACCCTCATATGCTACCCCAAGCCAAGGAAGACTGCCTCCTCACCACCTCATCCGTAGAGAGCTCGGTGCATAGTGCGGTTGTCCAAGTAAAGCCATAATCTATATGAGTCATGTGTTGTTGTTAAGTGTTCTACTTAGGCTCATTGAGATGACATGTGATCATAGCCTAGTGGACTCAAAGAATTAAGTCACCATGGACCTGAAAAGCCTTAAACCTAAGCCCTATAAGGTTCCTCTTAGAAGTTAGGTGGATTAAGATCTTAATCAAGCTCCATTTCTCAATTTGATTCCAGGCTAGTTTAATTGTCAACTATCATCCAGAAAAACTATATACATATGTACAAAAAGATGCTTATTTACACACATTTTACAAACATGCAAAATTTTTGAAAAATGTTTTGAAATCATGAATGGATGATGCATGAAGTGCAAGTTTTGCAAAAATATATTTACACACATTCACACAAGATTTTTGCAAACTTTTGATTTTCAAAACATTGTGGAAAAATTTTGTACTATATACATAATTTTGATACGAAAATATTTACACAAGCTTTACACAAAAGATTTTTGAAATCATTTTTACAAAAATAATTTGTACACTAGCTATGTATGTGCAAATAAAAGAGGTTATGAACATGAAAAATTTTTTAATTTTTGTGGTTTTTAGCCATTTTATTTATTAACACACTCACACAAAGTACGAGTTATGGCTAAAGTATATATGAAATATATACACACCCCCCTATACTTATCTCGAACGATGTCCTCAGAGTCAAGAGCGATGAAGAAGACATAACTCGTGCTAGGTATAGGGAAGTGAAACGAAGGGCTATACAAAAAGAAATGAAAGTCAAGCGGGGCTCAGGTCTCCCCCCTATACTTAGGATCAAGTAATCCTAAGTATAGCAGGCTGTATACTAAGGGAAAATCGAGTGGAGAATGTACAGGGTCTACCCCCCCTATACTTAGGGTGAAATATCCCTAAGTATAGGCAGCAAAACAGGGGTAGACAGAAACAAAAGAAATACCCGAAAGGTCTCACATCCCCCCTATACTTAGGGTAAAGTGCACCCTAAGTATAGCATAATCACAAGATGGAGAAAGGGATGTGGGACTAAAGAATGTGATGATATGGACATCTGGATCTATATACAGCGGAAGATCAGTGAAGCTCAGGCGTGAGATGCATTAGATGTGAGTCAAAGACCACATCTCACGCAAAATGAATAGGGGCAATATCAATGACCCGCGGCTCATGATCTAGAAATGGCTTGAGCCGCTGGCCGTTCACTCGAAAGGTACTCTCAGAAGACAACTCGGATATGTCGATGCTACCATTGTCGTGTACCTTTCGAACCAGATAAGGTCCTTTCCATTTGCTCTGTAGCTTCCCTGGAAATAATCTAAGCCTCGCATCAAACAGCCATACTCTCTGTCCAATCTCAAAATGTTTGTGGCTGATATGAGAATCATGCCACTCCTTGACTTTCTCCTTATAATGTAGGCTGCTTGAGAAAGCTGCATCTCTAAGCTCCTCCAGGGCAGCTAGCTCTGCCCTCCTCTGGTCTCCCATACCATCTGGATCCATGATAATATCTGTGACTGCCCAAAGTGACTTGTGCCTCAGCTCAACAGGTAAATGGCATGGCTTGCCATATACGAGGCGAAAGGGAGAGGTGCCCAAAGGTGTTTTGAAAGACGTCCTATATGCCCACAAGACTGAGTCCAAAAGCTGTGACCAGTCCTTTCGGTCAGGGCGGACGATTTTCTGCAATATAGTCTTGATCTCCCTATTCGACACTTCGACTAGACCATTCGTCTGTGGATGGTAAGGTGTAGCAACACGATGATCTATGCCGAACTCGCTAGCAAGTGCCTTCACCTGGTCGTTGATGAAGTGAGACCCCCCATCAGAAATCAGAACTCGTGGAACCCCGAACCGCGTGATGATATGCTTCCTCAAAAATCTGCAAACTGTCCTCGCATCAGCGGCTCGGGCGGGGATAGCCTCCACCCAACGACTCACATAGTCTACGGCCAATAGAATGTACTCAAATCCCTGACTCTTAGGGAATGGACCCATGAAATCGATGCCCCATGCATCAAAAACCTCACAGAAGTGAATGGGCTGCATCGGCATCATATCACGCTGTCCACAAGTGCCCATCCTCTGACAGTCAGTACACCTCTTCACGAACTCATCTGAGTCCTTGAAGAGGGTAGGCCACCACAAGCCGGATTGGAGCACATTCTGTGCCGTTCTCCTCCCAGAATGATGTCCTCCTGCCTCAAGCTTGTGGCAGTAAGTGAGGACGTTATGGTGTTCCTCCTGAGGAATACACCGACGCCAGACGCTATCCCCTCCTTCGTGGTAAAGGATGGGATCCTCCCAATGGTAGGACTTGGCCTTCGCAAGGAAGGTCTCAAGTCTCTGTCTGGGCCAATCTTGTGGGACTTTCCCAACAACGAGAAAGTTCACAATATCGGCGTACCATGGAAGTGAGGCGATAGCAAGGATCGCCTCATCTGGAAAGGTATCTCTAATAGGGTCAATCTGCTCAGAATCCTCAGGCTGCTCTAGTCGGGAGAGATGATCCGCCACCACATTCTTGACTCCAGGCTTATCCTTGATCTCAATATCGAACTCCTGGAGTAGAAGGATCCATCTAGTCAGTCTGGCCTTGGCATCCTTCTTTGCCATGAGGTATTTGATGGCGGTGTGATCTGTAAACAAAGTCACTCTAGATCCGATGATATACGATCTGAACTTATCCAGGGCAAACACTACTGCTAGCATCTCCTTCTCTGTGACTGTATAATTCCGCTGGGCGGAATCTAATGTGCGGCTAGCATAGTGTATGGCAAATGGAACTCCATCCCTCCTCTGTCCCAGCACTGCCCCCACGGCAAAATCGGAGGCATCCGTCATGATCTCGAATGGGAGAGACCAATCAGGCGGCTGGAGGACAGGAGCCTCAATGACACACTGCTGAAGAGTCGCGAACGACGAAAGACACTTGTCATCGACAAGGAACTCGGTGTCTTTCGTCAAAAGGTCAGTCAACGGTCGGGCAATCCTGCTGAAATCCTGAATGAACCTCCTATAAAATCCAACGTGCCCCAGGAATGACCGTAGCTGCCTCAGATTGGATGGCGGTGTGAGTTTCCTAATGACATCAACCTTGGCCGGATCAACCTCCATGCCCCTGTCGGAGATGATATGGCCAAGCACCGTCCCTTGAGTCACCATAAAGTGACTCTTCTCCCAAGATAGCACCAAGTGATACTCAATACATCGCTGGAGTACTCGATCTAGGCAGTCAAGACAAGAATCAAATCCGTCACCGTAGATCGAGAAATCATCCATTAAGACCTCCAAACACTCCCCTATCATGTCCGAAAAGATCGACAGCATGCACCTCTGAAAAGTCGCAGGGGCGTTGCATAGCCCAAATGGCATGCGTCGAAAAGCATATGTGCCGAAGGGACAGGTAAAGGTGGTCTTCTCCTGATCCTCAGGAGCAATGGCCACTTGGTTGTAGCCCGAGTACCCATCCAGGAAGCAATAATGGCTCTTCCCTGCCAGTCTCTCAATGATCTGGTCAATAAAAGGCAGGGGGAAATGGTCCTTCTTGGTGGCTTGGTTGAGTCTCCTGTAGTCAACACAAACCCTCCAAGAGGTGGGTACTCGTGTAGCAATCTCCTCTCCCGACTCACTGATCACAGTCGTGATGCCCGTCTTCTTGGGCACCACATGCAAGGGGCTGACCCACTTGGAGTCGGAAATGGGATAAATAAAACCTGCACCCCACCATTTTGATATTTCCTTCATCACAACCTCTCTCAGGTTGGGGTTAAGACGCCGCTGGAACTCACGCGACGGCTTTGCCCCATCCTCGAGATAGATATGGTGGGAGCACACTGATGGACTAATCCCATGGAGATCCGCTACGCTCCATCCGATCGCCTTGCGGTTCTTTTCAAGAACCCCCATCAAACGGGATTCATGCTCTCCAGTCAACTCAGCGGAGATGATGACTGGGTACATCTCTGGCTCGCCCGCAAGGAATCGATACTTCAGCGAAGTAGGGAGCGGCTTCAGCTCTGGAATGCTGGGTGCTGGCAAATCTGGCTGCGGAAGAAACTGAGTGAAAGCTGCTAAGTCTGCCAAATCTGCCTGGGAAAGTGAAAGCGTACTCTCGCAAACTGGATCGGGAGAAGGCTGCTCAACTGCACTGTCTCTGGTCTGCTCTGCATCTACCTCCTCCTCATCTGTAGGCTCAGGTGGAATCAGGTCTGGCATCTGATCATCACAATCAACCCAATCAGACTCTGAATCCGAGGGATCTGTATCAACCGCGGTGGCATCAGTACCACCAGAAAACAAGGTGGCCTCAGCACCACCATCACTAAACATCGTGCTGCGATCAAGGACCGGCTCTGCTGCCTCTATGGTATCCTGGTCCAAGGCTGTGCTCTCCAGACTCTCCTCTGCTATCATCTCGGCCTCAGCTGTATCTGAAAGTGAGAGGATGGTCTGTGTCTCAAGATCTGCCCAAGCTGCCTCATCATCTGTGATCACAAAATCACAGTCCTGGTGGATGTCTGGCTCTGCGTCTGTCAGCTGCTCTGAGTCTGTACTCGCATCTGAGCTGGCTCTGAATCTAGCTCTGTAGTCCTCGACCGTCTCTATTTGTATGCTCTCGCCCTCGACGCGAAAGTACACCTTCCCGCTATCATGATCAGTCACCGCCTTGGTTGTGGCCAAGAACGGACGACCAAGGATGATGGGGGTATCGGCCACTGACTCAGGGATCTCCATGTCCAACACTACGAAGTCCACGGGGAATTTCAGGCCCTGAATCGTGACGATAACGTCTCGTAATAATCCCTTCGGCCTCTTGACAGATCGATCAGCGAACTGAAGGACTGTCTTGCTCTGTCGAAGAGTGCCCAACTCGAAGCGGTCAAGAAGGGCTGCCGGAAGAAGGTTGATCGACGATCCGCTATCTAGAAGAGTACGGTCGAACCTCTGCTCACTGATCTGGCATCTGACATACGGGGCCCCTGAATCTGGCCTCTTGGCTGGCAGTCGGTTCTGGATCGCAAAGCACGTGGCTTTCGTCAGCACATGTATCTCTGAAGTGTGGTTCCTCCTCCTCCTGACTGTAGTCCTCTCTCTCAAAGATCGCTGGAGAAGGGGGATGTGCTGCAAAGCCTCCTGGAGGGTCAGCTGGATGTGGAATCGATCAATCATGCTCTGGCTGAACTCCTCAAGCTCTCTTTTTTTTGGATCTTTTTCTTTTTTCTTCCCCTTCCCCATCTGAAGGGCTCTAGGGAAGGGGATCATAGGGTCCTTCTCAGATGAAGGACTAGGAAAAGGCCTAGACGGTTCGATGACCGGATCCACACATACATCATGCACCACAGTGGGACCAGAAGAAACTAAACCTTTTCCTTTATTCACACCAAAGTCCTGAGATACAACACGGCGAGGAAAAACAACATCTCTCTCTATACTAACACCGGTGGCCTCAGTACCACCGTGGGCTGGCTGTGCTGCTGCTGCTGGTAGACGTCTCGCGGCATCAGTACCGCGGGCTGGCTCGGCTGAACTGGTGGCGTCAGTACCACCTCCTAGATCTAGTGAAGCGGCGGCCTCAGTACCGCCGGTGGGATCAGCATCCTTGGTGGCTTCAGTGCCACCGTCATCATCTGGAGCGGCCTCAGTACCACTCTCCTCCTCCTCATGTGGCGCCTCTGAAGTGTCCTCGTGGTGAAGCTCAGATGAGGCGCCGCCGCCTGCTGGGGTCCTACCGCTCCTAAGTGTGACAAAATCAGCATCAAATAGATCCGAAGATGTATCATCAAATGGGTCACTAGGAGTGGCAAACTCAGTATGTACTACCTGCTCAGATTTCCTCTTGAGGTTGTTCGGGTTCGGCTCAATCTGGGCTGGAATGGCGGCCTTCCCTCTCACCAAGTCCCGCATCTCCTGGCGGAACTCGTCCATCTCCCGTCTGAATGTGGCCTGCTGGTCCGTGAGGAGGCGGGCGATGTCATCCAAAGCAGGGCTCTCGTGGGAACCCGACGGGTAGCCTCTCTGTGGGTGAGGCTGCTGGAACTGCTGCTGCTGGTAAGAGGGGTATGAGGAAGGGTGCTGCTGCTGAACTGGGTGAGCCTGCTGCTCACGTCTCCACGACTGTCCCTGCTGCTGATAGGGACGAGGACCGAAGGATGGCTGGTGATGCTGATATGCTGGGGGCTGCTGCTGCGGCTGGTGGTGATCTCTCCGCTGGGAGTACTGCCCTCCCTGTCCTGACGGCTGCTGCTGGGGCTGGGTACCACCACTCCCCCACCTGAATCTGGGATGGTCTCGTCGGATCCCAGGCTGGGGGCGGTCATACCAAATCCCGTTGACATCCATCAACGGCTCGGCATCGTAGGGGGCTGGCGGGAGTACTGCCAGAGGCTGGTCCAGCTGGTAGACCACCATCTGCATCTCTGGAGACGGTGGGGACTGGTAAGTGGGCTGCGGCTGCTGGTACGGCTCCGCCTGTACAAGATGGACCTGTCTAGGTTGCACGTGGGTGCTGGAGCGCTGGGACGAGCTGCTGCTGCTGCCGGCGTCGCCTCGCGACTGAAGACGGGGCTGAGAAGCCGTCTGTGCCTCCTGGAGACACATGAGCTGTGTCTTCATGTCGCTCAGAACCTGTGCCATCTGCTCCATCTGCGTGATACTCTGGCACTGCTTCTTCTCGATCAGCTCCATGCGGTCCAGCTTCTCGCTGATAATGCCCATGTCCGCAGCTGACGACTCTGCCTGTGCTGCTGCGGCTGCGGACGAACTGGATGGACCTGCATCTACCCGTGCTATCCGCTGGTACTGCACGGGTCCTGGCTGATGTGGCTGGGTCTTCTGAGTATACAACCTGGTCTGAGACATCACCATATAGTTCTCGGCCATCTCCTCGAAGATGGCCCAGACCTGGTCGTGGTCCTTGGCGAAGTAGGACCCGCCGCAAGAAGCATTCACCAGGCCCTAAAGCTCTGGTGTCAACCCGCTGAAGAAGCTCTGCACAATGTTCGGCTTCGTGATGTCGTGGTGCGGGCATCTGTCCAGGAGCTCTCGGAACCTCTCCCATGCCTCGTGAAACTGCTCGTTGGGGAACATGGAGAAGTTGCTGATCAGGGCACTCGCTGCATTCGTCCGCCCGAGTGGATAGTACTTGTTCAAGTACTCGGTGCGGAGCTGCTCCCAGGTATGGACAAACCTCCCAAGATGCTTCAGCCAGGTGGATGCTCTATCTGCCAGTGAAAACGGGAAGGCTATCATCCGGATCGTGTCCTGGTCCACATGCCGGTCGTGGACAATACTGCAGATCATCAGAAACTCCTGGAGGTGGAGGTGGGGCTCCTCAGTGGCAAGTCCGTGGAAACGAGGAAGCATCTGCAGGGTGTTCGGGGGGAACTTGAAGTCCCCTACGATAGCAGGTACCACCACCCAATGGTGCATCGGTGTAGATCCGGGGTTGTGCAACTCCCGCATCGGTCTAGGTGGTCCTCCTCCCGCGGCTGCTGCCGCTGCGGCTGCGGCCGCGGCTGCTGCTGCTGCTGCGGCTCGTGCCTCTGCATCCGGTATCTCCTCGGGCTCGCTCTGCTGGTCTCGCTCTGCTCTGAGCCTCTCCAACTCTCTCCTCATCTCAATCATAAATGCTCCCTGATCGCGGAGCTGCTGCTGGACTGTCTCGAGTGATGCGATCAGGGTGGAGTTGATCGCTCCCTGGTCTAGTACAAAGTGCTCTGGCTGACGGGAGTGATCATCTGAACTGCCGGCTCCGGCCATGTCGACGTCTGCAAAATCAAACGAGCCCAACTCAGGTGCTGTCAAATGTATCAATCTCTCCTCGGGCTCGTGTCTCTCAGGTAAATCAGAAAGGGGGTCGAGGGGGAACAGGGTGGAATCGTACTCGGGCTCGGAGAGCGGGTCTGAACTCTCACGAGCCAACCTAGATGAGGAGGTAGACGTGCCCGAAAGCGGTGCAACCAGAGGCTGCCTAAGAGACCGTCTACCCATCATCTTGATCTGGCGAGTAAGGCGGATGAGATCTGGAAAAATTATGATCAGAAAACAAACCCCCGGTTCACCAACGCAACGCGAGCTGAAGACCGTGAAAGTTCGGTCAAATTATCTTGTCGATTTTATTTTGGTGAACACACAGAATATCAGAGCGCTTACGTGACCTGTTGGGATATCCGATGCTAACCCAAGCAACTGGCCCGCACGGAAAAGTCGGTAATCAGTCGGGACTAGCAACGGGGGGCTCTACCTAAGGTGCGGGTCACTCTCTCGCGCATCCAAACCAAACAATGAGGGGGTTGCTCTCCCCAAAACAAAGTTTTTAGGGTGAGCAGATTTTAAGATCAATAATTTTAGCAGTCCCAATTTTATAGTTTCACTTTTTTTTTAATCTTTTTCAAAGCAAACAAAAGGCCTAACGAATTTTTCGGTTCTCCTGGTTATTAAGTCCAAAACAGGGGGGAGAAGACGAAAAAGCCGATGCGCGATAAATCAATGATGCATGCAAAGTCAGAAATGCGTACCTGTCTCCAGCACTCTACATGCAATATGATCCGCGCATAAAAGTAAAGACAGAAATAAAACTATCTATATGATGCAGCGGGAAAGCCGAGTCCTAGACGAGCAACTTTTAGCGAAGAACCGTCTAACCGGTCACCGACCTCCAAGCCAAAGAGTCCGGTCTTGGCCCGTCCCTCCTCTGTCCGACAAATCGGGGGTAGGAGTAAGCGCTTTACAGGACGGGCTGCGGCACGTAGGCTACGGAGGCAAATGAATCGGTTATTTTTATTATTGATTTTAAGTAGGTCCAATTATCGATCTATAGGAACAGATAATCAATTAGGTGTGTGGATCCTACTAGTTACGGCACATTCACCAGAAAATCCTAAGTCTAGGGGCTCGAGCAAAAACCTCGAAAACACCGGAAAAGGCAGAAATAAAAGAAAAATAAAACCGCGAGAAAGCCGCGAAAAACCGCGAAGGTCCTAAGGGTCCCCCGAGCACACCGGTGCTCGGTGAAACAGACCCGCTACGGTCAAGTCACAAGTGTCCAAGTCCCTGTATTATTACAATAATAATAATAAAAAGAAAATAAAAACCTAATCTAACCTCACCCACTCAACTCTCTCCCTCTCGCTCTCTCCTGCGGCTTCGTAAAGAAGGAAGCCGCCTCCAAGTTCCTCGGCTGCACCGGCTCCTCGAAAGTCGCCTCCGCGGTCCTTGGGCCCTCGCAAGAAAAAGAGATGAGTGGTCAGACCAGCAAAAATAATCAAATAATAAGGAAAAAGAAATGAAAATTAAAAGTGAGGGTATATATACAAAAATACAAAATAAAATAATCACACAAAATCAATCAAAAACAAAAACAAAAGAAAATAAAAATAAAGCAGAATAAAACAAAAAGAAACTATAAACAAAAACCGCGAAAAGCCGCGAGCTCCGAAGAGCCGCGAAAAGCCGCGAAAATAAAAACGAAAAGAAAATAAGACAAACTACTAAGCCGTGCTCCCCGGCAACGGCGCCATTCTGATGACCGACCAAGCGACAGAGGTAAAGGTATCTAGATAGGTTGTTGCGACCTCGATCGCTCAGCTAAGTCAATCAAGAAAAATATCAGACCACTCGAAACAAATAAAATCAATCAAGCACGAAGATAACGGTCCAGCTATGAGTTTAACCTGGTATAGCACCCAGGGTCGAACTCGAGGAGCACGGGTTGGCCAAAGGCCTACGAAGTAGTAAAAATGAAATCAAATAAAAGACAAAATATTTTTAATGCTTTTTAATGATTTTTATATTTTTTGGATTTTTAATATGTGAAGAAAACAAAAGAAACACAAAAGCAAGCACACTTTGGCTAATTATTTAATGTGTTAAAAATCAAGCAAAAATTCAAACAAAAATATTTTTCTGTTTTTAATGTTTTTTTGTGTTTTTGGTTAATTTTTGATAATTTTCTGATGTATATTTTATTTTCTAAAAATCGAACAGTAGCAAAGAAACAAGGTACTGTCCAGCCAAGCCTAAAGTCCCTAGATAAAATATCTAAGAACCTCAAAAGGGCCTGGAGGTATTTTTCCTGTAAACTAGGTAAAACAAGGAAAATTTGAGTACCAAAATTATTGTTTTTGGGTTTTTAGATTATTTAATAGAATTTTTATGGGTTTTTAGGTGTTTTTAAGTTTTTATGGTTTTTAATCAGTGAAAAATAGCCAAAATTGGCTAGAAAATAAAGGAACACCAAATAAACAGTACCTAATTTTTATAGAATTTTTGAGGGGGTTTTTATATTTTTTTGGGATTTTTAACTCTAGGCAGTAGCTGAAATAATGGTTTTCGAATTTTTAAAAATAACAAATAAACTCAAAAATGTCCTCAAAAATTCTCAAAAATCCTACAACATGGCAGGAGCCATGTGTCAAATTTTCATCGAATTTGGAGGTGATTTGATATTTTATTCAAAAATCACAAGAGGGCACTGTGCACAAGGACTGAAGTGCAAATACCCTAAGTTCTGGGGGTCCAGGTGCAATTAACCCAGCAAGTCACGCGCGCGGCGCGTGCCTGGGGCACTCAGGGACCTATCTGTGAAGAAAACAAGTCCCGAGGACCTATTGGTAACTCGTACCAAAAGTCCAGGGGGCTATGCTGCAAATTACCCACAAATAGACGCACATGCGAAATTAAAACGTTCACAGGGGCATAGATGCAAATACTAAAAAGATTTCATTCATTCATAAACATCCAGAACTACAGGGGTGTATGATGCAAATAACCCACAAATACACGTGACGAAGCACGTGGCTCACACAGACAGGGGTATAAGTGCAAATAAACTAAAGCTCGTGGTCCATTGTGCAAATTAACCTCAAACTAAACTACGGAATTAAATATTTACAGGACTGAAACTAAAAGCATAAAAGCAAAGGGGGCCTAAGACAATTTACCCCTTATTTAACGTCGAGGCCGGATGAGTGACGCGTGGCGAATCTGACGGCTGAGGACGAAGGCGCCCTTGTCTTTGAAAACGTCGGCCTGATCGAACGACTAAGAGCTCTCCACGTGGCTATCGGACGGCTGTGGTGCGCTGGTGGACGAAACCCTCGAGTAGCTAACGGCTGAGATCGATCCTCGGGAGATCTGGCGGTTGCTGCAGCTCCGTGGATGGACGGACACGATGTAATCTGGAGCGCCGAGGTCAATCCGACGATCGACGAGGATCCTGGAAGAACAAGTCGCCGGTGACTTTCGCCGGCCTTGTGCGAGCGCTGGGATCCTCGCCTGCTGCCTCTGGAGATCGGAGAAGGTCCGCGATGAAGCTCCGCAGCTAACGGTAGGCTCCGATGACCCAACCGAGCCCTGGAGGGGTCCGGCGAGGTCGGCGGAGGAGAAGCTCCTGGCCCGGATGACTCAAGCCCTCAGATGGGCTCGCATTGACCTGCAAAGGGAACCAGGAAACTCACGGGTCGAGGGCAAAGTGCCTCGACCCGGTTAGGCGTCGTGGAGGTGATGATGGGGCGAGATGGGCGAGCTCCGGCGAAGCGATGGACGGAAGAGCTCGAACCCCAGCTCCTGTGCGAGCTGGGTTGGATGGGGGTATGGAGAATGTGCGCGGAGGGAAAGTGGAGGTGATGATGGACTCCGATGATCGAATGGTTGCGTGAGGTGGTCGGAATCGACGAAACACGGCGGCGGTGCGATTTGGGGCAAAATGGAAATTGAACGGAAACGTGGAGCTACGGGATTACCTGGGTGGTGGAGTAGACTGGGCTGGAGCTGGGGAAGCTCCCGGTCGTAGCCTCGAGGGTCGTCTGGGCCCGAGGCTCAGAGCTCGCACCAATGGCGGAGCTACGGCGGAGCTACTCGCCGGATCAGTGGTCCGACCACTCTCTCCTCGCTGCGACACGGCCAACCTGGAGCTGTCACCTCGGGGGTAGCTGTGGAGGTCACGGGACGAAGAATGGAGAGCCAAAGATGGAAGAATTTGGTGGCGGAGCTCGCTTAAGTAGGTTGGGGGGATCCGAAAAGAACAACTCGGGAAGGGTCACGGTGGCGCGCGGACCCCGAGATTGACGCCCGGCGAGGGTGTCGGATGTGGGAGGTGTCAAACGGAGCCGGGGTTTAGGTGTTAGGCAATCGGGTCGAGCGGGTATAAATCCGAGAAAAGAGTCCGGTGCTCGAACCCGTGAAGAGTGGTCCTGGGGGGGGTCAGTTGACCGGGCGGTCAACATCCCCAGGGCCAATGGCTGAAGGCCACGTGGCTGAATTAAGAAGTGACAAATACACATAGCTAGGGGCCGAATCAGCAAAAACCCAAAACATGAAATATTTTTATTTTATTTTTTTCTATTTTTGGTGATTTTTAATTAATTTTTGGAAATAAAAATAAGGTATTTACAATATATAGCTATATATAGGTATATATACAATATGTAGGCTTTTGATTTTTGATTTTTAATTATTATTTTTGTACAATTTTATTCCTATTTTATATTTTATTTATTTACATTATAAAGTAAGGAATAAAAGAGTATTTTTATTTATTTATATTATTTATATACATAGGTAAAATAAATAGATATATATATCTATATACATGGTATATGTACATTGTATTTTTGTGTTTTGAATTTTGTAATTTTTATTTAATTTTTGTTTTGATTCTTTTCATTCTATTTATTTACAATATATAACCTAGAATATTTACAAAAAGTTTAGAAAATGATTTTGTTTATTCACAAGGTTAAATAAATAAAGAGGCATGGTCTATGTACATGATGAAAGGGTACTTTTGAACTTTTTGATTTTTAGCTTTTTATTTTGTTTTTATCTTTTATAAATATGTACAAATATTTACAAGCATATTTTTGGGTGAGGAAAAATATGATTTTATTTATTTACATAAATATATATATATACATGAGCTCCTATCTCCCTCTACTTGGCTTTTATGCGGTCAGGCCCATGCTGAGCCCTCCCTTGGGTTAGGTTGCTCAATATTTATTCTAAATATTTCCCTCTTTTTCTTTTTAATCTTTATTCTTTTATTTTTGCACAGAAACATGCTAATTATAAGTTTCTACACAATGCATGCTTTTGCTAATTATTCCTATTTACACATATCTACATGCATTTGCATAAGGTTTTTGTAGCTAAAATATAAGAATAAAGAGTGATGAATGGGTATTCATCAATCGGCCATACACCCTATGAAAGAGTCGGATCATGCAACGATATCTACGTGGAGCCACTGAAAAGTATAACCTTTTCCATGATGCAATCTTGATGTATATAAGAATCATTACAGTTGCATCCCAATGAGCTTGTGTGGGATTTGTTCATGAATTGACTTAATTTTCTAATTGTTAAGGAAATATCAGTTGTATTGATGATGAAGCACAACTCCCTCACAAGTCTTCAATACTGGTTGTTATGTTGCAGCAACTCCTCATCCTCATATATAGTCGTGCCTTGGAGTCCATAGTTTTTTGTGTTAATGGACCAATCATCCCCATCTTGTAGTAAATCAATGAAATATTTCCTTCGGATAAGAGAGATCTCTCCTGCTGCGAGCAATTTTATCTCGAGGAACTATCTTAGTAGACCTAGATCCTTGATTACAAAATGATTGGCAAGAAGATGCTTCGCTTCTGTAACCTTGTGAGCTATCTCTTATAAGCACAACATTGGCAACATACACATATATAACAAAAACTTGTTTTCCTAGAGAACATGGAGTGATTTGAAGATAATAGAAGAAATTTCGTCTTTCATAACTTGTGGTAACTTCTGTAACCAAGCACATGGACTCTGCATGAGGCCATTGTTAGGATTAAGTTATGTTAGTATTAGGATTTGTAATGGGATGGGAGTCCTATCCTAATAATAGTTGAGTTGTATTTTATTTATAGTCCTAAAGGGAATATGGCTATGGAATTGTAATTAGGTTAAATATAGAGGGGGTGGGAGGCATTACCTTCCTACCACCACAAGAACAATGTAACCTCTAGTGAAAGGGGAGAGCGAGATGGAAGAAAGAGATGGGAGATCGAGGGAATAGAGAGAGTTGTACTCGTTCTAATTTATAGTGATCTTTCTTCACCGGTGGTCGCGAGAGATGATCGGCCACCGTTATATCTGGCTGTTCTTTTCTTTTACGTGCTTTCGTGGTGGCGGTTGACTGCACATCCGTACCATATAAAGTGGTCCGTATCCCTAACAATCGGTATCTGAGAAGAGACGATACCGGCATGTCGTGTTCCCATCAACTGGTATCAGGGCAGAATTGGTATCGAATCGTGTCCCAACAACCGGTATCAAAGCCGGGTTCAACGAGGGACACGATGCGACATATCAGAGCGAGGATCGACATCAACGAGATGACGCGATGCAGTAGATGTGCAATCCTCAGAAGCCGTGATATGGTTGTCTATTAGAGAAATCGACCAGAGGCGTCGAAGAATTCTGCCAGCGACGACTGTCAGAAGATCGTGCAAGGTGGCATGTCGATGGCATCTAACGATGGGTACGTCACCCAGAGGCGGAGGGTTCTTGCTAACGAGAGCTGCAGATGATGAACATAGCCAAGTACAAACTCAAGACGGTGAAGAATTCATGATGTAATTCAACTCAATGGAGGAGATTGTTAAGAATTAGGAGTCATAATAGGATTGAGAATCCTTGAGAAATATGACTCATAATCCTAGTGGTAATTGAGTTGTATTCTATTTTTACTCCTAATGGAAATAGGACTATGTGTTTGTAATTGGGCTATATATAGAGAGGGTGGGAGGCATTGCCTCCACACCACCAGAAGAACAATGTAACCCCTAGAGAGAAGGAGAGAGAAAAGAGAGCGAGTGAACATAGCGAGTTGTATTCGTTCTTCTTTTAGTGATTTTTCTTCTCCGGTGGTCACGAGAAGTGATCGACCACCGTTATATCTGATTGTTCTTTTCTTCACGTGCTTCCATGAGCTTGGTCGATTGCGTATCCATACCGTATAAGGTGGTCTGTATACCTAACAATCGATATCTGAGAGGAGACGATACCGACAGGTCGTATTCCTATTAACTGGTATCGGAGAAAAATTTGTTGTTATTGGAACATGACTTGTCGGTACCAATTCTGCTCTGATACCAGTTGATAGGTATGGACCACCTGATACGGATACGGATGTACAATCGACTACCACCACAGAAGCACACGAAAGAAAAGAAGAGTCAGATATAACGGTAGTCGATCACCTCTTGCGGCCACCGGAGAAGAAAGATCATTATAAATTAGAACACGTACAACTCTCTCTGTTCCCTCGCTCTCTCATCTCTTTCTTCTCTCTCTCTCCCCCCTTTCTCTGGGGGTTACATTGTTCTTGCAGTGGTATCGAGGCTATGCCTCCCACCCCCTCTATATATAGCCCAATTACAATCTCATAGTCCTATTCTCTTTAGGACTATGAATAGAATACAACTCAATTATTATTAGGATTAGGAGTCCCATCCTATTAGGAATCCTAATACTAATATGACTCTAATCCTAACAATCTCCCCCTTGAGTTAAATTCCATCACTATCTCTTGTCTTGAATCTGCACCGGGTCATCCTCATCATCTGCAAGTCTCGTTAGCAGGAACTCACCACCTCTGGGTGACACATCCGTCGTTGGGTTCCCTCAATGCGCCACCTTGCATGATCTCCTACAAGCTGCCACTAGCAGTATTCTTCGACGTCTCAGGTCGATTTATCAAAGAGACCACCATATTACGACTTCTGAGGATTGCACATCTGCTGCATCACGTCATATCGACCCTTTCTCTGATGCGTCACATCGTGTCCACCACTGAAGCACATGAAAACAAGAACAACAAGATATAACGGTGACCGATCACCTCTCGCGACCACCGGAGAAGAATGATCACTAAAAGAAGAACAAGTATAGCTTTCTCCGTTCCCTCGCTCTCTTCCTCTCTTTTCTTTCTCTCTCCCCCTCTCTAGGGGTTACATTGTTCTTCTGGTGGTATGGAGGCAATGCCTCCCACCCCCTCTATATCTAGCCCAATTACAAACACATAGTCCTTTTTCTATTAGGACTAAAAATAGAATACAACTCAATTACTATTAGGATTACGAGTCATATTTCTTTAGGATTCCGAATTCTATTATGACTCCTAATTCCTAACAATGTTGTTGGGACACGACCTATCAGTACCAATTCTGCTCTGATACCAGTTGACGGTTATGAACCACCTGATACGGATGCGGATGCACAATCGACCACCACCACAGAAGCACACAAAAGAAAAGAACAACCAGATATAATGGTGGTCGATCACCTCTCGCGACCACCAGAGAAGAAAGATCATTATAAATTAGAATGAGTACAACTCACTCCGTTTCCTCGCTCTCTCATCTTTTTCTTCTCTCTCTCTCTTCCCTTTCTCTAGGGGTTACATTGTTCTTGTGGTGGTATGGATGCAATGCCTCCACCCCCTATATATAATCCAATTACAACCCCATAGCCCTATTCCCAATAGGACTATAAATAGAATACAACTCAACTACTATTAGGATTAGAAGTCCCACCCCATTAGGATTTCTAATCATAATATGACTCTAATCCTAACAATCTCCCCATTGAGTAGAATTCCATCACGATCTTTTCATCGTCTTGGATCTGCACTGGACCATCCTTGTCATCTGCAAGTTTCGTTAATAGGAACTCACCGCATCTGGGTGACACACCCGTCGCTGGGTGCTCTCAAGGTATCACCTTGCATGACCTCCTGCCAGCCGTCGCTAGCAGTATTCTTCAACGCCTCAGGTCGATTCATCCAAGCGATCACCATATCACGGCTTGTAAGGATTGTGCATCTGTTGGAACACATCGTCTTGTCGACGTCGAACCTCACTCTGATCCGACACATCGTGCCCCCTCAACAACGCTGAACCCAACTATGATACCAGTTGTTGGGACACGACCTGTCGGTACCAATTCTGCTCTGATATCATTTGATGGGTTACAAACCATCTGATACAGACGCGGATGCACAATCGACCATCACCACGGAAACACGTAAAAGAAAAGAAGAAATCGATATAACAATGATAGGTCACCTCTCGTGACCATCGGAGAAGAAAGACCATTGTAAATTAGAACGAGTACAACTCTTTCCGTTCCCTCACTCTCTCATCTCTTTCTTCTCTCTCTCTCCCCCTTTCTCTAGGGACTACATTGTTCTTGTGGTGGTGTGGAAGCAATGCCTCCACCTCCTCTATATATAGCCCAATTACAACCCCATAGTCCTATTCTCAATAAGACAATAGATAGAATACAACTTGTTAGAAAATAGGAAGCGGAAGCGGAATGATAAAACAGAGCATAAGAACAAGAAATATCAACATGGGAACACCATGATTTTACGTGGAACCCTACTCCGTGAGGAGCGGGATAAAACCACGGGAGAAGCCCTCAAAGGGGCATATGCTTCATTGCTTTTTCTCAATGGATACAGGAGGTCTGGGGCTCCTTATATAGCCTCTTCAGAGCCTCCAAATCCCACCGTTGGACAATGTGGGACTAAACACTGGATGGGGTAAATGGATCTTCTCCAGGATCCATTTACCCTGCTACAACTCAATGAGCGCACATAACACATACTCCAACACTCCCCCTCAAGCTGGAGCATGTAATGCTCAGCTTGGACAAACATAAAGAAACTCAACTCAACGCTACAGGACACTACGGACAATATCAACCCAACGTGCACATTGTTGCAGTCGAGGACGTTACTTCTCATGCCGTGCAGGTGAGGAGGACGAACGGGCTGGAGTGTGAGTCTTCTGAATCTCCTCGTAGGAGAGCATGTGCTCTGAACTGCGCCTGTCAGAGTCACTACAACTGAAATGAGTCTCCTCGTAGGAGTACTCTGGCCCGCCACAATAATGTGGACAACTACTCCATCTCTGAAAAGGGCCGAACTGAATAAGGGCCGTGGCTGTGCAATCCTCTTCGGAGTCCACGGTCGCTGGAGAATGGAGTCTGGAAATAGTCTCCTCTTTGGAGAACTGGGTCTCTCCCATCTGGCTCAGAGAATGGTGCACTTCTCTGGTGTACCTATGATACCACATGAAAACCCTTGCCAACATGGCATAGGGAATGGTCCTCTACTCTGGAGTCCCTATGGCTCACATGAAAACTCTGGCCTATAAAACAAGAATAATGATGGGGACCACGAACAAATGATGGCAACATATGCTCATCTGAAAATTACCACAAACTCGTGCGTGTCTGAAACTGGAGTCTCTATCTGGAGAACTCGAAAACGGGCCTCATCATGGAGTGCCTCGAATTTGGACTCTGACCAATCTGTCGAGTCTGAATCTGCGCATCAAGATGGGACTCGGAATCTGAACTTCGAGTCTGGAATTGCACATGAGAAATCTTCATCTATAAACCGTAGAGTCTGAAAATAGGCTGGTTTGGAGTACATCTGAATAGTCTGGAAATCTGATATCTGAATCTGCACCAAGACCTGTGACTCTACACAACACTCCCCCTTTCTCCCATACATGTCGGAAAATGAAGATATCGACAGTTGGGAGAAGACAACATAAATGGGGAGAAACATGAACATCCAAAGAAATTTCTTGCGGCTTTTCAAAATTTTTTTATATAAGCTGCCATTTAAAAAAAAAATTTAAAGTCGTCTCAACCTTTTTAGATTCAGATTCCAGATTCAGATATCAGTCTCCAGACGGTGGGTTTCACGCTGCGGGGGGTAGAGATGGAGCGCCCGAGGGGCTGGAGGTGCCGCCTTGCGCCTGGGATGGAGCGCCCGAGTGTGCGCCGCCTCGTGCTGGGGCTGAAGGACGAAGGGGGCGCACGAGGGCTAGACTAGGAGATCTCGATGGCACGAGAGGGGTGCGGCCTGGAGCACGCGTCGCCGCTCGATGGAGGGCGGCAAGGAGGAGGCGGAATCGCCTTGCGATGAAGACAGGAGGCGGCTAAGGATCGCCTGTGCGTAAGGAGTAGCACCGAAAACCCTAGCGGGAGTCCCGCCGCCATCGTGCCAGTCGTACGGGCACGGGGGGGGGGGGGCACAGATCAGTGATTGTTGGGGGCTCCGCCGTTCGTTCGCCTGGGAGTCGCGCGTGACTGGGAAGAGGTGCGGCGGTGCGCGCGCGCCTGGGGTAGCACCTGGGTTCATCGATCTGCGTGATGCCGCCTGGGGTTGCCTGGAAGGGTTCGCGCCGCCTGTGCAAGCCTGGTTACGTTAAAGCCGTGAGAAGAGGAGCCTCCTCTCGATAAACCCTAGTGCCGTCGATCTGGAGATCCGGAGATCTAGGCCAAATCAGAACTGGAGGGATCGGCTACTGGAAATCTCGCCTAGGGTTTCAGGAGGAAACCCTAGACCTTCAACTTGAGTGAATCATCTTATGAACATGCGCAAAACTCCGTCTGGAGATAGATCTGTATGATGACAGGGATTTCCAGAACATATCCTCAAATATGATAAAAATAAAACCTCGCTTTGAATCTAATCTCGAACATAAAATGAGAAATAAAACGAACAAACCCAAGAGAATCAAACCCGCTCTGATACCATATTAGAAAATAGGAAGCGGAAGCGGAATGATAAAACAAAGCATAAGAACAAGAAACATCAACATGTGAACACCATGATTTTACGTGGAACCCTACTCCGTGAGGAGTGGGATGAAACCACGGGAGAAGCTGTCAAATGGGCATATGCTTCATTGGCTTTTCTCAATGGATACAGGAGGTCTGGGGCTCCTTATATAGCCTCTCCAGAGCCTCCAAGTCCCACTGTTGGACAATGTGGGACTATACACTAGATGAGGTAAATGGATCTTCTCCAGGATCCATTTACCCCGCTACAACTCAATGGGCGCACATAACACATACTCCAACACAACTCAACTACTATTAGGATTAGGAGTTCCACCCCATTAGGATTCCTAATCCTAATATAACCGCCCATCAATGTGTATACTTTCTGACTCTCCTCTTGAATCTCGAACCCCGGGGTGGGGGGGTGGGTTCTGAATATAGACCACCTCGTGAAGATGGTCATAGATGAAAGTCATTCTTCATGTCAAGGGTCAAGCTAGACCATTAGAAGAACAACTAATCATAGTACTCTGCAAGGTACCTTACCAGGCAATTGGAGAAAAGTTGAAGAAGTCCACGCCACATGTTCAAGTGAAGCCTTTAGCTATCTGATGCTTCGTGCTTCTTATAACTGATCATCTGGATTGTGCTTCATACTGAATCCCACCTTCCGTGGACTACCCTGCAATTAGTAGGTGGATCCACAAGTGTCCAAGTACCACTAGAAATTAAAGCCACATTCTCCTTCTACATAGTAAGCTTCCAATGTAGAGGCTCCATTACCTAAGTGTATGGGATGTGTTTGTATTGCTGATAGGACCTCAACAAATTGTATATGTGCACGACTTAAGTGTGCTAAAGAAATTACCTTTGAAGTATATGCATTGCGCATAATAGCTGTAGTGCTATGGGTGCTTTATATGCTTGTTGTACCTTCCCAACGACATTTAGAGGGTGTGTATCTCCCAAAAGAAAAATCCTCAAATGAACTTGAAGCAAGACTACCCACCTAAAAACTTGTGCAACAATAGTTAAAAAATCATGCAAATAGGAAAAGGAACCCCGAGCGATTTTCTCCTTGAGGCTAAAAGCCAAGTTACCAACGACTACAACAAGGTAATATCTAAAACATCACCGATCATGATAACGATTGGGACATCGCACATATATATGAAGTAAAGAAAAAATGACAATTAATTATACTAATCTAATATTGAAAATGTACTGCATGATGTTTTACCAAAGGGAAGTCCTTATACTAAACAATTATTGTTAGAAAATAGAGAATGCGAAAGCAAAACATGGAAAAAGATAAAGAACAATAAGAACAACATGATTTACGTGGTACCCTACTCCCTAAGGAGCGGGATGAAATCACGGGAGAACGCCTCACAGGGCTGATTTGTCTATTGACTTTCTCAATGGTTACAGGAGGTCTGCGGGTCCTTATATAGCCTCTACAGAGCCTCAAAGTCCCACCACTGGTAGATGTGGGACTGAACATATGGATGGGTAAATGGATCCTGGAGGGATCCATTTATCCATCTCCCTCAAGTGACGCATACAACCAAGTACTCCTACACTCCCCCTCAAGCTGGAGCATGCAATGCTCAGCTTGGACAAACAGAAAGAAACTCAACTCACAATACATGACACTACAGACAATATCAACTCAACGTGCACAACTGATGCTGTCGAAGATGTTGCTTCTCATGCCATGCTGGTGAGGAGGACGGACGGGCTGGAGTGTGAGTCTGCTGAATCTCCTCGTCGGAGAGTATGTGCTCTGAACTGCGCCTGTCAGAGTCACTGCAACTGGAAATGAGTCTCCTCATCGGAGTACTCTGGCCCGCCACAATAATGCGGCAACTGCTCCATCTCTGAAAAAGGAGCCGAACTGAAAAAGGCCGTGGAAGTGCAATCCTTGTCGGAGTCCACGGTCGTTGGAGAATGGAGTCTGAAGAAGTCTCCTCGTCGGAGAACTGGGTCTCTCCCATCTGGCATAGAGAATGGCGCTCTACTTTGGAGTACCTATGATACCACATGAAAACCCTTACCAACATGGCATAGGGAATGGTCCTCTACTTTAGAGTCCCTATGGCTCACATGAAAACTCTGGCCGAAACAACCACAAGAATAATGGGGACCCTGAAACTGAAGACCGCACACTCATGCGTGTCTGAAACTGAAGACTTGGAACCATGATTGTCGAGTCTGAAACCGAACTGTAGATTCTGATCATTTGGCTGGTCTGGAGACTGACATCTGAATCTGGAATTTGGATCAAGACCTGTGACTCTACATATATGCTCCCTCTTTCTCCCATACTGGTCGGAATGACATTGTTGACCAAGTTGGGAGAAGACAAGATAATACATAAATATGGGGAAAACATGAATATTCTCGAAACATTCCTTGCGGCTTTTCATCATTTTTTTAAGTTGTCACATTTTTTTGAAACATTTTTTTTGAAACCGTTTCAACAATTTTTTTACAGCTTTTCATTTTTTTAATATTTTGCGTACGACTTTTTCTTGTACGCGCCTCTTTTCTTTCTTCTCTCCCTTTTTTTAATCACACCCATTTTTTTAAAAAGCGGCCCAAAAAGGGACCTCAAACAAATAACCCCTTTTTTTTCCACGCTCAAAGCTTCTGCCAAACATTTTTTTACCGCAGGGCTGTCCTCTCATTTTTCTTTAACCAAAACACAACCCATTTGGGCTCTGGAATATACGGCCGATTTTTTTAAACACGGGCCCCTTTGGGGCTTCTTTCTCTTCCCCCTCGTTTTCCCTGCCCAAGCGGGCCTTACACTAAAAGCACACATTTTGTATTTTTTTTAAGTGCCATCAGGCCCCTTTAGGAGAATCGTGAGTGCCGCTGCTGTTGCTTGATCAGGAAATGCCCACGCCACCTGGAGATCTCATGCAGGGAGATGCAGCAACCGTTGGAGCTTAGAGACACGTGCAAGGGGGTCACGCGCAAGGGGAAGCTATGCTGGAGCATCGCCAGCGAAAGGAGAAGGCGACTGCCGCCTGGGTTCGCGCCTGCCGCCAGGGGATCCATCGCCGAAGAAGTTCGCGCAGGAGCGCGACGAGGATCATCGACTTCGCCTGCGTATCAGTCTTCTGCTCGTCGAAGAAGTTCTCCGCCTGCAGGTGCTTGCGATGCGCCTAGAGATGCGCGTAGATGGAGATGTGGCGCGCACGCCTGGAGATGTGGCATTGGGACGAGAGGAGTCTCGTCGCCTCCAACCTATCTACACCGCTAGAGGATGTGTTGGAAGCACTTGGAGCGCGTACGATGGAGTATCGCGCTGCCAGTGCGTGTAGGAACGATGGGTTGCTGCTCGCCAGGGAAGAGATGCTGCTTCATGGAGAACCTTGACGAAGCCCCACCTAGGGTTTGGCATGAGAACTGCTCACCGAGAACTGAATCCCTCGAAGGATTAGCTGCATCGGAGGCTGGATGGTGGCGAGAGACGCCTCTAGTGAAGAATGGTGAACAAAAACAAATCTCGATCTTTGAAAAACTAGGGTTTCAAGAAAACCCTAAAAAAACATAAACTCGAACTTGAAATGATCCAAAAGAAAATTCAAGGATAAACATCAACATAGAACGAACCCGCTCTGATACCATGTTAGAAAATAGAGAATGCAGAAGCAAAACATGGAAAAAGATAAAGAACAATAAGAACAACATCATTTACGTGGAACGCTTCTCCCTAAGGAGCAGGATGAAACCACGGGAGAACGCCTCACAAGGCTGATTTGTCTATTGACTTTCTCAATGGTTACAGGAGGTCTGGGGCTCTGTTAGAAAATAAACATGCGGAAGCGAACATGGAAAAAGATAAAGAAATATAAAAAAGACGGGATTTTACGTGGAACCCTACTCCGTGAGGAGCGGGATGAAACCACGGGAGAAGCCCCTTAACTGGGCGTGTTTGTCTATTGACTTTCTCAATGAGTACAGGAGGTCTGGGGCTCCTTATATAGCCTCTCCAGAGCCTCCAAGTCCCACCACTGGACGATGTGGGACTAAACAACTGGGTGAGGTAAATGGATCTCCTCCAGGATCCATTTACCCTGCTACAACACAAGAGGCGCATACTACTAATGCTCCAACACTCCCCCTCAAGCTGGAGCATGCAATGCTCAGCTTGGACAAACAGAAAATAAACTCAACTCAACGCTACAGGACACTACGGACAATATCAACCCAACGCGCACATGCTGCAGTCGAGGACGTTGCTTCTCATGCCGTGCAGGTGAGGAGGACGAACGGGCTGGAGTGTGAGTCAACTGAAGACTCGGAAACTGACCGTCGAGTCTGAAACTGCGCCTTATGTCTCCTCGTCGGAGAACTGAGTCTCTCCCATCTGGCTCAGAGAATGGTGCACTGCTCTGGTGTACCTATGATACCACATGAAAACCCTTGCCAACATATGGCATAGGGAATGGTCCTCTACTCTGAAGTCCCTATGGCTCACATGAAAACTCTGGCCTAACAACTAGAAGAATGATGGGGACCTCTGACAATGATGATGGCAACATATGCACATCTGACAATGACCGCACACTTGTGCGTGTCTGAAACTGGAGACTCGGAATCTTCTGACATCGAGTCTGAACACCTGTAGAGTCTGAAAATCTGGACGGTCTGGAAATCTGCATCTGATCTGGATCATCTGAATAATACCTGTGACTCTACATATATACTCCCCCTTTCTCCCATACTTGTCGGAAAATGAACATCGACAAAGTTGGGAGAAGACATGATGAATAGGGGTAAAATAACATGAACATGAATCTTGCGGCTTTTCAATTTTCTTTTAAGCCGTCTCTTTTTTTTTTTTGAAAACATTTTTTTTGAACATTTTTAAAGCCGTTTCTTCTTCTTCTTCTTTTTTTGTTTACGGCTTTTCATTTTTTTTTTGAAATTTGTGCGTACGACTTTTTTTTTTGTACGCGCCTTTTTTTTTAAATCTCCTTTTTTTTTGAAATCAACCAGCCCACTTGGGCTCTACAATACCCTTTTTTTTTCATGCGGCTGACATTTGCTCCCCTCCTTCTCTCTTCTTCTTCTGTTTTTTTTTTTAACAAATCGCCTCCCAAAATTCTCGCCCCCCCCCTTTTTTTTATACGCCACTCTCCAAATTTTTTTTTTACTTACGGGCTCCCCCTTTTCTTTCTTGTAGCCCACCCCATGCTTCCTCTTTTTTTTTTGGTATTACAACCCACTTGGGGCTTACAAATAAAAGGCCCAACAGGGCTAAAATAACACCCCCATTTTTTTTTAAATGCTTGGGGTTCCAGTGGGAACCCTATCTGTGCCAAACGAAGCCCCTTCCCCCTTTAGGGTTTTCGATCGACGCCGCCATCCCCAAAAGGGAGGGCTTCACTGTGTCGTGCGCCGCCTGGTGTTCAAGGGCCTGGGGCCTGGAGTCGCGCGGTCGTGGGAGAGCAGGAGTCGCCGCCTGTGGGCGAGCAGGAAGATGCCTGTGCGCGAGGGAGCGCCATGCGCACGCGCGCCGCCTGGAGGAGGTATACGGCGTCGCCTGGGAGGTCTGCGGCGGAGGGAGCTCGCCGCCGATGAGGATGCTGAGGGGCAGCGGAAGCCAAGAGCGGTCTTTACCGCCTGAAGGATGCACGCTCCGTCTGCTATGTTGCGTGGGAGGAGGAACGCGAGGATCGTACACGGCCCGGAAGCTACCTGCGCGTATGGCGATGCAGCATCGCCGCCACTGCCTGGGATGCTGAAGAAGGATCGGGGCACCGCCAACAAGCTCTCGCGCCGCCTGCGCGAGAGAGAAGAGTTCGGGGAGGGCTCCAGCATTTGCGGGAATCAAACTTGAGCTTGCTGGATATCACGGCTGATTAGGGCTCAACTTGAACAGGATCGGAGCGTGGAGAGGATGTCAGGACTCGCGCTGTGGATCTAGGGTTCTAAGAAACCCAAAAGCCTGGAGAACAGCGGCTTGGAGATCTTCGAATCTTCAAAAACTGACAATGATCTTTGAAATATGCAGATTATCTTTGAAATATGCAGAGATTAGGGTTTCAATAGAAACCCTAAGACTTGGACAGAACTTGAACAAAACATTAATAATCATCTTCAAAAACACGAATCTCGAAACGTAACAACTTGAAATCCTCGGGAATCGACCCGCTCTGATACCATGTTAGAAAATAAACATGCGGAAGAGAACATGGAAAAAGATAAAGAAATATAAAGAAGACGGGATTTTACGTGGAACCCTACTCCGTGAGGAGCGGGATGAAACCACGGGAGAAGCCCCTTAACTGGGCGTGTTTGTCTATTGACTTTCTCAATGAGTACAGGAGGTATGGGGCTCCTTATATAGCCTCTCCAGAGCCTCCAAGTCCCACCACTGGACGATGTGGGACTAAACAACTGGGTGGGGTAAATGGATCTCCTCCAGGATCCATTTACCCTGCTACAACACAAGAGGCGCATACTACTAATGCTCCAACAGGCTCCTTATATAGCCTCCACAGAGCCTTCAAGTCCCACCACTGGTAGATGTGGGACTAAACATATGGATGGGGTAAATGGATACTTGAGGGATCCATTTATCCATCTCCCTCAAGTGACGCATACAACCAAGTACTCTAACAATTATGGTAGGTAGGAGTTGAAAGAGCACATGACGAAGTTTTGCTCCGACAAGTCATCTAATCTTAGATGCAGTGAATGATTGAAGGAAAACAATTGTGACAATCCTCGCCTCTCATTTTTTACGTAAGGATGCCCTGAAGAAAGAAAACACAATGTCAAAATAGGCTCCATTATTCTTAAACTTGCATATCTTACTAGTAGAAAACATGATGACGGAGAAGGTTGTACTACATGACACTAGTCAATGGTAAATTGAGTCGCAAAGTTCTTCCTAAGCCCCTCAAAATGGGTCAGTCGCCCATCAACCACATGCATAGCTCTCCTTGAAGGTACACTATGTAGCTTATAAAATTGTTATCTATCTTTGAGTAGGTTTCATGAGTCCCTTAAATCAACCTACCACTTTGTCTTGATACTTGTTCGAACAAAAGAATCATATATACTTGACGGCGTAGCTGCCATAATAATGCCAAGCATAGATGGGTCCGATATGATGAGGTAAAGACTTAGCATTTTTCACGCTTAAAGAGGCAATCATCATCACTGGGCTCTCCTTCTGTGATGACTACTAGTGCAACATATTGTCTTCTAGTACTTCGTACGACACTAGTCCTCATTGGCTATTCAATATAGTTAGTGCACTGGATTCTGTGGTCACGACCATGAGCTCCACTCACACACCCTTTTATGTAAAGAGGCTGAAGATTCACGGCTCCCGCATTAAAGAAATGACTAATGTAGTAGGACGTGTATATCAATGCCCTTTGCCATAAGGGTATAAAAAGTTGACTGAGCTTGTAGTACGCCTTCGCAAATATGGGTAGTAAATTGCCAATCTAAATCTCATCAAGGTAAAGAAAAATGTTGGACTTAGGGGAAAATACATCACAACTATTTCTTTATGGTACTCTGTTCAAACTCATGCATATAGATTGTAGAAAGTTGTACATCTCGCTCAGAGCATTTGGCTACAAATCGTACTAAGCCAATGCCTTTTCTTCATGCTTCAGTTTCATCATCTCGAAGTAGGTCTGAAAGACATGAGAAATTTTGTATGAATAATGAGTATATAACTCTGAGACTATTTAAAACTCCTTGGCTTCGTCGTAACCTATAATCTCTCAATGATATACATGATAAACTATTAATCCAAGTGTAGATTTTCCTCCTATAAGATTGACATGGATCTATGTCTTCATATTTTTTACGAGCATGCACAGACATTCTACTTCTTGCTTCTCTAAGTGAACCTGATGACCTCTTGTTAAAACTAATAGCCGACTTCTTATTCTTTAGGCAGTTTGCGTAGTTTACATTAGTGTAAGATGTTGTATATAGCTTGGTAGTTTTGATAGGCACTAGTTTTTCCCTAGATAAGACGTATTTGATTACCATTATAACTTCCTTTTAATGAGTTTATAGAGTTATTTACGAATTGGAGGATTTCCCGCGTATTAAAAACATCTGGTTAAGCCGAGAATGAGTAAGTCTAGGTTTTGTCAATCCTGGATTCAAGGCGGAGTGAGGGATTTGCTAATTAAAAAAACAGGGAAAGGGAAGGTGATTTACTTCTACTTTTCCCCAAGCCTACATGAAAGATGTGAACCCCTTAGGATCCGGGTACCCGTTTACGACACATTTTACAATATTCCATTTATGACATCGCATTAAAAGTATAAGTTTATGGGGAAATTTTTCGCAATGAATATATTTGCAAGTGACATTCGACATTCGTAATCATAACCACAAGCTAAAAGAGACAATGGCACCAGAATTTCATTTCATTAATTTCCATATAATTTTACATCATGTACAATGTCTGCTAGTACATACAATATCCCAAAAGATCTGACTGAACAGAAGAGATAGCATTTACATTAAATTGTGAATCAAAAACTGAGACAAAATAAACCATACCGTCTGTTGTATACCCTATTGCCTGGAAGCATGAACGGCTACTGAATAGCAGGCTGTTTGCCTGCCAAAACACGTTTAGGAAAGAAGATGCGTCAGTAATTGCTGGTACCTCCCAAAAACTTATAAAAATAACAGGCATTTAATTATTTTCAAAAGCAAGCAAGTAGAAAGGTATATATGGTGAAAAAAATCTACCACTACCTGCATAGAAAAAGGTTTTTCAACTGTTTGGTATTAAGTTCACCTGTTCACCCCTTTTTCCTATTCTTCCCATATATATATTTATATAAAGTTTAGATGGTAATCCCTGTGATGATTGATTTGATCCTTAATTCTACTTACTCCTTTAAGTTAGTGGGTAGTCTGTGGTCTTGGTCTGTGTGTAACCTCACACTATGACTCTAAGGTATTAAAAGTACCTTAGGGTTGGGGGGCCTCCGTAGGCATGCGGTGTTGTGTAATGCATCCTAACTAAGTTCCCAACACGTCCACTAACTTATAGGTATTTCGAATCAGATTATAGTCACCTCCAATCAACTCAATTTTAATTGTAATATCCTCCAAACCTTCACTCTAACTCTCTCAGATGCAACTCTTCATGATTTAGATGTAGATATAGATGATTTGGATGTAGAATCGCCAAGTCTGTTGGCGAAAGAAAACTCAAGCGGTGAAGAAGCCTACAAATGGCTCTTCCGTCTCGCCCTCTAGTTGGAAGGACGGTCCAATAGAGGGATAGGTCTACTCCCCAACTACGCCACTGAGACGGGTGAGAGGGACTTCCCGGAAAAGTCACTCTAGAAAAACAACCCGACCGATAACGGGCAACCGAGCTCGTACGTAAAACTGAAAACCAAGGATCCCCCGCCTGGGTATCCTAAAACAGAGGGTCAGCGGAATGGTCTAAAGTCAGGATCCCAACGAGGCGTAAAAACACTGCGAGCTCGCGTAAAAATCGAAAAGGGACTGGGATCCTAGACCCGCGCACTTGGCGGCCGCTGCCCTAACTGGGCTTCCTTTCCTCCGCCCAGTTGAGGGTCACCGCGCCCTCGCACGGTCAGGTGTAAAGATCACCATGACCGGCACTATTAATTGTTATCAATTATTCACTGCCATCTTTGCTTACTTAACCACTCATTCTTTTCTCAATCTTTTCTCTGGTCAATTGTAAAGATCTAGATCTTTTGATAGACATTATTAAGGATATCAGTGATTCAAGCCAAGGTTTTGTGAAGGCTCTATGTAAGCTAAAAAAACCATGATATAGATCATAGGACATCTAAAAGAACATTATCCCCTCAAATTCTAATTTCAATTTCGTGTCCTTGATCCAGACATATTGATTAACTTTGAATCTTATAAAGACTGCATCAATATGTATCAATAGAGTCCATGGAAGATTGGTAATAGTTTGATGACTCAAATGAGATAGTCCCCTTAATTCCAAGCAGGAGACTTATCTCCGGACATCCCTGTTAGAGTGGGCTTTCTGATGCTGAACTTGCAATTTATAAATGAAGGAGCTTTGAAATCGATTGTGAGGCCTATAGGTTGGTTCTTATCTGTTGACAAAGATGTGATTAATCTAACTAGGCCGGATATATTAGAATCAACATTGAAGTAGATTTTACTAAACCCATTTGTGACCATGTTATCATTAGATGCGGAGGAAGGGAAATCAAGCAGGAAGTTGTATATGAATATCTTCCCCCATATTGTGATTTTTGCAATAATGTGGGTCATGTGAAGGAAAACTGCTATCACTTTAAGAAGCAATCAGGGGCAGAGCAACAAGGTGGTGAGGAATTTTGCAAAGATTTTTGAGAGATCAGGCATCAAGATTTATTCTCAAACTCTTTGTTGGTGGGTTCTGATTTGGAACCTTCAAGTGTGATTAGTTAGAAAAAAAATGCTGAAGAACAAGAAGTTCCCTAGCTCAGTAGATGAGAGATTTCATTGTGGCTCTTATGAATACAAAGGAGTTCTCAGATTAGGTAACAAAATTTTCGTGTAAGTGTTATCACTGGATCATGTTTTTAAAATGTCATTGGAAGAAACAGTATGGTCGTTTGAGAAAGATTTATATTTTTCTGTTGGATTTGATATCTTATATCCTTGGAATATTGGTATGTCTGTACAATCATCTGGTTGGTGGATACTTTAAGTCCAGGCATTTCCTTATTTCTTGAAGTATGAACCACTATACTACTGCTCTAAACCTGAGCTTGTGGTACCTAAATAATCTCTATTGGATTGTCCTTTTTCACCCTTCCATCTAAAATCCATTAAAAGCATATATAGTAATTTAATTGTAATTAAATTTGGTAATGAAGTTTATGAACAGAAAGAGGGCAAGACTGTTCCAGTAAATAAATTGATCTTTATTAGATTAATTTAATGAAGTCTACCATGCCCAACCAACAATATTTTAATTTCCCAACTCATATTTTCTTATTACTGTACTAACCAATTCTCATAATAATATCATAGAGTCTATCAAAAGCCTAAAAAATGCCACTAAAGCCTAGAACACCATGCTTTAACTAAATGATAATTGGTAAAATTAATCTTAGGTAGCAAGAGAGGACTTGAAATATACATGTACAGCAACAACAAGAATGGAGACAAGATTCTACACAAGATGTAAGTAATATGGATATGGTACATGTAGGGCAACAAGGAGAAGGAAAGGGATGTACATATACTAAAATCTAAGATACATGCATGGCAGCAGGGAGAGTGGGCTGGGGATGGTACCTTTGATCTTCTCAATTTGTATACCAAAGATCTTGCATGCAGTGCTGGAAATCTGGGACTGCAGCTACATCAAAAGGATTTTGAAGGCTTCAAAGGCTTCCAATTGGAAGAGAGGGCTGCAGCCAATTGGTCTCCTTGTGTAGCACAGGGGATGCACTATGCAGCAGCTATAAGAGTTGCTGGAATTTGAGCAAGAAGGCAACAACCTAAGGCTGGAATTAATAGCAACATCCTTCAGCAGCTTGCAGTGCAACATGCAACAAGAGCAGCTGTAGCATGCAATGGCAGCAAATAGAAAGGGCTAGGGTTTGTACCTCACTTCCTTCAAATTTTGGAGAAACAAACATGCAGTGGCTGATCTGAAACAAGAAGTAGCAGCAGCAGTTCTTGGAGTTCTTGGACAGCAATTGATGCAAGGAAATAGACAGACAACAAGCTTTTGTTGGAAACAAAAAAAATGGGGAAGAAAGAAGAGAGATTTGGGGGAAATGGGGATTTACCTATTGCTGGACAGAGAGCTTTTGGCCTCTCTCGTTAGGCAGATTTGAGAGAAGAAGAGGGGGCATAAGATGGAATTGAGAAGAGGGTTGGGTTATATTTATAGCCAAAGGAAAGGCTTCTTTTGTTGCCAAGTGGAAAGAGTAAAAACAAGTGGAAAAGAGCAAAGGGTGGGGAAAAACCACGGCTGGAATTGCAGACTGTTATCAGTAAAAAAAATTTAATATTTATGTTTTTTTCTCTCTTTAATTGATATACTTAAAGTTGACCATACACGAACATCGGACCTCGGATTTCGACGCACCATATCTCGAATTGATCGTCTCAAAATGACGGTCAATATGAGTATAATATTACTATACTTCCGGTTGGGTTTTGAACCCCCGAAATTTTCGGATACGGTTTTTGTTTAAGATTAAATTTTGTGATTTAAAAATATCAAACGACCTCCGATTGACGAATGGTCGATTCCGTTGGTCTTGTTTCGTCGAATCGGATCTAATGATGGTCTCGGTTTGTTTTGCGGTTTTCGAATTAGCGTCGCGGCTTTTTCACGGCGCGCATTACGAAGCGACCGATTTTAGATCGATTTCGCCCGAACGACTTTTGATTTACAATTAATTGGTCGATTTAGGTTATCTAATGTTGTCAAATAACTTTATTGGGTTAATCAGACCCTAATCATGTCGACTTCGGGTTTGTGCGGTTCCGGATGTTACAAAAGAGCATCTAATTCCTAAAATCTCTAGGGGTGCATAGCGGGGTGGTCATTCCTAGCATTTTGCCCATAGACACTCGAGAGCCCCTCTACCTTTGTTTTAGGATGGGGCCCCTCCTGCATAGATGGGGATTTTCCTTTCTTTCACACCCTTTAATCAATGAGGGGATTGCGGAACGATTGCGATTCCCAGCCCCGAAAAGAAATCTGACTCATCGTATAGATGAAGTGGCATGGGGGTGAGGCGAAGAGACTAATCCTCTGCCATGACATGGGCATTCACTTTTGTAGCAATCTCAGTCTCTAAGGTTACCATGCCATAAACTTGCTTTTTGACTCTGAGTGAGAAGGGAGCATGAATTTCTAAGCCAACCACAATAAAAAAAATGAGAAAGCCTTCTAACACTATAAGTAGGGTCAGCTACATGGATTCTTGTTCAAATCCATGTTGAAAGATTCGACTATTTTTTACACTGGTTGTCGACTACCTAACGCAACCCCCAAAAGGGGGGATTTGAACCATGGTATTTTGGATGGTAGGTACACTGTACTACCACCAGACCATTTAAGTGGGTACGGGCCAACCACTGTGTAGTAAAAAAATCGATTGAAAGATTGTGCGTTTATAAAATTCTAGACCATTATAAGAACAAATGTTTTTTAAGAGGGAAATAGATTCTTGATTTCAATTACAAAGTTTTGAATGACATATAGACCTTGATTTTAAATGTGGAGCTATCATCAATGACAATAAGATAAGGCATACATCCCTGATGATTAGGAACATGACTGAAATAAAAACAAAATTAATAGGTTTAACTAGAAGGGAAAGGACTCCTTTAGTAGTTTCTTAGTTAACGTGCCTCAAAATTGAAGGAGACACTCATAGGTATCTCGGGAGTAACATGACGAAGTTTAGGTAGAGTACATGACTAAAATGAAGATGCCATTGATCGAAAATATTGCTTCATATGGGTAGAGTAGTTGAACCAATATAACATGATTACAACAATCGATATTACCCTTCATCCCCGCGGCTAGATCTAATTACCTATTTCGTCAAAATATCTTGAAACACAAGAAAGATATTATAAAAAATAACTTGTCAATTCAACTATTTTAATTATGTTAACATATAACAAAATGAGTAGAAATCAAGGAGTTAAAAGAATACCAATCAGATGTATATTAGGGGAACTTGCACTTCTTCATGATTGGTTATAAAAAATATCGTCTATCAAGAACAGGTGTTGTTTTCCCCACCAAGATAGACTAGAATTTGATTAAGGCTCAGCCACAATATGAGGAGAAGCCCTAAAATCCACAAACCAATCATCTTTTAGTACTAGCAAAACAAGCAAAAATGGATGTCATATCTATACTCGGGGGTCCAACAAATGCAACTGTATCAAAGTTAGCAAAGAAATAAAAATACTAAATTGTGTCAAGCTCTTGAGAAGATTATCATAGCACACTTTGGTCACAAATTGGACTCCCATGGAAGACTCAGATGCCTCAATAGCATTGATGAGTTACTGCGGGCCTATCGTACTTGAGCCTAGAAGTCTTCTTAAGATGGATTTGTTTCAGATGGTAGGTACATAGATGTTTTTTTACAACCAGATGGGCCAAGGGTTTAATTTCGTCCCCTTGGAACATAGGTCCTTGCCCACATTTGGATGCAAAATGTAAGGTGGATGTTTGATTAACTGAGACAAGCAGAAGTGGCAATGGACTCACTGCAAGCCTACCTAGATGATTATATGCCTCCTTCAAGTTAAACCATGGCAAGTGTGAGCATTCGAGATTTTTCCAAGGCATAGGCATGATCTAAACCTGTAAGAAAGTGCCCTACATTGTGCTAGGTGTGGTAGGCTTTTAAGTCAGGAAATTACACATTGGTGCATATTAGTTTTGCGTTCAATTGTAGACTAGTGTGAAGAATACTAAGCCATTGAATATCCATTCTTCCAAAGATGGGCAATATGATGAAACTGAAGGATCTTGTTGACGTTCTTCTCTTGAGAGTAGGTGTCATCAAGCATAAGCCGCATCTCCTTCACAATGCAATAATAGATAACATTATTAGACAATAACACTCCTCTGCCATCCGTGTAATTGAGCAATTTATAATTCATTATTAGACAATAACATTGTCCTTTGTGGTATAGAGTTTTTTGACTCCTCTCCTCAGCAGTTGCTTCATATATGGTAATCTTGTGCTCCATCTCATGCCCCTCTGTCATTTGAGAGTAGAGAGTACAATAGGAATTCAACTTGATCATATGATTGAAATGAGGGTGGTTGGCCTTATTGGACATCGTGTTCAGAACAAGAGAATCCTCAAAAACCTCAGAATCAGTAGAAGCGGTAGACATATCTCGAAGTTTGGTTGCTAACTTTTATCAAGAAATGTAGATTTGGTTTGAAGGAATCTCAAAGAATAATGAAAAAATGGCTACCAAAAATCAGAAATGAGAATTGATGTTGTCGGAGAGGCTGTCGGAATCCAAAAGGATGGCCAAAGATGTGCATGGTGTGTGGTTCAATGGAAAGGAGCCCATCATTGTTGGATGATTGAATCAGGGGCCTTGAGGCACAATTGATGCCTGAATCCCTTAACGACAGTTTTATGCAACATTCGAAAGTTAATCGGATGGTGATGCTGAAGCATTCATGTGATGATGATCGGAGCAAATTGAGTACTTGGGCAATTGTTAAAGTAACTAGGAAATCACGGGGGAAGTAGCATGGGAGCATGTGGTGAAGTCGCGTTGTTCCCAAGAGGTACGACTCCCGATGGCGAAGCCAAGGACATGGAGGTGCCTTAATCACTGCTCCCCTTTGATTAGATCTAGGATATCCCCATCCATCCAAGGAAATAATTAAGGAGGTACCCATGCTCTGGTCTAGGACTGTTGCTTCAATACCATGTTAACTGGAATAGAACATGATGTTTTGCTAACGAGCCTAAAGCTTCCATATATAGGAGGACTATATTTAAAGTACAATCATACCTCGACTTGGGGAAGAAGAAACAACATGCAGAAATAAATCCAAGAAAAAGTTGGGATACCTGGAAAATTAACTCAATTATTTCATTCTCAATAAAAGGAAAAAGAGAGTAGATTCTTATTCACTTCCTAATTATACGTTATAAGAATTTAATGTACAATAATTCCTCGACCTAAGCTTGATTGACAAGAACCCTTGTACTTGCATACGTATTATCCACAAATATAATGCCTTATAGACAGTGATCTTGTTTTTCCTTCTGCAAGCAGAAAGATGATCTTAAGACTGTGGTGTCTTATTTGCGGAGCAACAAGCAAATATCACGAATTGGCCTTTGGGGGAGATCAATGGGTGCAGTCACGAGGTAATTATCTATGCATTCTTGGTGTCTTTGTTATTTGACATGCTGAATTTATTTTATCCTTTTCATAAAAAAAATCATTTTTTATTATTAAAACGTATTTCATGATGCAGCCTTTTATATGGAGCTGAAGATCCCTCAATTGCTGGGATGGTTCTGGATAGTGCTTTTGCTAATTTATTTGATCTTATGTTGGAGCTAGTGGATGTTTACAAAATAAGGCTTCCCAAATTTACAGTATGCACATTACATTCTTTCTCGTCCTTTTAATTTCCTATTTTCTGCTGTTTCTTAAGTTATGAATGGATTTACTTATGTAAAGATTTTGTTGAAGTCCAGATAGCAATCATGCTTTTGCAACCTCATTCTGTTCTTTGATAATGCTTTTGCTATCGATAATTTTCCTAATGCTTGAGCTAGTGAATATTCATTTTTTTGAAGGAAAAGGTGGCCTCCCGAGATGGGATCCACCACACTAAAAAATAATAATAATGATGCAAAAAGAAATATAGGAGACTGTGATGTTACATGGTTCCAGGCTGCACAACACGCTCTACAATGTTATAAGATATTCTCAGAATAGAACAACTGGCCACGAAAGATGCATTCGTTCTACCACACCAAATCACCCACAAGAGGGCAAAAGGAAGGGAGCTATCTTTGTGTCCATTGCCGCACACCGTTCGTATGGCACCCCAGAATCCCCTCTCACTGGATGTATCAAGCCAAGCAATCTCCGCTTTCCTCCAAACCTGGATTGAGTGGATGCATGTAAAAAATAAGTGTTCCAAATCTTCCACACCATCCCCGCTCCTATCACAAGTAGGGTTCCTGCCATGAAGAAATTTGTTCCGTCGTTCCTTGGAAAGCACCCTCCCATGCCTAATAAGAAACCAAAGGAAAACTTTGGCCCTTTCCAGAATCCCGCTCTTCCAAATGATTTTGTAATCCATTATATCCTCTTCATGCGATGTGAGACCTTGTACCCTGTCTGCCTAGCATGATCCATGTCTCCTGTAGATGGGTCTTTATGTCCCAACACTGTCCAGATAGCTCAATTGAGATATTAAAAGCTAGGCTTGTAGCGACGTCTTCACTCAGATCTATGACATCAGCTATTTTAAGACCTTATCTCCCATGAAAAGAATGACGTCTATTCACACAATTCTATTTGTGTCGTTACTAAGAATTAGCCCATTTTTCAGCTAGATGTGAAGAATGCCTTCCTCTGTGGTGATATAATGGAGGAGGTTTACACGATGCAACCACCATGTTCTTCTGTCGAGGGGGGAGTATGTGTGCCGACTTCGTAAAGCCATTTACAAACTAAAGCAGAGTCTACAAGCATGGTTTGACATAGTTACTTCTAAGATCAGTTCTCTGGGTTTCCATAGGACGACACATTACTATTCTGTGTACATCAGTATGAGGTCCTCAAGCACTGTGATGCTTGATGTTTATGTTGATGATATGGTTCAATCACTGGAGATGACAAAGCAAGCATTCTAAAAACCAATACCTTCCTTTAGAAGGTTTTTGCCACTAAGGACCTTGATTTACTCAGATACTTCATAGGCATTGAGGTGATACGTACCGCGGAGGGATTATACTTGTCATGGAGGAAATATTGTTTGGATATCTTTACAGAAACTGGCTTACTTGGATGCAAACCATCAGCATCTCGACAGAATTACAGAGACATACTACCTCTACAAATCTTATGTTTGAAGACACTATACGATATAGAAGCCTAGTGGACAAGCTGCTTAATCTCACTGTCACTATGCCAGACATACCATATGTCGTAAGCAAATCTAGCTAGTACATGGAGAAGCCCGCTATTGCAATATTCGACCGAATGGACTCTGAATATTAGGACTGAATATTATATTCGAGGGGATAACCAATAGAATATTCCTATTTGATCATTATTCAGTCCAACCCGAATATTCCTATCTATTGGAGATGAATATTTAGGTGTTCGATTGAATATTAGGCCGACTATTGCAATAAACTATTGATTTTTTTATTTTTTAGAGGTTCCATTTATCCCGGTATCATGACATATGTTAAAGCTCCATATACGTAACTTGTTGATTGGTACCTTTATCTTGAATTCTTATTGATTGATGACCTTATATGTATAAATATATATGAATATCAACAACAACAACAAAGCCTTTTCCCACATTAAGCAGGGTCGGCTACATGGATTCTTTTCCTCCATTCTAATCTATATGGGGTCATTCCCAAGTTTAGATCTAAAAAACTAAGACTCCTTTGTATAACGCATTAACTGACCTACTTTGCAAATAGCCAAACCACCTCAAGTGATTTTCTCGCATCTTATCCTCGATCAAAGCTATACCAACTTTCCTTCTAATTGCATCAATTCTAAATCCAATCTTTACGTGTATGTGCCTACATATCCACCTTAGCATTTTCATTTCTACTGCTTCCATTCTCTGCACATGTCTCTGGTTCACAGGTCAACATTTAAATCTGTTTAGATAATTTCTATTTTCTGTAACTCTTATTTATTTCTATCTTGTCTGTCTTTATTATGTAATTTATCCAACAAGTTACTCTTCTATATAAGAGAACCCTAGGGCCTCAATGAATGATAAAGTTCTTTCTCTCCACCAACATGACATCTGAGCGACGGTCCTAGATAGGAGTTCCCGTATTTCACCAAACCCTAAGCCCACGCCCCTCCCCACGACGTCGTCGCCTCAACGGTCGCCTGCGGCCTACCCTCCGCCAGCAGCCCCCCCTCCCGCGATGCAGCGGCCCCACGCGTCGCCCCCAGCACTCTCGGTGCTGCCCCAACCCCCAAGCCGTCGCCCCTGCCGCTGCGACGAGCCCTATAGTCGTTGCCTTGTGCACCCACGCGTGCCCTCGCACTTCTGTGCAATTCCGCGATCCAAACTACACTCTGGAACGGTCTGTTTTTGACCGGAAAACACGATTTCAGACCTACAAATCACGTTTTCGGGCCTTAGCGCAGCTTGAGAAATGACGAGGATGGTTGTATGAGTCTACACATACAACCAATTCTCCATATGATCGTGTAGAGTTGCTTCAATTATTCTACATCTTAGTCGAGTTCCGGTGTTTGGCCTTCTTCCATTATGTCAGAGAACAAGGGGGATCTTTTTCCTTCAGTCGGTGTCTTCAAGGGACCGGCTCCCATAGTAAAGATGTATGGGATCAACTATGATTTGTGGTCCATGTAGTTTCTCAACCTTATGCAATGCAGTAACAAAGAGCACATTTTGACAAAGCCAAATCCAGAAGATAAGACTGAGACCAATGCTTCGTTGAAGCAAGATTATGTGTATGCGCGTATTTGGCTATCTGGGACTCTCACCACTGAGATTTGCAACGATATTGTAAACCAACCCACTGCCAAGGCAATGTGGGATATTTTAACTGCCACATATGCACAAGCAAAGAATGAGGCCAAGATTCTTCAGCTTCAGTTTGACATATTCTGGGCAAAGCAGAATAGGCGTCCCTTACATTCTACTCTTCTCTACGAGGCATGTTTGAGAAGCTTCACAGCTTCATGCACGTTACTACGTCCACAGAGCATCATGTGGTCTACAAGAACTCCATGATGGTTGGAGTTTTCTTGGCCGTACTTGATCCAAAATATGAGGCCGCTCGTGCACAACTTCTTATGGGGCAACCATACCTCCCATGGAGGAGGCGTACAATTGCCTCAGCATGCTCTTTATTCTACCCACTGTCACCACACAAAGCTCCTCCGCTATGGTCACATCTCGCGACAGAGGAGGTTATACACAGTTCAGAGGGCGTGGTCCCTGTGGCAGATGGGGTGGACGTTAGCGTGGTTCTTGCACCTACTGTCGTCGCTCAGGACAATTAGAGGACATATGATATCATAAGCATGCATACCATGTATCGGCTCGAGTGGTAGAGCATATTGAGACTACAGATACTTTGGCTCCTTAGTCAAATCCACGCCTTGATGACATTGTGTCTTGTATAGGGGAGATGATAACTCATGTTACCAGTACCACCACTACATGATCCACGGATGTTGCAGCTCCTGCTAGAGCCTCTTCGAGCTCCTCATGTATGGTATATGCTTTTATTAGTTGTAGTGGTGCATATATGATAGAATAAATTATGAATTCCGATGCTTCTCACCATCTATGTGGCAGCCAAGGATAATTCAGATACTATGGGTCTTTACCCCATGGCAGATAGGTTGTCTTTGCAAATGGGGTTCATGTACCCATCATAGGATAGGGGGATGTGCATTTGACACCATCCATGTGTCTGCAAAACATTTTATATGCTCCTGATTTTCAAATGAATTTGCTTTCTATTAGTCAGATCACAAAGGATCTGCATTGTCGTACCATTTTTTATCCCTCCTCTTTTGTGTTTTAGGGCATATTCACGAGCATGGTGATTGGATGTGGCCGTGAGAAGCAGGGGCTCTACAGACTGGTCTAGCCTCCTCATGCTAGTGCTTCTACTATTCCTACTGAACATGTTTCATCATACCTGTGACATCTCTGTTTTGATCACCTTCCTTTGCAGAAGATGTGTCATGTCCTCCGATAGATTTCCATGAGATCCTCTTTCCATTGCGATGCTTGCCAGCTTGGGAAGCATCACCACTCGTTGTTTCCATTTCGTCAGGGTCGAGGCAGTACCCAGTTGTTTGAGCTCCTTCATTTAGATATATGGGGTCTGAGTCGTGTTTCTGATCATCAGGGATACCGTTTTATCTTGTTGTTGTTGATTACTGTTAGAAAACTGAATGCGGAAGCGTATCAGAAAATAATGATAAAATAATATGGAACACCGGGATTTTACGTGGAACCCTACTTTCTAAGGAGCGGGATGATACCACGGAGAAGGCCTCAAAGGGCCATATGTTGCGTTGCACTTTCTCATTGAATACAGGAGGTCTGTGGCTTCTTATATAGCTCCACAGACCCCCCAAGTCCCACTACCGGTAGATGTGGGGCTAAACACTGAATGTGGTAAATAGATCTTGGAAGGATACATTTACCCATCTACACATATAAGTGACGCATACTCTAATACTCCCCCTCAAGATGGAGTATGCGATGCTCAGCTTGGACAAACAAAAAGAAATCACTCAAATTCACAATACACGACACTACAGACAATATCAACTCAACGCAAACACAACTGTCGGCTGCTGCCGAGGACGTTGCTTCTCATGCCGTACAGGTGAAGAGGAACAAATGGGTTGGAGTGTGAGTCAAACTGAATCTCCTCGTCGGAGAGCATGTGTTATGCACTGCGCCTGTCAGAGTTACTGCAACTGAAATGAGTCTCCTCGTCGGATTACTCTGGCCCGCCACATCATGTGAACAATTGCTCCATCTCTAAAAGGACCGAACTGAAAAAGACGTGGAGACATCCTTGTCAGAGCCCACAATCGCTGGAGATTTAAGTCTAAAAAAGTCTCCTTGTCGGAGAACTGGGTCTCTACCATACTGGCTCAGAGAATGAGATCTCTACTCTGGAGTCTCTATGAAACTACATGAAAACCCTAGCCCACATGGCATAGGGAATGAGATCTCTACTTTGGAGTCCCTATGGAGCACATGAAAACTCTGAGACCAAAAACAAAATATGGGGACCACATAAAAAAGATCACACGTGGGTCACTCAAATATGGAGTGCCTCGAACTTGGACTCTAAACCAATCTGCAGAGTCTAAAACTAAATTGTAGAGTCTGACAATCTGGCTAGTCTGGAGAAACTGAATCCAACGTGACTCTACACAATACTCCCCCTTTCTCCCATACTTGTTGGAAAACAATGACACAACAAAGTTGGGAGAAGACAAGAAAATGGGGAGAAACAAAACATACATAAGCCATCTCAAATTTTTTCCGTGTTTTTCTTCTTAAAATTTTTTATTCATTTTCCATTTTTTCGTACGGATCCCCTTTTTTACGATCCTTTTATTTTTTTTCTCGGCTATTTCCTCCTTTTTTATAGCTTACTCGTCATTTTTTTCCGCATACGATTTTTTTTGTACACACCTTTTTCAAAACAACTTTTTTTAGACACTGCCCAACTTGGGCCCAAAATACCTCTCCCTTTTCTTTTTTAACTTACGGCCCAAACAGGGCCCAAAGACGCAACTCTCTCTATCTTGTTTTTTAAACATGACCCATTTGGGTCCATAACAACAATAGTACAGTGCCCCTCTCTCTTTTTGTTTTTTTATGTCAACCCACTTGGGCTAAATAGTATGGACCCTTTTTTTATGTCCAAAATCTTTACATGCACTCGCCCTTTATTTAGGGTTCCCTGACGGGAAACCCTCCTCTCGTGAAACCACCGTCCCCAATGGGGCTTCTCGATTGCCACTTGCATCTGCTAGGAGCACCACTTGCGAGGAGCGGTGAGGGGGAGAGGCGGTATCGCTGCCTAGAGAAGATCAGCCCTACTTCGCCGTTGATCTGGAATTAGAAGGAGGAGGCAGAGGTCTCACCATCTTTGACTTGCTTCTTCTCTTTCTTCTCGGGCGAGAGAAGGGCCCGATGAGATGGGATCTTGCCTCTTGGAGATGACGCGACACAAGAGGATGCACACCAGGAAATGAGGCTCCGCCATAGAGCTCCACCATGGAGCTTCGCTTGGAAGGGGAGGCCTTGTCGCCTGGAGCTGCGCGAGATGCGCCGGCAAAGGGCAACACCTATAGCCTGGATAAGGGAATGCGGCCGTGCATCGAGCACTGCCAGAGGGAAAAAGGAGGGCTTTGCGTGGGATCGCTGCCTAGAGCCCAACCTGGAGCACGCTGCCGGGGAGATTTTTTGGATGCAGCCTAGAGCATGGTGTTGCTGCACATCTTCTTCCTGGGAGATCCGGAGAAGGTCTCCTGGTTACCGTGAAGCAAGAGTTGGTGCATTGAGGGGGGCATAAACACATGTCTTGAATATCTTCAGAATGCCAAAATGATCATGTATGAACACCTTGTAGAAAATGAATACGAAAGCACAATACAATCTTCAGAATCTCCAGAATGTAATAATAATATGCATAAACGTTCTTCTGGAGATTTACGACGGCTGAAAATTAGGGTTTTAAGAAAACCCTCAAAACTTGAACAAATAATCTTTAAGAACAAAGAACAAAATCTTGACAAATCATTTGGGTTTTAACACAAATCCTAGAATCAAATATCGAACATAACTAATGAAAATAACTCCTCGGGAATCGAACCCGCTCTGATACCATTTTAGAAAACTTGAGTGCGGAAGTGTATCCGAAAATAATGATAAATGAATATGGACACTAGGATTTTACGTGGAACCCTACTCCCTAAGGAGCATGATGAAATCACGGGTGAAGGCCTGAAAGGGTCATATGTTGCATTGCACTTTCTCATTGGATATAGAAGGTCTGGGGCTTCTTATATAGCCTTCACAGACTCTCCATGTCCCACCACTAGTAGATGTGGGACTAAACACTAGATGTGGTAAATGGATCTTGGAAGGATCCAATTTACCCATCTACACATATAAGTGACTGATGAAACCCAATTTCATCATCACAATTTCCATTTATTAACCCCCTTTCTTAAGCTTTTTGTCAATAAAACCCAGGAAATGTCCTGTAATTAACAGAGTCTCAAATAAATTAAAAATCACAAAAATGGCAAAACAAAAATCTGTGGTATTTTTAGCCTTAAAAATACCCTTAAAAATATTTCGAAGCTACAGTTGATCTCATCTCCAGTTTTGGTCAACACGAAACTTGTAGATCTCATCAAGATCTACAACTTTCATGTTTTGAGTTTTCTCAAAATCGACCATCTAGCCCTTTAAAAATCAACTGGAAGGTCTGAATAATCTGATTGGGCCACGTGGCCCGATCTGGGTGAGCCACGTGGTCTGGTCGTCTTTGTCTTATCCGCCCGCGATCTAGGCCGTTGGATCTTCCTCTGATCCAACGGCTCTACGCTCTCCACGCCTGCCTCTTTCTATGCCGTCCGATCATTCCCCACAGACCATCTCCACCGATCGTTAGCGCTCTCACCAGAGCTTGCCACGTGGCGCGACTTGTGCTTTCCGATCACGCCCCCGATCTTCCATCACAGCCGTTAGCTTCACAACCATTCGCCAACCGTTCGATCCACGCCTTCTCTGCATCAGCACCGTCCGTTAGCGTCGATCCCTTAACCTGCCACGTGGCAGCTTCATGGCCCGTTGATCACCTCATCCGAAATCTAATCTAGGCCGCTGGCGCGCGCCTTCATCCCCGCCGTTGGATCTCCAGATCCAACGGCCCCCCACGTCATCGTCAACCTCCAGGCACCACTTCTTCCCCACGATCTCCAGTACGCACATCTCCCTCGCCCTTCCCATTATCTTGACCACCTCCGACCACCTCGCACTTCGCCAACCGCCTCACGGTCTTCCCCAGTCATCCACCACCTTCGCCAGCATCTCCACCACTTCCGATCCACGTCGAATCACTCCATAATCTCCTCGCAAACCACGCCTTCCACCACAGTAAACCGCCGACTCGCCCTTCAAATACGCCGCCCCCTCCTTCGATACCTTGGTCCACCTTTACGCGGAGAGGGGCCCAGCCCTCCTCCGCCCCCCTGTGACAGGGGGAGGCAGAAGGATCGAGCGAAGACGACCCTCTTCCCCGGTGTTGACCCGTCGCCGATCATGGCGTCGTCGCGGTGCCCAGCGCCCGCTTGAGCTGCCTCTAGTTGCTGCGGAGGTTCAGCGAAGACCAGGACTCTTCATCGGAGTCCGCGCACAAGCTAATTCCTCCATCTCCGATCCGGTAAGCATCTTCGATCTCTTTTGCGTTTTCTTCTTATTTCGTATAATTTTCTAGGCCGCATCAGTCAACACTCTCCTCCATTGATCACTTCCCAAGATCCACCTCGCAACCCTCTTCGACGCGCATCGCTCAGACCCTCTTCTCCTTCCTCCAAACCCTAGGTCACCGTCGAACCATATCCTCCGCCACCTCCGGCGGAGGAGCTCCGAGCTCCCACTTTCTTCATCCGCAGAGCTCCCACTCCATCCCACTTCGCACGCACAAATAGTTTGCTTGCTTCGGCTATGTGCTACTAACCACGCAGGTTAGCCAAGGCCTTCAATGGCCAGATGATCACCGGAGCCAACTTCGTCACGATCACCTACGACTTCAGAGCTCCGATGGACTGAGCCAAGCTGTCCTGCGCCTTCCCCGAGCTCCGAGCTTCCTCGACGATCATTAATGGAGCTTCGGGGAGGTCGCTCGCAGCCGAGAACGAGAGGCGGAGGAGGAGCTCCTTCGCCGGAGCTCCAAACTCGCCGCCACCTGCAACTGATGAAGAGGGAGCAGTCACCGTTGGATGCTCGTTCATTCAACGGCCACGATGCAACCACGTCGACAATCCGCTCTTCTTCCAGAGGCCGTTGGATCTTCGATGATCCGACGGTGTATGACCGGCCCCGGAGCTTCATTGCCAGAGACCGTTGGATTCTCACGATCCAATGGCTTCCAGTTCGCCACGCGTCGACGCCAGAGCCTCCCCGAGCCTAGCGTCCGAGCCTCCAGGCTTGGATGCTCCCGAGCCTCCACGAGCCTGCATCGAGCCTGAACCAATGTCCAAGCCAAGCCGAAGCAACACCTTTCCTCTGCCGAGCCCGAACCTACTTCCGAGCCTAGATGGCACGTGCTAGGCACGTGCGTATCTGGGCAATTTGCAGAGACGCCCTCCGAACTTCTCCAATTTGCAGAAAAGTCCAGATCACGTGCAACGTACGTGAACTATGGGCATTTTGCACCTTGGCCCTCACGACTTTCAATATTTGCAAAAATGCCCCTGTGCGTATGGGCAATTTACAGGGAAGGCATCGTACTTTTTATATTTACATTTTGGTCTCTCCGAGGGACCTTTCTGCAATTTAATTTCATGTTTTATTTCATTTATGCCCTTGTCTTCTTTACTTCATATCTTGAGCATCGTGTGTCCGATTCAGTCGATTTCAGTCTCATTTGAAAGCTTGTTCGATGTACTTTTTAATGGCGTATTTAATCTTTCATCTTAGAGACATGAATTTTAATGAAATATTATGTTAGCTAAGTGTCTTTTATTATTCACTTATGCCTTGTTCAATTTGTCGGTCAATTCTGACACTTCAAATAAATCTGAAATTGACTCATATTAATTTGCTCATCATATTTATTGTGTTCTAGGGCATAGTTTCATTGCATTTCATGGCGATTACTTGCATGATTAAAATATAAAAAAATGCATGTTTTATTTTAATGCATTGTTGTGCCTTCTTGCATGCCTTGACCTATATGTGCTTTAACTTCAACGCTTAGTTAGATAGACTAAAATCCGACTAATACGAGAGAGGTTCGTGTCCCTGAGTTCGACCTTGGTATCTTACCAAGTAAAAAAAATTACGACCATCGCATTTTGATTGACATATATTTAAATGAGATGGTCTTTTGATGACCCGAATTGGCCCGACTGCTACGACATGTTGAAGTGCTAATTACACGCTTATAAAGGGCCGATTTTGAGGTTCATCAAATGGCGCCGTTGCCGGGGACACGGCTCATTTCTTGTATTTTTTGAATTTTTGTTTATTTAATTTAGTGTTCTTTTTATAGGTCAATTTGTCAATTCATTTTGCATTGTAAAATTTTCTTCTCTATTGATCTCTAATCCTTGTTTCTGTGGCAGGGCCCTTGATCAATCAAGGAGGCGAGGAGCTGGTGTCTCCCGCTGCGAGGAACCACAGGAGCATGCTTGGAGCACATAGAAAAGAAAGAAGAAAATTCTCGCATTTTTATTTTCATACTTGTAAAAATAATTCGTCTTTTACAGCGGTCTTCGATCGAAGACTCGCGAGTGTAATCGAACGACAGTAGTTGTGTGGGGATCGTCCCCACTTGAGTGTCGACTTAGGACCAGGCACGCGGCTCTTCGAGCTTAGTTAATTTTTTATTTTTATGTGCTTGCTCGTAGGTAGGACACACTAAAATATAGACGCACATAATCTCGTCTCACTTAGCCAAATTTAATGGATATCATTCCCCGCTAATAGATGCATGATTAGGTGCGGCTTTTATCGACTTGCATACATTGATTTTGGTTTTCAAAGCAGCCCAAGTTTTCACGTGTTTTCATCAAATCACTACATGATTTCTTGCTTAGCCTAGATTGCGGTTTTTTTCGAATACACGGTTTTTCTCGGTTTCTTTATCCTAGCTTGATCACCTAGGTTAAATGGAAAAAGGGAATGAACGATAGACGATGATTGCTTGATTTTGTGCTAACCTTAATTCAGTGACAACATTAAATAAAATTGGGACTGTTATTTGCAAGTCAACATAAAATGGAGTAAAATTTTAGTTTTGGGAGAGCAATACCCTCTTTTACGCATTGTTTTCATTTCACATTTTCTCTGCGTAAATATCAAATGATTTATCACCAATAAAACTGACAAGATAATAAACCAACTTCGACTGGTTTCATGTGTGAGTTGGTGAATTTAAGGGTCTTGCTTGCTTGAATTGAGCCATGTTTGCTTCGACACATTCCCCAGAACCTTAGTCACTTCATCCATCTCCGTAGATTCATCCGCTCATCTGTACATCCATCCATCTTCTTCGTTCCCCTTGGGTCCTTCCCAACATCAATTTCCATCTCTATACTTAGGCTAATCTCAGCCTAAGTATAGGGGCGACCCGAGTCCCCGTGATTTTCGCAACTCTCCTTTCCTTGCCTTTGTACTTAGGTTATTTCTAACCTAAGTATAGGGGGAGCCCCTCTTAGCTCCAGTATATTCCTATATATTTAAATAGACCTATGTACTTGTAACATCTAGTGCTATGAGGACATAGCAAAGTTTAAGTATAGGAGGGTATACCGTATATACCGTATACTTACTTTAGCTATAATCTGAAAAATTTGAAAAATTAAAAACTTTTTGGCTAAAGTAATTCCTTTGGACTAAGAGAACTCAAATGATTTCGCGGCTTTTCGATATTATGTTACGCTATTTTTATAAAAATATTTTCAAAAATGGTTTTTCCTTGTTTTTAAAAATTCTTTTGGAAATGTTTTGAAAAACTTTTTATTTGTGTGACATGGTTTTGAAAAATCTCCGTCTCTTTTCAAGGAAAGTTGAGTTTAACTTGTGTTTTAACCTTTATTAAAATCCATAAAAATGAGAAAACCCAAAAATCCTTTAGGAGCTGTTAGTGACTACTAAGCCCAATTAAGTAAGCCGCATTCAGTGCGGGTTCGCCCTTAGCAGATTGGATGGTTTATAGGACATCGCGTAAGGCCCCGTCCTCAAGCAACGGGCTTCGGCCTGTACTTATATCCATACTGGCTGAATTGTAGATGCTTAATTGAGTTTAGGCAGTTCTAATATCTCTTGAAGTTTCATAAAAAAAAATCTTGTTTTTGAATGAAGAAGTTGGATTAATCCTCTACACTTACACTTCCACCAGGATCTGAAATGATCAAGGAGACTTAGTTTTTTGAGATCTTTGAGATTTTAGGTTAACCAGCCTTTGCCATCAGGGTCTTAGACTTAATCATCCACATTCCCCTAGGTTTATAGATTTGCATGCTATATTCCATGCTTAGTCTCAGACAAAAGAATATGATCAACACATCACATGCACGACTGCGGTTTTTGATGAGATGAGTTGATTTTTCAGCTGAGGGATTGGGATGAGGAAGTCGAGTTTGGATTTGATCTAATTATGCTCGAGGATGGGATAAAATCTTTGGAGGCTTCATTAAACCTGAGTGTCAGCAATATGAGCTAGTATGAGAACTTGGTTCTTATACTAATCTCTTGATATGGACTTAAGTGCCAGGGTGTGAAATAAATAAAAAATGTTGATCAGTGTGCACCAACTCTTGGTAAAAGCAGTGGAGCTAGCCAAAAATTATACAAGTCAATGAAATTTCAAAGAAAAAGCTCTCATTCCACAGAGTTACATATCAAAGAGCTTCCACCAAAGGCGAGCGCTCTTAAACTTTTCAAAGTGTCCACTTGGACCCATGGTTCAAAAAAACGCGCCTCGAGGCGCACGAGGCGTACGCCTCGAGGCGAGGCGGCCTAAAACCGCCCCAGAACGGCCGCCTCAGGGGGGCTCTGAGAGGCGAACGCCTCAGTTGGTCGAGGCGGTCGAGGCGGAGGCGAGGCGGTCCCTGAGGCGTTTTTTTATTTTCAAAATATTTGTTATGTTAATCATTTATCCTATTAGTAATTTCATATGTTTATAAAAGTCTAGTTGTTTAGGATATAAATATACAAGATGAATGCTTAAATTTGGCCACTTTCATGTTCATATTTACCATTAAACATGTCCAATTATGTCAAAAACTCTTAATTTAAGGCAACATACAAATCCGCAAATCCGCAAATATCATTTAAAGCATTACTTGTAAACTTAATTTAAGGAGTTGTTACACAATAAGCTATGCAATATACTGAGAAGGACAAAGAAGATAGAATTCAAGGGGAGGTCATGTACATTCTCATACAAACAAATCCATATATCTGAATAGAAATAAAATCTTTAATAAAAAAAGATTTGTATACACTAGACTTGGGTTACAACGAGACCCCCGTCTTGTTGGGGTATGTTATGGCAGGAGGGGTGCATACACTAGTTCTTCAACTTGGGTTAGAGAGTTAGAATTCTGATGAATACTAACATATGCATTCTCATACATTTGTATATCTTTCTATTTTAGGGTTCTTATCTTTATTATTTCATCATATCTTGTAGTGTAAATTATTATATATTGGGCAGAGAACATATAATTACATAAAGAGACATATAATTGTAGTTTTATACATATTTTTCTATATATAACTGAGGCTTACGCCTCGACCGCCTCGAGGCTACGCCTCGCCTCGATTCCAAGGAGACCGCCTCGTTCCGCCTTTCGTTTTTTCAAACCTTGCTTGGACCACCGCTATTAGGACCAGGAGTCGGGCTTGCACCAAAAAAGGGCTCTGCATCGTAAATGCTACAAGTCTGGGTGTCGAAGGTACGATAGGTACTCAAAAGAGACACACCCCGGTGTACTCTCAGGAAAACAAGTGCAGACGGCTCCAACTTCTCTTGACGGACACACTGATCAACACCAAAAAAAATGTGTTGCGTAAAGGCATTAGAGAGAATCCTTGTTCCAATGAGAGGGAGAGAAGAAATGACACAATCCCATGCCCTCCATTACTGGCCTTCCATCGACATTTTCTAAGTCTGACAACTAAAGAGACGGTGGATTGAACGCAAGATCTGATTTATTCCCTAGTGCTGAGGATTGGGTCCTTAGGAGATTTTCTCGGACCAAGACTTTGGGTGACGAATTGACTCTACTCTCAGAATCGCAGTCAACACTAAAATGTCATATCCTTTAGATTATATATACATCAGAGAGAGTCTGGAGAAGTAGAGGAATTGGATGCCTCTTGATTAAGACTGGGTTGAACTCTAGAATTTTGGATCTCTAAAGTCGAGTCAACTTGATCGGATTGGATCCTGTATTCACATGCACAAGGGGGTTAATCCAACTTAGTCATTCTTTTTGATGCTCGAGGACGAGCATAGTTTAAGTATAGATGGGTGATGAAACCCAATTTCATCATCACAATTTCCATTTATTAACCCCCTTGCTTAAGCTTTTTGTCAATAAAACCCAGGTAATGTCCTGTCAATAAAACCAATCACACAAGGCACCAATCAGCAACGAAAGCCCTAGCACGGCAAAAGACATTTTCCAGGTAAAACCGCTGCTCGGAGAAGAGGGCCTCATTGCGAGCAAGCCAAAGCGACCACAAGCAAGCCACCGGTGCTAGAAAACGACGTCTCTCCAACCGCCTGTTAGAGAAGAGGCAGTCGCAGAAGGACTCCACATCACGCGCGAGCATCCAATTCACGAAGGGGTCGTCCCACATAGCCCGAACCGGGGGGCACAGAAATAGCAGATGGTCGAGAGTTTCCACACTAGTAAGGCACATGCCGCACGTGCTAGAGACCGAGGGCATCAATCTGGAACACCGATCGCGAGTCAAGAGCCTCCTTCTACGCACGAGCCACAGGAAGAAGATAATACGAAGTGGCAAGCCCAGGCCCCAGAAGAAGCCACAGTCACGCACCAAAGCATCCGAACCAGGAGGCGGAGGATGAAGCAAAGACCCGTAGGCCTTTCGAGTAGAGAAATTTCCGTCCCTCCAAAGCCAGTGATCCAAGCCACTAGAGGGAGAGCCCGCCAGAGCAAGAGCGTTCATCAAAGCCAGAAACTCATCGAACCTCTGATCGGAGAAGGAGCCCCGAAAGCGGGGAGACCAAGAATCGTCCACCCAGCAGGAGGCGACGGAGGCATCCTTATTCTCGGCCAGAGGGAATAAACGGGGGAAGCGAGAAGAAAGAGGCTCCGCTCCCGACCAGCAATCATTCCAGAAGGCGAAGGTGCTGCCATCACCGAGAACAGGTTTGAAAGAAGATCTATACTTTACGAAGGCCGCCTGAATACCGCGCCAAAAGGGAGAACTCCCGCCCACGACCTCCGAGGCACCCACGCCAGGCCACGCCCGCCCATGAAGACCCCTCAAAACGGTAATGAAGAAGCTATCATCACTGCCCTAGACCCTAGCCGCCCACTTAAGGAAGAAGGCATCGTTGATCAATCTGAGACTCCTCACCCCCAAGCCACCCGCCGACTTCTCCCTCAACACCTCCTCCCAAGCGACCAGGTAGATAAAAAGTGAACCGGAATAGAGGCCAAGACCGAGCGAAGGAGAACCAGTCTGCCTCCTTTGGAAAGGAGAGCAGCACGCCAGCTAGCCAACCTCGCCTCCACCTTCTCCACCACCGGGTTCCAATCTCTCAATCGAGGCCGCCCAACCGCCAACGGAATCCCCAGATAATCCAGCGGGAGGGTGGCCAAAGCCGAGCCCAACAAGTTTGCGAAATCCGATGCACGAACCTGTGAAACACCAAAATCAATGACCTTCGATTTATTGCCGTTCATGCGTAAGCCGGAAAGCTCACTGAAGAGGTCAAGAGTCGCCGCCATAGCCGCAATTTCCGCCTCGCCCCCTTCGATAAAGCACAGCGTGTCGTCCGCGAATTGAATAAGAGGCACCGAGATGGTCCCCTTAGAGAATCCCTTAGATAGGCCGGCGTCAACCACCCGAGTCACCATCCGAGCCAAAACATCCGACGCAATCACGAACAGGAGGGGGGCCAGGGGGCACCCCTGCCGAAGGCCCCGACGAGGTTGAAAGCGGCCCCCCTCCAACCCGCCATTCAGAAGAAGAGAAAAGGAGGAAGTCGTAACACAGCGCCGCATCCATGATATCCACAGGTTAGGGAAACCACGCCTCTTGAGAGCAGACCGAAGAAAGGCCCAATCAACGCTGTCATAAGCTTTAGCAAAATCGATCTTCCAAAGAACTCCTTGTCGCCCCGAACAATTCCAATCCGCCACCATCTCAGACGCCGCCACAATACAGTCGGAAATTTGTCTGCCTTTGATGAAAGCCGCCTGAACGGGCGCGATAATAGAGTCAAGCACCTTAGACAGTCGCCTGGCCAGGACTTTAGCAACAATTAAATAAATGGCATTAGAAATGGAGATCGGGCGAAAATCCCCAATGTCCTCCGCCGCCTCCCTCTTAGGAATCAGAAGAAGAAGGGCTCTATTAAGTCTATCAAACCCCATGTTTCCACCACAGAACTCCACGAGTACCTCAAAAACCTCCTTGCCCACCAAATCCCAAAAATCCTTGAAGAAAGCAACCGAAAAGCCGTCAGGCCCGGGGGACGCGTCAGGATTAAGGTCCCACAGGGCCTCCTTAGTCTCCAACAAAGAAACCAGCCTAGTAAGCAAGGCACACTCCTCCGCAGAGATAGAGGGAACCCCTAAACCGAGCCACTTCCAACGCCGAGGAAGATGAGTCGACGTGGCGCTCCTGAAATAGTCCAAAATGGCCGCACCCATAGAGCTATCCCCAACGAACCGCTGGCCACCCACAGAAATAGCCCTCAGCGTATTGTTCCGATTCCTCCCACTAGCAACCCGGTGGAAATAGGCCGAGTTCGCGTCGCCGTCCTTAAGCCATCTGAGCCTGGAACGCTGACGCCATTCGATAGCTCTTTTCTTATCTTCGTCCTCCACCTTGTTCTGCGCAGAAGAACGCTGGTCAAGTTCATCGGCATTAAGAGCCCTCTCATTCTCCACAGAATCAAGCCTAGAAATAATCTCCTCCGCCTCCTTTCTTAGAGTCGCCCTAGCCAACCGCGACTCACGCTTAAAGCGGGCCAGACGCGAACGCAACGAATCAAGTTTCCGATTAAGACGAGCAGCCGCAGAGCCCTCAACCGGAGTAGATACCCAATGATCAATGACCACCTCACGAAAAGAAGGCTCCAAGAGCCAGCAACGCTCGTATCTAAATAAGCCCCTCGGAGAAATATTCTTGCCAGAGTCCCAAAGAATTGGAGAGTGGTCAGAGAAAGCTCTCGGTCTAGAGGAGACCGAACAGGAGGGGAAACTAGCCATCATATCACCCGAAGCCAAGAACCGGTCGAGGCGGGACCGTGAATTCCCACTTCGCCAAGTATAAGTGATATCAGAAGCAACCAAGTTTTCCAGCGCCAAGAAGTCCAGAGTGTCCCTAAAGGATAGGGAACCCGGGTCGCAGCCCCCCCTCGCCCGAGGGCGATCAGACGAATGAAAAGTGACATTGAAGTCTCCCCCAATGATCCAGGGGATGTTAGCGAAAGCCCGGCCCGCAGCACGCAGATCATCCCACAGCTCCGCCCTTTTGATGTGACAGCAAGGACCATAAACAGAAGAAATAGCAATTGGGGTGGGAAGGTCCCTTCTAACCAGCATCACCGAAAGCATATGCCTCTCCAACAAGGTGGACTCCCGAGAAAAGAGATTCGATTTCCAAGCAATGAAGAGGCCTCCCGCCACACCCACCGCATCCAGCGACACAAAGGAATCCAATGACCCCGCTCCAAAGGACCTCCAAAGAGCCTCATCCAAGCCCCGCAACTTCGTCTCCTGAATCAAAGCCACATCGCAAGCCCACTCCGACAAGCGGGCGCCCAAAGCCTTCCTCTTCACGTCTTCCCCCAATCCCCTAACATTCCAGGAGATGATTTTCATTAAGGAAAGAGACGGGACCCATCAAAAGGTGCGAGGCCAGCCACCTCTGCCACCGAGTCACGCAGAGTAGCGCACGAATGAACCGACGCCGGTCGCGAACGAGACCTTCCCCTCCTCCGATAACGCTTCCCCGATCTAGCATCCATTCGCGAGCCGAGTTGAAGGCCTCCAAAAGAGGCCGAGTCTTCCCTGGTTGAGACAAGCAAATCGCGGGAGGGTGAGGCCACCGCTGACGATGGAGGAGAGCCCAAGATGGAGGGCCTGGAAGAATCATGCAATAAGGGCGCAGAAATATCTTCAAAGACAGCATGGGCCTCCCAAGGATGAAGGACAGAAGGAGGGATGGGCCGAATATCTTCCACAATAGAAATCGCCGAGCAGGCTGCAACCGAGGCCCGAGAGGAGGCCTGATCCGAGTCCGCCAGAAGAAAAGAAGTGTCGCCCGTTGGCCAAGATCCGATAACACCCATGGTTCAAAAAAACGCGCCTCGAGGCGCACGAGGCGTACGCCTCGAGGCGAGGCGGCCTAAAACCGCCCCAGAACGGCCGCCTCAGGGGGGCTCTGAGAGGCGAACGCCTCAGTTGGTCGAGGCGGTCGAGGCGGTCGAGGCGGAGGCGAGGCGGTCCCTGAGGCGTTTTTTTATTTTCAAAATATTTGTTATGTTAATCATTTATCCTATTAGTAATTTCATATGTTTATAAAAGTCTAGTTGTTTAGGATATAAATATACAAGATGAATGCTTAAATTTGGCCACTTTCATGTTCATATTTACCATTAAACATGTCCAATTATGTCAAAAACTCTTAATTTAAGGCAACATACAAATCCGCAAATCCGCAAATATCATTTAAAGCATTACTTGTAAACTTAATTTAAGGAGTTGTTACACAATAAGCTATGCAATATACTGAGAAGGACAAAGAAGATAGAATTCAAGGGGAGGTCATGTACATTCTCATACAAACAAATCCATATATCTGAATAGAAATAAAATCTTTAATAAAAAAAGATTTGTATACACTAGACTTGGGTTACAGCGAGACCCCCGTCTTGTTGGGGTATGTTATGGCAGGAGGGGTGCATACACTAGTTCTTCAACTTGGGTTAGAGAGTTAGAATTCTGATGAATACTAACATATGCATTCTCATACATTTGTATATCTTTCTATTTTAGGGTTCTTATCTTTATTATTTCATCATATCTTGTAGTGTAAATTATTATATATTGGGCAGAGAACATATAATTACATAAAGAGACATATAATTGTAGTTTTATACATATTTTTCTATATATAACTGAGGCTTACGCCTCGACCGCCTCGAGGCTACGCCTCGCCTCGATTCCAAGGAGACCGCCTCGTTCCGCCTTTCGTTTTTTCAAACCTTGCTTGGACCACCGCTATTAGGACCAGGAGTCGGGCTTGCACCAAAAAAGGGCTCTGCATCGTAAATGCTACAAGTCTGGGTGTCGAAGGTACGATAGGTACTCAAAAGAGACACACCCCGGTGTACTCTCAGGAAAACAAGTGCAGACGGCTCCAACTTCTCTTGACGGACACACTGATCAACACCAAAAAAAATGTGTTGCGTAAAGGCATTAGAGAGAATCCTTGTTCCAATGAGAGGGAGAGAAGAAATGACACAATCCCATGCCCTCCATTACTGGCCTTCCATCGACATTTTCTAAGTCTGACAACTAAAGAGACGGTGGATTGAACGCAAGATCTGATTTATTCCCTAGTGCTGAGGATTGGGTCCTTAGGAGATTTTCTCGGACCAAGACTTTGGGTGACGAATTGACTCTACTCTCAGAATCGCAGTCAACACTAAAATGTCATATCCTTTAGATTATATATACATCAGAGAGAGTCTGGAGAAGTAGAGGAATTGGATGCCTCTTGATTAAGACTGGGTTGAACTCTAGAATTTTGGAACTCTAAAGTCGAGTCAACTTGATGGGATTGGATCCTGTATTCACATGCACAAGGGGGTTAATCCAACTTAGTCATTCTTTTTGATGCTCGAGGACGAGCATAGTTTAAGTATAGATGGGTGATGAAACCCAATTTCATCATCACAATTTCCATTTATTAACCCCCTTGCTTAAGCTTTTTGTCAATAAAACCCAGGTAATGTCCTGTAATTAACAGAGTCTCAAATAAATTAAAAATCACAAAAAATGGCAAAACAAAAATCTGTGGTATTTTTAGCCTTAAAAATACCCTTATTTATATTTCGAGGCTACAGTTGATCTCATCTCCAGTTTTGGTCAACATGAAACTTGTAGATCTCATCAAGATCTACAACTTTCATGTTTTGAGTTTTCTCAAAATCGACCATCTAGCCCTTCAAAAATCAACTGGAAGGTCTGAATAATCTGATTGGGCGACGTGGCCCGATCTGGGTGAGCCACGTGGCCCGGTCGTCTTTGTCTTATCCGCCCGCGATCTAGGCCGTTGGATCTTCCTCTGATCCAACGGCTCCACGCTCTCCACGCCTGCCTCTTTCTATGCCGTCCGATCATTCCCCACAGACCATCTCCACCGATCGTTAGCGCTCTCACCAGAGCTTGCCACGTGGCGCGACTTGTGCTTTCCGATCACGCCCCCGATCTTCCATCACAGCCGTTAGCTTCACAACCATTCGCCAACCGTTCGATCCACGCCTTCTCTGCATCAACACCGTCCGTTAGCGCCGATCCCTTAGCCTGCCACGTGGCAGCTTCATGGCCCGTTGATCACCTCACCCGAGATCTAATCTAGGCCGCTGGCGCGCACCTTCATCCCCGCCGTTGGATCTCCAGATCCAACGGCCCCCGCTTCATCGTCAACCTCCAGGCGCCACTTCTTCCCCACGATCTCCAGTACGCGCATCTCCCTCGCCCTTCCCATTATCTTGACCACCTCCGACCACCTCGCACTTCGCCAACCGCCTCACGATCTTTCCCAGTCATCCACCACCTTCGCCAGCATCTCCACCACTTCCGATCCACGTCGAATCGCTCCATAATCTCTTCGCAAACCACGCCTTCCACCACAGTAAACCGCCGACTCGCCCTTCAAATACGCCGCCCTCCTCCTCCGATACCTTGGTCCACCTTTACGCGGGGAGGGGCCCAACCCTCCTCCGCCTCCCTGTGACAGGGGGAGGCGGAAGGATCGAGCGAAGACGACCCTCTTCCCCGGTGTTGACCCGTCGCCGATCATGGCGTCGTCGCGGTGCCCAGCGCCCGCTTGAGCTGCCTCCAGTTGTTGCGAAGGTTCAACGAAGACCAGGACTCTTCATCGGAGTCTGCGCACAAGCTAATTCCTCCATCTCCGATCAGGTAAGCATCTTCGATCTCTTTTGCGTTTTCTTCTTATTACGTGTAATTTTCTAGGCCGCATCAATCAACACTCTCCTCCATTGATCACTTCCCAAGATCCACCTCGCAACCCTCTTCGACGCGCATCTTTCAGACCCTCTTCTCCTTCCTCCAAACCCTAGGTCACCGTTGAACCATCTCCTCCGCCACCTCCGGCGGAGGAGCTCCGAGCTCCCACTTTCTTCATCCGCAGAGCTCCCACTCCATCCCACTTCACACGCACAGATAGTTTGCTTGCTTTGGCTATGTGCTACTAACCACGCAGGTTTGCCAAGGCCTTCAATGGCCGGATGATCGCTGGAGCCAACTTCGTCACGATCACCTACGACTTCAGAGCTTCGATGGACTGAGCCAAGCTGTCTTGCACCTTCCCCGAGCTCCGAGCTTCCTCGACGATCATTAATGGAGCTTCGGGGAGGTCGCTCGCAGCCGAGAACGAGAGGCGGAGGAGGAGCTCCTTCGCCGGAGCTCCAAACTCGCCGCCGCCTGCAACTGATGAAGGAGCAGTCACCGTTGGATGCTCCGCCTCGGAGTTCATCCAACGGCCACGATGCAGCCACGTCGACAATCCGCTCTTCTTCCAGAGGCCGTTGGATCTTCGATGATCCGACGGTGTATGACCGGCCCCGGAGCTTCATTGCCAGAGACCGTTGGATTCTCACGATCCAATGGCTTCCAGTTCGCCACGCGTCGATGCCAGAGCCTCCCCGAGCCTAGCGTCCGAGCCTCCAGGCTTGGATGCTCCCGAGCCTCCACGAGCCTGCATCGAGCCTGAACCAATGTCCAAGCCAAGCCGAAGCAACACCTATTCTCTGCCGAGCCCGAACCTACTTCCGAGCCTGGATGGCACGTGCTAGGCACGCGCGTATCTGGGCAATTTGCAGAGACGCCCTCCGAACTTCTCCAATTTGCAGAAAAGTCCAGATCACGTGCAGCGTATGTGCACTATGGGCATTTTGCACCTTGGCCCTCACGACTTTCAATATTTGCAAAAATGCCCCTGTGCATGTGGGCAATTTACAGGGAAGGCCTCGTACTTTTTATATTTACATTTTAGTCCCTCCCAGGGACCTTTCTGCAATTTAATTTCATGTTTTATTTCATTTATGCCCTTGTCTTCTTTACTTCATATCTTGAGCATCGTGTGTCCGATTCAGTCGATTTCAGTCTCATTTGAAAGCTTGTTTGATGTACTTTTTAATGACGTATTTAATCTTTCATCTTAGAGACATGAATTTTAATGAAATATTATGTTAGCTAAGTGTCTCTTATTATTCACTTATGCCTTGTTCAATTTGTCAATCAATTTTGACACTTCAAATAAATCTGAAATTGACTCATATTAATTTGCTCATCATATTTATTCTGTTCTAGGGCATAGTTTCATTGCATTTCATGGCGATTACTTGCATGATTAAAATATAAAAAGAATGCATGTTTTATTTTAATGCATTGTTGTGTCTTCTTGCATGCCTTGACCTATATGTGCTTTAACTTCAACGCTTAGTTAGATAGACTAAAATCCGACTAATACGAGAGAGGCCCGTGTCCCTGAGTTCGACCTTGGTATCTTACCAAGTAAAAAAAAATTATGACCATCGCATTTTGATTGACATATATTTAAATGAGATGGTCTTTTGATGACCCGAAATGGCCCGACTGCTACGACATGTTGAAGTGCTAATTACACGCTTTTAAAGGGCCGATTTTGAGGTTCATCAGTGACGCATACTCTAATAATGACTATTATAGACTTTACGGGGTGTTTTTGTTAAAAAAATAAGTCTGAGGCTGGGTCTGTCATTAAAACCTTTATCACTGGAATTAAGAATATTTTCTCTGTTAATATCACATTTTTACGATTTGACAATGCTTTAGACTTCTGCACTTTACAGCTATCCGACTTTCTTCGGTCTCTTGCTATTATATACCAGAACTCATGTGCATATACTTTTCAGCAGAACGGTATCGCTTAAAGCAAACACCGTCATTTACTTGATGTGACTCGGATGCTTCTGATTCAAAGTCGTGCTCCTCACTCTTATTGGAGTGATGCGGTTCTTACTGCCTGCTACTTGGTGAAACGCATGACATCTTTTGTTTTAGGAGAAAAGGTTCCTTTCTCGACTGCATTTTTCGAGAAGGACCTATTCTCTCTTACTCCTGAGTGTTTGGCTCTGTGGCTTTTGTTCACAATCTGACGCCTGGTAGAGATAAGCTCTCCCTTAGAGCTGTCAAATGCATCTTTGTTGGCTACTCTCATACCTAAAATGGGTACCGGTGTTTTTATCTGCTTCGACGGAAATATTATGTTAGTGCTGATGTCACATTCTTTGAGTCTGTTATGTATTTCTCTCCCTCAGGTGACAGGATGATCCCATCTGACTCTGGAGAAGAGGTATACGTACCTCCTCCTATGATTGCACCATCTCCAGTATTTGCACCACCATCTCCACCACCTCTACCACCTCCACCACCACTACAACCCAGTACCTTGACTCAATTTTTTCCACATGTTTTTATTCGCAGGTCTCGCTCTGTTCCCCCTGCTCATGAGCCCTCCCCATCTTCCAACACATCTCAGGTATGTAGTGAGCATATTGTTTGTACTGATGGCACTACTGAGTTCTCTATGCAGCAGGGTTCTTTACAGGATAAGCATGTATCCTATCAGGATGATAGTTTACTAATTCAAGAGGTGAAAGATGATCTTGATGTACCAGTTGCTTTATGGAAGCCAAGACGTACTTGTGCTGCATACCTTCTTGCGGCACATGTCTCTCTGAGCAGACTTCAAGAGGACTTCAGGAGATTTTTTGTGGCACTCTCAACTGTGGAGGTACCACGGATACATTGGGAAGCACTACAGGACAACCAATGGCGTCTTGCAATGAAGGAGGAGATGGATGTGTTCAGTCACATGGCACTTGGAGCCTTGTTCCAGCTCCTCCTGGCATATCTATTGTTGGATGCAAGTGGGCGTTCACAGTAAAACACCGAGGAGATGGAAGTGTTGATCGCTACAAGGTGAGACTTGTAGCACGTGGGTTCACCCGGACATATGGGGTGGACTATTAAGATATCTTCTCTCTAGTGGCTAGACGTTCTACTTTGTGCATACTTCTTTTAGTTGCTGTGACTCAGGATTGGCCCCTCTACCAACTTGATGTCAAAAATGCATTTCTTTATGGTGATCTTCCGGAGGAGGTTTACATGCAACAACCACGTGGGTTCCATGCTGAGGGGGAGTGTCAGAAGGTTTGCAGACTTCATAAGGCTATCTATGGCCTTAAGCAGAGTCCAAGAGCATGGTTTCAGAAGCTCTCAGATCTAATATAGTAGTAAGGGTTTGTGAGATCAACTGCCGATCATTCACATTTTGTTCAGAGGACTCAGAGAGGTATATTTGCCATGCTTGTTTATGTTGATGACATCATTGTTACAAGGGATGACGTGCAAGGCATCCGGACTGCTAAGGATTTCTTAGGTCAGCAGTTTGTGACCAAAGACCTTGGTAGCCTACGCTACTTCCTTGGACTGAGTTTACCAGGAACTAGCGAGGTCTTGTGATGAACCAGAGGAAGTATGTTGCAGATCTTCTTTCTGAGATAGATAGGTAGGTTGCAGACCTGCTACTACTCCCATGGGCCCGGGCATGAGGCTATATGATGATGATACTATGGAGGTAGACAAGAGGAGGCACAGGGAGCTCATTAGGAAGCTCCTTTATATGTGACTATCACCGGGCTAGATATATCCTTTGCAGTAAACAAAGTGAGTCAGTTTATGGAGCAACCTAGACATGCACATATAGATGCGGTCCATATGACTGAGGTATCTGAAAGCCTCACCTGACACTTGTCTTCTTTTCAGCAGAGGTACATCCCTTGTTGTTACAGCTTGTGCAGATGCAGATTATGCGGGATTCCCAAGGATAGGAAATCTACTTCTAGCTTTGCAGTATTCATAGGGAGCTCCTTGGTATCATGGAAAAGCAAGAAGCAGATGGTGGTTGCCAGTTCCAGTGCAGAATCAGAATACATGGTATGGTACAGACTAGTACAGGGATGATGTGGGTCAGATATGTTCTTATTGACCTGACAGTTGAGATGCCTCGTCCCATGCACCTCCAATATGACAATCAGACTGCACTCTTCATTGCCAACAACCCAGCTTTCCATGAGAGAACCAAGCATAGGTGAACTGCCACTATACTAGAGACATTATACATAAGGGTCTTATCTCTACTACACATGTTAACTCAAGAGACCAGACATCAGATGTTCTTACCAAGGCTCTATGTAGAGGGCTTTACAGAGATGTTGTTTCAAGCTGGGCGTGATTGATATCTGTTGAAATCTGAGAAACGGAAGCCAATAGATAAATAGAGCATAAGCATAAAGAAGGATAAACATTGACACAAGGATTTACAGGGAACCCTATTCCCTAAGAAGCGAGATGAAACCACAGGAGATTGCCTGAAAAGGCCATGTGTCTATTAGAACTTCTCATTGAGTACTGGGGGTGTGGGGATCCTTATATAGCTCCACAGACAGATCAAATTCCCATTATGTAGATGTGGGACTAAACGTGAGTGGGGAGGGAGGTAATTGGATCTTAGAGGGGTCCAGTTACCTCCTCTATTACATACTTCAACACTCCCCCTCAAGCTGGAGCTGAGAAAGCTACAACTTGCAACAAAAAGAAAAGATATACATCACATCTCACACAATACATCAGATGAAGAACATATATCCGCTGATGGTAGAAGATCTCACTCGAGGACATGTCTGCGGCTTTCAGGTCACGTGAACGTATCTCTGTCATGCATGTAGAGTCACTATGACAGAACTTATCTCAGTCGTGCCTAGAGAAGAGTCGCAATAGAAGAAGTCCAGCGCGGAGTAGTAGTCGGGTCGCAAAAGAATAAGTATGCGCTGTGACGAAGAAGTCGATGCTTGGTGAAGATGGATGATCTGTAAAACAATAGTTTGGAGTGCTGGTCTGTCAGTCATGGTAGCGTAGAAGTCCTGAAAAATATGTCATTTCTGACTCCCCCTTTCTTCCATACTTGATAGAATAAAGAGCTTGGAACATCAAGTTGGGAGAAACAAAACATGCATTTTTTTTTTACAAATCATCATTTTTTATAGCCATTCCTTTTTTTCCAGCTATTTCTTCTTTTCCTTTCCTTTTTTTTCGAGCCGTTCAACATTTTTTACGGCTTTTCCTCTTCCCTCTTTTTTGCAATTTTTTAAACTTGCGTACGGCTTTTCTCTCCCTTTTTTCTACGCGCCTTTTTTTAAAGAAATTCTCAATTCATTTTTTTGAAACTCGACCAATTTTGGGCCCATATCTCTCTCTCGTTTTAATACATGCCCAATTAGACTCGAAGTAACTTCTGCCCTCCTTTTTTTTAAAAAAATAATGTTGGACACCCCCTTATTTGGGGCTAACACTATTTTAAGGTTCCCACGGGAACTCTTCTCTCGATGGGGGGATTGTCTTTAGATGATGTTGTCGTCGCCTTGGTTTGATCCTCCTGGAGATCGGGATGGTGAAGGGAGCGCGAGGGCGAGGAGGCCTGGAGGTGTGACCGGGAGGGCGAGGTGGCCAAGAGGGCGCGACCGGAGGGCGAGACCGGGAGGGCGACAGAGGCTGGTGCAACAAGGGTGCAGGGGCTGGGGTTCTTCTCGTACGGAGGAGGTGGACGGCGTTGTTGTGGAGGTGGGTATGGCCTTTGCTTGTGACGGGGCTGCAGTGAGGCCCTGCCTGGAGGAGCTCGAGGGAGGAAGAGGGATCTCGCCGACGACGTTTTTTTATTGTTCCGAGGCAGATCTGCGAGCAATAGCAGCAATAGGGCACGCGAGCACATGCGATTCTTCTCGTGAGGGACGCTACCGCGCCTGATGCCCGTGCTCGCAGGATCCGACATCTTTATTGAGCACAGGGAAGGGGAAGCCTACCTAGGGTTCAGTCTGGAAGGAGAATCCGCGGTTGCGGATGCCCGAGAAGGAAGTGAAGTTGGAGAGGTGCGGCTCCTGTGTTACAGCTAGGGTTCTGGTAGCGGCATGGATGCTTGTGTGTGAGTGGCAGTGTGGGCATCTGCTGCTGATCTAGGGTTTTCCATCGAAGCTGCATGTAGGAGAGGTGCAACTGAAGCATCGAAGCTGCATGATTGTAGTTCTGCAGCGGGTGGGCTGCTTCTGGATCACGAAGATGAGATCATTGCTGGAGATTTAGGGTTTCAGAAACCCTAAAATTCTCTTGAGGATCTTCTTTCTTTAAGTACTAATATGGAGCATGAAGTCTTGATGACTGGAACTAGGGTTCCAATATGAACCCTAGAACGTATACACAACTTGAATACTAGATTTCCAGAACTCGAAATAGATCATGAACATTAATCAAAAAATAATTTTACAAAATAAACTCATAATCGAACCCGCAGATTCGACTGCTCTGATACCATGTTTAAATCTGAGAAGCGGAAGCAAATAGATAAACAAATCATAAGCATAAAGAAAGATAAACATTGGCACATGGATTTACGTGGAACCATACCCCCTAAGAAGCGGGATGAAACCACGGGAGAAGGCCTCAAAGGACCATATGTGTCTATTAGAACTTCTCATTGAGTACATGGGGTGTGGGGCTCCGTATATAGCCCCACAGACAGACCAAATTCCCACAATAGTAGATGTGGGACTCAACATGAGTGGGGAGGTAACTGGACCCTGGAGGGATCCAATTACCTCCTCTATACACACTTCAATAATACCTATGCTCCAATTTGAAGGGGAGTGTTGAGATATTTTCCTATTTTCTATACCTCTTATTTATTTTCTATCTTGTCTGTCTCTATTATGTAATTTACACAACATGTTACTCTTCTATATAAGAGAAACCTAGGGCCTCAATGAATGATAAGTTCTTTCTCTCCACCAATAAGATCCATAGAGTGTAACATGTCTCACTTTTGCTTTGTAAAACATTACTTTAATTTTCAAAGGAATTTTCTTATCACAGAGAACGATAGAGACTCCTCTCCACTTTAGCCAACATGCATTTATTCTATTTGTAACATCTCCATCTATTTCCCCATCATGTTGCAAAATAGATCCCACGTATCTAAAAGAATATCTCTTCTGAATGTTATCGCCACCAATCTTCACCTCGATTCCTTCACCATTGCTTCCATCAAAAGTGCACTCGATATATTCAGTCTTAGCCCTACCTATACGAAATCCTTGACTATCCAATGCATGTCTCCAGACCTCAAGCTTCTCATTTACTCCGTCTCTAGTCTCATCAATCAACACAATATCATCAACGAATAACATACACGAAGGTATCTCATCCTGAATGTGACTAGTCAACTCATCCATAATCAAAGTAAAAAGAACGGACTTAAAGCTGAACCTTGATGCAGGCCAATGTTGATGTCAAAATAGTCAGTCTTCCTAGACTGTATCCTTATACAATATAAAGCACTATCATACATATCTTTTATGAGGTTAATGCATAGGACAAGTACTTATCTCTTCTCCAAAAGTCTCCACAATATCTCATGTGGACAGGATCATAAGTCTTTTCCAAATCAATAAAAATCATATGGAGGTTCTTCCTTTTAGCTCCATACTCCATTCTCCTCAACAAGTTGATGGCTTTAATAGTTGAGCGACCTGGCATGAATCCGAATTGATTATTTTACTTTGAAAACATACAACCTTTTTTCGATTACACGCTCCTAAATTTTCATAGTATTACTCATTAGCTTGATACCTCTGTAATTTGAACAAATTCGAATGTCTCCTTTGTTCTTATAAAGTGACACCACGATGCTTCTCCTCTAATCTCCAAGCATTTTCTTGCTTTGCCAAATAACATTGAAAAAACTTGTAGGTCAAGTCAAACCACGTTAACCTGAAATTCTACAAACTTCTATAAGAATGTCATCAGGTCCTATACCTTTCCCAGGTCTCATAACCTTCAAAGACTCCTCTAATTCTTTTGTATTCGTTTATAGCTTGTGCGATTCAAATAACTTTAACTACTAGCTAGATCTCCTAAAGTGATCTCTCTATTTCCTCCCTCAATGAAAAGCTTATAGAAGTACTCTTTCCATGATTCCATCTAGTCTCTATATCCTTCGTCTATTAGCTTGCACGATTTAAGTAACTTTCATTACTAGCTAGAAGGTATTTGGTCTTTCTTTCTCTTGCTTTAGCCAACCTGATTATATCTTTCTAGCCCTCCTCAAAGTCGAGATTTTTATACAAAACTTCATAAGCTTTTGACTTAGCTTTACTTACAACCTTCTTTACTTCCTTCTTTGCTATTTTGCAATTTGTGACAGTTTCATCTGTTCTATCTTTAGATATAGTTTTAAAGCATGCTCTTTTAATTTTGAGTCTCTTGCACCCCTCCACTCCACCACCAAGCCTCCTTTTGGCCTGGAGCTCCTCCCTTTGACTCGCCTAGCATCTCTTTGGCTACCTTTCTGATACAAGATGCTACCGCCTCCCACATCTCGTTTGCACTTCCGTTACAATCCCAGGATAAGTCTTCTAAAACCTTCTCCCTGAAGCTTGATTGCTTCAATCGAAGATTGCACCATCTAATTCTAGTGATCTTGGAAACCCTCCTTTTCTTTAATAGCCCTTTTATTTGTACATCGATGACTAACAAGCTATGATGGGTGGTCAAACTCTCTCATGGGATTACTTTGCAGTCTTTGCAACACAACCGATCTCTTCTCCTCAACGCAAAGTAATCTATCTATGTTCAAGTCGGTCCACTCTTATAAGTAACTAAATGCTCCCCCCTTTTCTTGGAGAGTGTATGCTATGCAAAGATCATAGTCGCTAAAAATCCAGAATGACTTTTCCCTCTTCATCTCTATCCCCAAAGTCATGTCTTCCATGAACACTAGCATACCTTGGAGCATCCTTTCTCACATGTCCATTAAGATCTCCACCTAGGCAAATCATCTCTTTTTGTGGGATTCCTTGCATAATCTTATCCAAATCCTCCAAAAAATTATTTACCTTTCATCTAAATCAATTTGCGTGAGACCTGCTATGAGAATTGCTATGCTTTATGGTTCTGATAAGAAAATTCCTTTAAAAATTAAAGAAAAGTTTTACAAAGCAGCCGTGAGAGCTGCTATGCTTTATGGTTCTGAATGTTGGCCTGTGAACCATAGACATGTGCAGAGAATGGCTGTAGCAGAAATGAAAATGCTAAAATGGATGTGTGGACATATACATAAAGATCGGATTCGGAATGATGCAATCCGAAAGAAAGTTGGTGTAGCTCCGATCGAGGATAAGATGCGAGAAAACCGCTTAAGATGGTTTGGTCATTTGCAAAGAAGGTCAACTGATGCACCGGTTAGGAGATGCGAGTGTTGGGATGTTGAGCCGGCTAAGAGAGGGCGAGGACGACCCAAGAAGTGTTGGAAAGAGACTATACGAAGGGATCTTACTTTTTTGGATATAAGTCTGAGATTGACCCAAGACAGATCTGAATGGAGGCGAAGAATCCATGTAGCCGACCCTACTTAATTGTGGGAAAAGGCTTTGTTGTTGTTGTTGCATCTAAATCAATTTGCGGTGCATAAACTAGGATGGTATTCAGAATTTCTTCTTCTAGCATCACTTTTAGCAAAATAATCCGATCCTCGAATCTTTGCACCTCAACCATACAATCCTGCAAATCCTTATGAACAACCACTCCAACATCATTTCATCCTTAGAATTTTTTATATTTAAAATAATCTTAAAATACATAACCGAATAGTTCTGAATATTCTCCTGAATACTGAATATTCTTTATTCAGTGACCCGTCTGACTGAATACCGAATATTAGCTTATGTAATACTAGAGAAGCCTTAATATAGTCACTAGCATGATGTTCTTTTGACCCTTTGATGCTTGAATGACTCTACGCGAAAGGGCCTCGACTATGGGGCTAATGGTCATACTGACATCACCGCCTATGCAGATGTTGATTATGCTAGTTCTCCTGATGATAGACGATCCACCATTGGTTACACCATGTTTGTTGGTGGAAACCTTGTTACATGACGAAGCAAGAATCAAACCGTTGTTTCACGGTCAAGCACATAAGCAGAATACAGAGTGTTGAGATGTATAGGCACACGAGGTTTGGTGAACAATGCCAATAGACCTGAGAAAATTGGATAGCTGTAAAGTGTAAAACTCTAAGGTATTATCAAAGTGCAAATACTTGACATTAGTAGAGAAAATATCCTTTATCTCATTAATAAATGATTTAATGACAGATCCAACCTCAGACTTATTCTTTAACAGGAAAATCCGTGAAAGTTTAGAATAGTCATCTGCAACAACCAGGTAAAAACAATGTCTCTAATGATCAGGGACACGACTCGGACCCCAAATATCTAAGTGAAGGAGCTCAAACAACTGAGAACTGCTCCGACTCTAACGAGATGGAAACGAAGAATGGTAATGCTTCTCAAGTTGGCAAGCCTCGCACTTGAAGGAAGATCGCATGGAGATCTGTAGGAGGACATGACACATCTTCTATAGAGGAAGGTGGACAAAACGAAGGTGCCAAGGTACAGTGAGACTGGGCCAGGAATAGTAGAGGCATCCACAAGAGGAGGCTGGACCAGTTTGTAGAAACCTCGCAAAGGTTGCAGAAAGCAGTAGTCATTACTCGGTTGGCGAGGTCACTGACTAAAGATAAAGTCGGCCAACTAATCGGATTTAGTCGGTCTTTAGTCGTTTTTGAATTTTTTAACTATTTAAATATAGAAATCATTTTTATACATATATTCTTATATATTTACATAGATTTGTACATTTTTTATATAATCATAATGAAAAAAAAAGAAGTAATTGACTTTAAATATAACATTAAGCATGATAGAATAAGTTTGCTTTAAAAATTAAAAAAATAAAAAAGCTCCATGTAAAAGTCGATCGATTAGTCAGGTTGACCGACTAATGGCCGATTAGGCCTACGCGAGTCAGCTACCCCCCGACTCGACTAGTTAGCCTAGTCGACTGACTTTTACAAGCTTGGTCCCCACTGCTCACGGCCACATCCAATCACCCTGTCCGTGTATATGTCCTGAAATGCAAGAGGAGAGGGGTTAAAATGACACGACAATACATATCCTTTGTAATTTGACTAATAGAAAGCAAATTCATCTGAAAATCAGGAGCATATAAAATATTTTGCAGCCATATAGATGGCGTCAAATGCACCTCCCCATCTTCTGTGATGGGTAAATGAACCCCATTTGCATTGACTAACCATCTAGCAGTAACTATAGACCTGTATGACATGAACTGGGCTCTGTCTCCACACAAATAGTGAGAAACACCGCATTCCATGATCCACTCTATCATATCTGCACTGCTACAACCAGTAAAAGCGTATGCCATACCTGAGGATCTCGAAGAAGCTCTAGCTGCAGCTGCAGTACTTGTAGATCCTGTAGTGGTAATGCCAACCATTGGAGTCATGATCTCCCGAATATGAGAGATAATGTCATCATGGTGTGGATCTGCTTGAGGAGCTGTAGTATCTGAAGGCTCAATCTGCTCTGTCATGCAAGAAAATGTGGGGTGTCCATAGTTCTGATAGCATGTGTTCTCAGAGTGTCTTGGACGACGAAAGTAGGTGTAGGGACTATGCTAACATCCTCCACCTCTGCCACGGGGACTACACCCTCTGAACCGAGTAGAACCTCCTCTGCCGCGAGAAACAACCATCGCTGAGGAAGATCGTGTGGTGGTAGCAGGTGGAATAAGCTGCTGAATGACTGTAAGCCTCCTCCATGGGAGGTATCGTCGCACCATTAAGGAGCTGTGCTCGAGCTGCCTCATACTCTGGGTCAAGCGCATCTAGAAAAACTCCAACCATCGTGGAGTTACTGTATGTCATTTGTTGCTCTGTGGATGTCGTAATCGACATGCAGCTGTGAAGCTTCTCGAACATGCCACGAAACGAAGAGTAGAACGTGTGTAAAGGATGATCATTCTGCTTTGCTCTGTATATGTAAAATTGAAGCTGAAGAATCTTGGCCTCATTCTCTGCTTGGGCATAAGTAGATGCCAGAATATCCCACATCGCCTTGACGATGGGCTGGTTAACATTATCATTAGCTATCTCTGTGGTGAGGGTCCCAGAGAGCTAAATACGTGCATATACATCATATTGCTTCCATGAAGTATTGTCCCCAGTCTTGTCCACCGACTCTGGCTTCATCAAAATGTGCTCCTTATTGTTGCACTGCATAAGGGTCATAAACTGCATGGATCACAACTCGTAGTTGTTCCCGTCCATCTTCATGATGGAAGCCGGGCCCTTGAAGGCACCATGCGAAGAAAATATATCACCCCCGTTGCTTGACATAATAGAAAAACGATCGAAAGAGGAACTCGACTGAGGAAGTAGACCGATTTGAATGAGTCTACACAATCATATGGAGGATCGGTTGTACGTGCAGACTCATACAACCATCCTCGTCAATCATCGATTCACGTTAGGACCAGAAACATAATTTAGAGGTCTGAAATCACATTTTCCAACCAAAATCAGATCGTTTCATAACACAATTCGGCGACGGAGCGGAAATAAATCGGCCCCAGAGATTTTATGTTGCGTTGAGAGGAGCGAGGGGTTGCAAGGGACCGTGCTAGGGCGAGCAACGGTGGCGCGGAGGCGTTGCAGCTCGCTTGCGATCGCGTCGGGGCCTCTGTTGGCTGCTGCGGTTGCTGCGACGACGCTCGTGGCCTGGAGGTTGCAACGGCGACGCGCAGAGGCTGTCAGGTGAGGGTTAGGGCATATGTGGAGTACTCCAACTTCGATTTAGGACCGTCACTCTGATACCATGTTGAGGAAAAATAATGATTTGCATTCTCATGAGATCATAGGGTTCTCTTATCTAGAGGAGAGACTCGTTTGGTAAATTATAATTGTTAGAGTATTTGTATCATGCGTCACTTATGTAATAGGTGGGTAAATGGATCCCTCTAAGATCCATTCACCCCACCACTGAGTTTAGTCCCATACCACCTAGTGGTGGGACTTGGAGGCCCTGTGGAAGCTATATAAGGAGCCCCAGGCCTCCTGTAACTGATGAGAAAAAGCAATGAAGCATATGCCCCTTTGAGGGCTTCTCCCGTGGTTTCATCCCGCTCCTCACGGAGTAGGGTTCCACGTAAAAAATCTTTTGTGTTCTTCATGTTTATCTTTATTTCTATGCTCTGATTATCGTTTCCGCTTTCGCTTCCGATTTTTCTAACATGGTATCAGAGCGGGTTCGATTCTCGAGGAATTTTGTCGCTTATATAATTCGAGATTCGATTGATTTTTGAAGATTATTCAGATTCATGTACGGTTGAAGAACGTTCAAGAGTGTTGATGATTCGAGACTCTTTTGAAGATTGTTCTACATTCAAAGTTCTGGAGATCTGCTGTTATCTTCGCTGGATTCATGTTCTAGGGTTTCATTTTATTTGAAACCCTATTTTTTTTCGGCAATCTCTCCTTCCAGGCAGCCCCTGCACCTCGTGCTCTGAGCCTCAAGTCCGTGGAACCCCGATCTGCCATGGAATACATCTTTGCGTGGCTCAACGATTCCAGGCGTTTTTCCCCTCCAGCCTTTCTCCCTTTGAAGCGGCGATACCCTCAGGCGATACCCTCAGGCGCGAACTCGCGCTTCCGCCCCGTAGCGTCCTGGCAGCGCAGTACTCCCAGGCGCAAGCACAAGCCCAGGAGTCCCCCCCCCCCCCCCGCGCGTCGAGCAGCGCATCAACTCGCACAGGAGGCGCGCGAGCGACCTCCAGGCGAAACCCCCTCCCGCTTGGTTCCTCTCTCGCGCGCGCAATCCCTAGAAGGGCGGTGGCGATCCCAGAACCCCCGATGGGGGCGGCAACACTTTAAGAGACGGGCTGCCGAGAACCCTAAGGGTTGCACCTCCCCCTTGGCGATCACGGCACCCCCATCTCCTATAGGCGGCACAGAAGCCCCAGGCGCACCTCCAGACCGCAACCCCCAGCGATCTCCAGTATCACCCATCCAACGGCGCACCCCGCCCGCAGCAACTCCTCCCAGGCGGCGCTCTTTCGACGGCGTTAACTCGAGCTTCTCTTCTTCTTCAGCATCGCGACTTCGACAATCAGGCGCAGGCGGCGCCCCATCTCTGCCGATCTCCAGCAGGCGGCGTCTTTGAGAGAAGGGTTCCCATGATTGGGAACCCTAGGCCCACTACCCATTTAAAAAAAAAGGGAGGGGTTATTTATAGGAAAGCCCCAATGGGTTGTTCTGTTAAAAAAAAAGGGCGGGGGCTCATCATAAAAGAGAGCGAGAGGAAAGCGAGGGTCTGAATGAAAAAAAAAGGGCGGGGGGGGCCTCATTAAAAAAAAAGGAGAGAAAGAAAATAGTGAGAGAGATTGGGTCCCTCTTTGGGCTCATATTCAAGTAAAAAAAGAGAGAGAGAGAAGAGATCATTTTTTTTGCAAAAAAAAGGAAGAAGAAAAAAAAGGCGCGTACATATAGTAAAAAGCCGTACGCTAAAGTTCAAAAAAAAAATCGCAAAAGGCACGTACAATAGAAAGAGCCGTACGCATATAAAAAAAATGTAAGCTTTGAAAAAATGCAAAAAAAAAAGAATGATGAAAACAACATAAAAAAAAATATATTTCAAATATATATATATATATATGGACGGCTTATTAAAAAAAAACAATTGATGAAGAAAAGCCCAAGGAATCTTTTGTGAGAATATCCATGTTGTTCTCCCCATATTTATATATTATCTTGTCTTCTCCCAACGTGGTCAACAATGTCATTCAGACCAGTATGGGAGAAAAAGGGGAGTATATGTAGAGTCACAGATCTTGTTCTAAGATTCAGATATCAGATTTTGCAGACCGGTCAGATATTCAGACTCTACAAATTTCAGATTTAGACTCGACGATGACGCATGCCAATCATTTGTCATTCTTGTTGGTCGGCCAGAGCTTTCATGTGAGCCATAGGGACTCCAGAGCAGAGGACTATTCCCTATGCCATTAAGGGCAAGGGTTTTCATGTGGTATCATAGGGACTCCACAGTAGAGTACTATTCTCTGAGTCAGATAGACACTCCAGCCCCGTTCGTCCTCCTCACATGCACGCCATGAGAAGCAACGTCCTTGACTGCAGCAGCTGTGCGCGTTGGGTTGATATTGTCTGTAGTGTCATGTATTGTGAGTTGAGTTTCTGTCTGTTTGTCCAAGCTGAGCATTGCATGCTCCAGCTTGAGGGGGAGTGTTAGAGTATTTGTAGCATGCGTCACTTATGTAATAGGTGGGTAAATGGATCCCTCCAAGATCCATTCACCCCACCACTGAGTTTAGTCCCATACCGCCTAGTGGTGGGACTTGGAGGCCCTGTGGAAGCTATATAAGGAGCCCGAGGCCTCCTGTAACAGATGAGAAAAAGCAATGAAGCATATGCCCCTTTGAGGGCTTCTCCCGTGGTTTCATCCCGCTCCTCACGGAGTAGGGTTCCACGTAAAAAATCTTTTGTGTTCTTCATGTTTATCTTTATTTCTATGCTCTGATTATCGTTTCCGCTTTCACTTCCGATTTTTCTAACAATAATAAAGACGGAAAGAATAGAAAATACATAAAAGAGATCAAGGATAGAAAATATCTCAACACAGAGTAATGGCTCAAGCCATATGCGCGGCTACCCGACTCGTCTCCATTCTATAGGAACTTGGGCTCCATGATTCACTCTTGCTCCTTTTTATCATGGCAACAAGTCCGCAACATACATTGCTACCAATCATGTTTTTCATGAGAGGACCAAGCATATTAAATTGGATTGCCACCTTATTCGAGATGTAGTACGAGGAGGAAAGATCACTACTCTACACATCTAAACGAAATCCTATCTTACGATATATTCAGCAAGGCACTTTCAAAGATAGGCATATCACTGTTGACTTCCAAGTTGGGCATGAACGATAGATATTATCTAACTTGAGGGGGAGTGTTGATGTTATTGACTAATACAGTCATAATGAAAGTTTTCCGCTTTTGTTTATTTCCTTAATCTAATTTTATATTTGCAATCCTTCATGATCTTTTATGTAACCTATTGGGTTCTAGGGTGTCACCCTATATAAGAAAGTAAGAAACTCCACACCCACGAATAAGATCATTTCATTGCATTCTCAATTTTTATCGACACTTCTAATTGCATGCCTTACATTGTACTGCATATCAATTGTATGATGTTGATACTGCTACTAAACTTGTGTTCAAATCTATATTTTAGCAAACACTTGTTTATTTTTGTTTTGTTTATTGATTAAAAATCATTATAAATCATAATTTTATGAAAAAAATTGACTTTTATAGCCATTTCCACATTTTTGGCGATATCGGTGATATGTCGGTCCATACCCCTTATCAGGGTTGGTAAATTGACAGAGATACCGACATTTAAGGCAACGATCCACATCGTCACAATAAGACGAAATAAACTTTTTACATTGGTAATGTTCCCATAGGAGATGGAACATTAGATGCCACTCAAAACATTTGAGAGGACCAATCTAGTTCTCGGAAGCCAGGTAAGTAATACATGAATGCTTAACCTTTATATAGATATGACCGACGAAGCTCTTAAAATCTGAACCGATTGATAATAAAGATTACACCTAGTTTACAAGAAAGATGATAAATATGCTCGTATCACTGTATGACCAGACGTCAATCATCTTCCACACTTCTCCACTAACGAATCACAACAATCAGTGCGAATGCAACTTTCACAAGCAATCCCAATCTTCCACCCAGTCACTAAGTTCTACAATATAATACATCAGCATAAAATATTAATTAAAACTTTAATTTTTCGATTATTTTAGTACAGAGAGAAGATGGAGAGGCATATGAGGATCATGAAGAGCACTATAGATTAGAAAAATATCAAGGAGGAATCCTCCTCTCCATGCTACCGTTTGGTGTGACCCATATCCGAGGACAATATGCTCCCTATTAGAGACAATTTGGAGGTTCAAAAAAACCTTAGGTTCGTTAACTCCATTACACCACTATTGGTTATCGACTCTCCTCAATAAGATTCTCATTATTGCCTTTTTTATAAGAAATATAAGACTAAGGTTAAGCAACGAGCATTACTGTAATGTATGTAACAAGATTAGCTTTTAAAGAGGTCAAAATAAAAGTTGGTTTTATTATCTTGTTTAGTGACCCATAAACGTATTTAGCCTCTGTTGTTAAGCACCGAAAGAGAATATGCAATTGCGGTCCCCAGCTAAAAGTACACAACTATATAATCCATTCAACTTGCTAGCCATGAATGACTGACCACAACTGGGGAGTAGTACACTGACTTATTCTGAATCATTCCAAACGGCCATAGACCCGTAGTAATATCATATTTGCAACTGTCCCATCGAAAAAGTTATTTGCAATTGCCCTTTCATATAAAAATTCCATAGATCTCCGTAGGCCAGCTTTCAACCACCACTCATTCTACCCAAGGTCACTTGGGTTAATGACAACTTCAGGTTAGTTGTCTATTTAGTGCAACATACATTCTTTACCAATCACGCATGCCCACACAGTCGACTCAATTTCAGGACCGTAAGCTCGCAAATTCCATACTTTCATATTGTCCATCATCTTGTACCAAATGAAATAAAAATCTAATGATATGGTTGAGATTCATGGCGTGTATAGAATTAACTAATGTATTAATAAAGGAAACCTAGTTTGCAAATGATTATCATGATGCTATACTATATTGAACTATGATGATTGGTAGACAATTTACATCTAGCTACATGAGACTTTTACCATGTAAGGACTGAAGTTGCATTATTAAAACTTTTCATTACCTTCCACTCAAATGGAGTCACTGCACCTCATATTCCTCTGCTAAGATTTTTCTGGTTACTTGCAAGATGGGTGTGTTGAGATGATTGTATCTCACAGTATCACTTTTATATTTTATGTTTTCTTTGAGTATCACTTATGTAATTAACCCATGGCTTTTCTCCTATATAAGGGAGCCTTGGGAACTCTTCTATCATATGACTTATTTTTATCCCAACATGGTATCAGCCAAGACCCTAAATGTCGGTTTCGGTCACCATTTCGGTATCGACCAAAACAGAATTTCGATGGAATTTCGGTAGTATTTCGACCGAAATTTCGGCCATTTCGGTCATTTTATGTATTAGGACCCCCATAGTTCGATTCATTTCGGTCATTTCGGTCGAATTTCGATTTAGACTAGATATCGATATTCAACAGAAATTCGACCAAATTTCGCTGAAATTTGAGGCCAGATTCAGAGCAACGGTCCTAGACCGGGGTTCTCGTATCAAACCCTAACCCTAACCCTACACCCGCCACCCCCCCTCGGCGTGCAGCTGCACTACCAGCGGCTCTTCCAGCGCCGCAGCTTACCCTTCCAGTGCCGCCGCCCTTGGCAGCAGCCTCCTCGTGCAGCCCCAGCAGTTGTGCTGCGCCGCTGCCCATCGGCCTCCTCGCGAAGCCCCAACGAGTTCCCGCACTACTGCCGGAGGTCTCCGGGGCCTCCTGCGTGGCCAACGACCTCCTCCTGTGCGCCGCTCCGCAGCCATAAGCCCCCTCCTGTCCGCCCTTCCCCTAGCACCATCGTAGACCCCCTCCCGCTGCCGTTGGGGGTTGCTGCAAGGCCTTTTGTGTTGCATTGAGGTCTGGACTGGTGCAAGAAACAGGGATATAATCTGATTTGTCCCTTGTTGTGAGGCCCTAGACCTCGAACGAGGATCTAGGGATGAGTGTATAAGTCTACAGATACAACTCATCCCTCCTATGGTGTTGTAGACAAGTCTATTCTTGATTTGTTCCTCACTTGTTCCGCGTCTTGGCCTATTGAAGAATGTCAGAGAATAAGGGTGACTTGTTCTCCTCTTTCGATGCCTTCAAGGGCCCGGCACCTATTGTGAAGATGGACGGGACCAACTATGAGTTATGGTCCATGTAGTTTCGTACCCTAATGCAGTGCCACAACAAGGAGCACATTCTGACTGACTCGCAGCCGGCGGACAAGACTGGGGCGAATGCATCATGGAAGCAAGATGATGCCTATGCTCGTATCTGGATCTCTGGGACACTTAGCACAGAGATTGCTAATGATATTGTCAATCAGTCAACTGCAAAGGCCATGTGGGATATACTGGCTGATACCTACGGACATGCGAAGAATGAAAGCAAGATTCTCCAACTGCAGTTTGACATTTTCTCGACCAAGCAGAATTGTCAACTCCTCCACGCCCATTTTTCTCATCTGAGAGGCATGTTTGAAAGACTCCACAGTTTAATGCCTATTACTACCAGCGTGGAACAACAACAGGCATATCGGAATGCTACTATGATTGGAGTTTTCCTGTCATCCCCTGACTTAGAGTACGATGTCGCTCATACTCAACTTCTGACTGGCGAGACCATACCACCGATGGAGGAGGTCTACAAGTAGCTGAGCAGGATTACTACCACACCTACCCCTACGCTACAGACGACGTCCTCAGCTATGGCAGCTTCTCGTGGCAGCGGAAGCTCGTCACAGTTCCGTGGTCGTGGACCTCGTGGTCGGGGTGTAGGACGTCAGCGTGGTCCACGTTCCTATTGTCATCGTCCTGATCACTTGGAGGAGACATGCTTTCAGAAGCATGGATATCCGATGTCTGCACGTGTTGTTGAGCAGACTAACTCTTCATTTGCACCTACTACAGATGCACATTTTGATGATCTTGTCTCGATACTTCGAGAGATGGTGACCACCCCTGTGACTCAGACTGCATGCCCATCAGATGCAACGGCCATCGCCAGAGCATTGTCCAGTTCCTCAGGTATTTCATATGTGCTTACCCATAGTAGCAGTTTCGATGTGACCGATTGGATTATGGACTCTGGAGCATCTCATCATATGTGTAGAGATCGGACACAGTTAACCTCTTACAGGTCTATCCCTCCTGGGCGATTTGTGATCATTGCCAATGGAGTTTGGCTACCCATTGTTGGTCTGGGGGAGATTGTTTTATCCCCTTCTATGCATCTTCAGAACGTCTTACATGCTCCAGATTTTCAAATGAATCTTTTGTCTATTAGTCAAATTACAAAAGATTTACACTGTCGTGCCATTTTTGACCCCTCTTCTCTTGTGTTTCAGGACATACTAACTGGCATGATGAGTATTCATGACCGTGAGTAGAGAGGATTGTATAAGCTTGTCGTTCCATCATGTATTGGGGTGGCCTCTATTCCCTTTGGATATGCTTCTCCTTTCATGTAGCATCTTCGCTTTGGCCACCTTCCTCTTCAAAAGACGATACATGTTCTCCCGCAAATATCTACTCGTACTACTTTGGACTGTGAAGCTTGTCAACTTGGGAAACATCATCGCTCCTCATTTCCGAGTCGTCCGAGTCGTAATAGTAGTCGGTCTTTCGAGTTGTTTCATTTTGACATGTGGGGTCCGAGTCGTGTTGCTGATCATCCGGGGCATCGTTTTTATATAGTTGTTGTGGATGATTATTCTAGACTTTCTTGGTATTCTTGTTAAAACATAAGTCTGAAGCAGGTGCTATAATTAAGACTTATTGAAATTAACAATATCTTTTCTTCTAAAGTCAAATACATTCGTACTGATAATGCTTTGGAATTTTCTACACTACACTTAGCAGAATTTCTCAGGTCTCTGGTTATAGTTCATCAGACTTTCTGCAATTATACATCACGGCAAAATGGTGTTGCATAACGTAAACATCGTCACCTTCTTGACGTACGAGGACTTTGTTGATTCATAGTCGTACACCTCATTCTTTCTTGGGGGGATGCGGTTCTCACCGCCTGTTACTTGGTGAATCGCATGCCATCCACTATTCTAAGAGAGAAGAGTCCCTTCTCGATTGTGTTTCCTGAGAATGAACTATTCTCGCTTACACCCAGAGTCTTTGGATCGGTGGCCTTTGTCCACGACTTCACTCCTGGCCGTGACAAGCTCTCACCTAAAGTTGTCAAGTGTGTCTTTGTTTGTTATTCTCATACCCAAAAAGGGTATAGATGTTTTGATCCTGTTGGGAGAAAATATTATGTGAGCGCTGATGTTATATTTTTTGAGTTTATTATGTATTTCTCTCCTACAGGTGACAGGTTGTCTAATGTTGGTTCTAGAGAGGATGTTGTGGTTCCTCCACCTCCATCTTCTCCATCTCATGCCCCTTGTGACGCTCCTCGGTCCTCACCACCTCAACCACCACCGCCACCTCCACCTCCTACCACAGAATCCACGTTCTTACCTCATGTTTATACTCGCAGGTCTTTTACTCGCCCCTCTACTCATGCACCGTCCACATCATCCACCATGCCTCAGGTATGTCATGAATATATTATTTCTACTGATGGCACTGGAGATCTGAATAATATACAGGAAGAGTTGATTACAGAGGACAATGAGGCTGATGACCTGGAGATACCTATTGCCCTAGGGAAGCCTCATCACCAATGTGCCACGTACTCTCTTGCTGCACATGTTTACTTGGATCATCTTTCAATGGACTACAAGAAGTTTGTGGTGGGACTATCTGCTGTTACTATCCCACTGACGTATCAGAAGGCGCTTCAGGACAGTAGGTGGTGACTTGCAATGGAAGAGGAGATGACAGCTCTGCGATCACGTGGCACCTGGAGCATCGTCTCTGCTCCATCAAGTGCCTCTGTTGTGAGCTGCAAATGGATATTCACGGTCAAGCAGAGGGCAGGTGGCAGTGTGGACCGCTTTAAGGCAAGGCTTGTGGCTCGGGGGTTCACCCAAACCTATGGGGTGGACTTTCAGGACACCTTCTCTCCAATAGCAAGACACTCGACACTACGCATTCTTCTATCTGTTGCCGTTTCACGGGACTGGCCTCTTTACCAGCTTGATGTGAAGAATGCCTTTCTCTTTGGGGATCTAGAAGAGGAAGTTTATATACAACAACCACCAGGATCTGCTACTGAGGGGGAGTCTCAGAAGGTGTGCAGACTTCATAAGGTGATTTATGGCCTGAAGCAGAGTCCGAGAGCTTGGTATCAAAAGCTATCGGAGTTGATAGAGCAACCGGGGTTTATGCGGTCTACTACAGACCATTCACTATTTGTTCAGAGGATACATAGAGGTACTGTGGCTATTATTGTTTATGTGGATGATATTGTCATTACTAAGATGATGAGCAGGGCATTCTTACTGCCAAGGAGTTCCTAGGTCGACAGTTTGTGACTAAAGACCTTGGCAATCTTCATTACTTTCTTGGGTTGGAGTTCGCCAGGAGCCAGCGTGGCCTTGTAATGACTCAGAGGAAGTTTGTTATGGACCTTCTCTCTGAGACAGGTATGACAGGGTGCAAATCTTCTACTACCCCTTTGGATGCAAGTATGAGATTGTATGATGAGGACACTGAAGAAGTTGACAGGAGGAGATACAAAGAGCTTGTTGGGAAGCTCTTATACACCACCATCACCAGGCCGGATTTTGCTTTTGCAGTAAGCAAAGTCAGTCAGTTCATGGAGCAACCCAGGAAGGTGCATTTGGATGCCATCCATATGATCTTGAGGTATTTGAAGACTTCACCTGGTTCAGGCCTTATATTCAGTAGGGATACATCCCTTGAGGTGACAGGATGTGCAGATGCAGATTATGCTGGTTGTCCCAGGGACAGAAAGTCCACTTCTGGTTTTGCTATTTTTGTAGGCAGCTCACTTGTTTCATAGAAAAGCAAGAAGCAGACAGTGGTGGCCAGATCTAGTGCCGAATCTGAAAACAGGGCCATGGCACAAGGATGTGCAGAGATGATGTGGTTTAGATAGGTATTGACCGACCTTACTATTGAGGTTTCTCTTTCTATGAAGCTTTTATGTGATAATCAAGTAGCTTTGTCTATTGCCAATAACCCTGCTTTTCATGAGCAGACAAAGCATATCGAGGTGGATTGCCATTACACTAGAGACATGATCCAGAAAGGTCGTATATCCACCTCTCATGTTTCCACAGGAGATCAGACGACAGACATCTTCACCAAGGCCCTGGCTAGAGGTCCATTTCAGAGGTGTTGTTCCAAGCTAAGCATGATTGATATTTATGCTCCAGCTTGAGGGGGGAGTGTTGAGATGATTGTATGTCACATTATCACTTTTATATTTTATGTCTTCTTTGAGTATCACTTATGTAATTAACCCATGGCTTTTCTCCTATGTAATAGAGCCCTGGGATCTCTTCTATCATATGACTTATTTTTATCCCAACAGGGTGAAATCCTAAGATTTTGGATTTGGATCATTCGAGAAATAATAGGTTGAAATCTTATAGCTAAAACAAACCGTGTGATAACACTCTATTTGAACATCAGTTCTTCAAATGATTTTGGATTGTACGCTAAGAGGTATAAGTATTGTAGAATTAGAGAAATTTTTGTATAATTAGTTTTATGGTTACCCATCAATCAGAGAGTTTTCTTTTTCTGAAAATCTTTATCTTTCAAAAATCCATCGAAAGTGAAAAATCTACTTATTTTTTTAATTTTCAATCTAGCTGTTTGGTGAAGTTTACATCTTGTTAAATTTGTAGATCAGATTGGCTCTTCAATATATGCGCCGCATTATTCAGAAGAAAGCCAAGTTTAACATTATGCAACTAAATGCTGTACAGGTGTGTTTTTGCAAAATCTGATATCTGGATCTGAATAATGGCACAATTTCCTTCATTTATAGACTCTTTCTTGACGAATGAGCTAATATATTGCAATAGCAAGATGCGAATTATAATTGGACTTATTGAAGTTAATAATATCTTTATCATGTTGATTGCCTGCAGTTTGCACCTAAAACATTCATTCCGGCTTTATTTGGACACGCATCCGAGGATATATTCATTCGACCTCGTCACTCTGACCTTATTTACAAGTCATACGCGGTAAAGCTTGGTAATTTTGGGTTAATTTAAAAATTAAATGTTCTTTAGGGTACTAACCTTGTGTTGTCTTTTCCCATCCAAGTAGATATATTGCATTATATCACCACTAAACCATAACTTGAATGTCATTAGTATCTGGAAACATGATTTCTTTATGGATGCAGGGTGATAAAAACATAATTAAATTTGATGGTGATCACAACTCTCCAAGACCACAGTTCTATTATGATTCTGTATCTATATTTTTCTACAATGTCCTCCATCCTCCTCAAACTCCTACAGTATCAACCAAGCTTGAAAAGTATTATGATTTGGGGGATCTGAAGATTGGCTCAGGCATGGATGAGGTTAAGTTTGGGCCTTTCATCTTGAATAGAATCTTACAGAAGTAAAATCAGCCCAGAAAACTCTAGCATCATAAGTCATATGGCATCTGTTGATATATGTTTTGTGCTATATTTCTCAGAGTTTATTATATGAGATAATTGCTGGTCTTCATGCGGTCACCACTGGATCAAGCGATGCATCTAGTTCCTCCTCAGTTCCCCCAACCATTCCAAGAGGTACGGGCAGTGGTCCTTTCCATTAAGTGCTCTCTTTCTGTTGGTTACTCTAACATTTCTCAACATGGATGACTAAATTATGGTGCCCATCATCGCTAGGTCCAGCTACAACATCAGTAATTGAGCTCCTCTCTGAAGTTGGCATGATGACCAATAATGATGTAGGGATACTACTGTTGCTTGTTTATTTGTTGATATCCGTAATAAAGTTCATTTTGCTATCAATCATGCAGGAAGCTCAGCTTGTTCAAGAGACCATCATGAATGAATTGGTAAGCATTAACAGCGATTATTTGAATTTAAAATCTGTCTTTAGACTGCTTGTCATAGATACTAACATCTGTGAAATATTTGTTTTTTGGGGTTGTGATTTTGCAAAGTATTTGACAGACGGTTTGCAACATCAATTAAGCATGTTTTTGCTATAGATGTCAGCTTGAATAGTCACAAGAGGTTGTTTGCATGTCTTGAAATTTGTTGCTATCATTCTATCTGCAAATTTAATATTTTCAAGATGGATGTCAAGACGATATGGTATATGCTGATTGCCTTTTCTAGTAATATGGCCTAATGCTGGGACGTGGGAGGTAATGCAAATTGATTTATTATGAACACCACGGTTCTGTACCTTTTACATGGGACATATTAGGAGATCTCTTGATACTGCTGGTTTTGTGTTTTCGAAAGATTGCCAGCGCATTTGGTGGCCGAAGCCTGTGTATGCTGTACAAGTTGGTTATTTACACATTAAAAAAACTTGTTGTGGTGGTTTTTACTTGTCATGTTCTTTTTGCAAGACAAGATATACCGCCTTCTTCTTCCAGAGAGAGAGAGAGAGAGAAAGATGAGGGATTAGGGATTGGGAAGGGGTTCTCAGTGAATAATTTCAGATCGAGATGCAATGATTCATTCCCCCTCTTGATGGAGGTATACATAGGGTGTATATTCTTGCGTCATCTGTCACATTCCCCAAACATCCCGGCGGTTAGGGTCTCCGAGATTCCATGCCTCACCGCAACCGTCGGAGGTGGTTGCTTGACCATGCGGTCACCGCAGACTATTCATCATCTCCTACTTGACCGCAATGGTCAAGTTTTTTTACACCTTTACTATTCATGTTGTGTATTGTGGAAGATAAATTCTACGATGATCATTATTTATGAATACCTCTAATTTTGATGCATGCATTCTTGAGTCTCATTAATAAACCAACATGTTTTATATATGTACATGATGTTATTCCTTTTGTTAGAGAGTCGGCTAATATGCCATTTTTGAGAATGTGGGTTACCACAATTTCTTGTTTTGTTACGATATCTTGTATATAATGATATTAAATCTCAATGTGCTTTCCTTTAGAACTATTAGCTCCACTATTGATTAAGCTTATTGCAACTTGTCGCAATATATTTTAATTGATCCTTTGACCAATTCAAGGCTTAAGTTTTCTATACCACGTGAGTGGTGGCCACACTACATGCAACGTACTTTGCCTCCTATGCATATCTAGATACACATCCATGTTTTTTGGTAATCCAAGAAACGACTGCTCCACCAAATATGATAAGGTAACATGGTGTAGATTTCCTATCACCCACATTCCCTCAGAAATATGCATTGGAGTATCCTACTACCTCAAGCGATTCAACTTGATACATCAGTTTCTGTTGTACAGTTCCTTTCAAATATCGGAGAATTGTTTTTATAACTTCCAAGTATGTTCTTGGATTTCTTTAATATCTACTAAGTAGGGTAACTGGATAAGCCAAGTCAGATCGAGCGCACACCATCGTGTACATAAGACTTTTCACCTCTCGTGCATATAGAAAGATTTCCGCTCCTTTCCAGGACATTGAATCTTACTGAGTCTCTTTATAATCCCAAGCTTTGTAGGAGCTAGAGTGCTATTTTGCTATCCAAACTTCTTCAATACAATGTGTATTTCTCTTGCGTAAGACTCTATGTCCTTGAATCTGTGTCTCTTGTAATTTGAATTCCTAGGACATATGATGTTTTGCCCATGTTCTTCATCTCAAATTCATTGATTAATTTTTTATTTCATTGAGCATAGCTATGTCATTACCCATGAGTAAAATGTCATGAACATACAATAACATGGTTCTAAACTTGCTCTAACTCTTTATGACATGTACACAACTATCCAACTTATTTGTAATAATTCAAATTGGATAATTTTCTCATGAAATTTGAGATACCATTGTCTTGAAGATTATTTCAAGGTATACAATAATTTTCTAAATTTATATACCCTTTTCTCTTGATTTTTTACATGAAATCCATCATTTGTCGCATATATATATCCTTAATTCTTAATTCAGGAAGGATGTCTTCACATCCATTTGGAACAATTCCAAATCCATATGGAGTATATAGCTAAGATCATCCATATCGATGCGAACATGGCAACCCGAGAGTATGTTTTTTAGAAGTCTATTCTAGCTTGCTACGTATATTCTTTGGCAACTAATATTGTTTTGTATTTATCAATAGTATCACTAACTTGGTATTTTTCTTGAATACTCAATTTCATCCTATGGATTGCCTACCCTATGGCAAATCAAATAGGTCTCATACATCGTTTCATGTAATTGAGTTCAGCTCATCCTTCATGGCGGTCGTCCATGATTCTGACTCATTCGAAGCCATTGCTTCATCAAAAGATATGATATCTGTATAATCCGTTACATCCTCATCTACGGTGTAATAGGAGGCCTCGCATCCATAGAAATGATAATCTTCCATCCATGCGGGACATATTTTGGTTTCTTATTGCCTATTATACTCGTGAGTCGTGTGGGTTCGCCTACTTTCTTTGAAGGATCATCATTATCCATAAGTTCATTTTCTACTATAGATGAATGATGTCATCCACTAATTCATATTTTATCTCTAGTAAGCCATCTTTATTGTCTTCTAGAATATTTAGAGGATTTGGATCCTCTATTTTTATGCTCCTCTTCATAATTTTCAAGGAAAAATGCATTACAACTTTCTCTCATACCTTTAGATTCATAAAAGAACTTATATCCATTAGAATGTTTTTTATATCTCATGGTGGTATCCAGTAGTCCCAGATCTCGTCTGCTATAGCTGTATCTCGTGGTAGGGGGAGCCCTGCACAGTACCGCGGTCGTGGTAACCGTGGAAGGGGAGGAGGTAGTCGACCATGTCAGCCGTGCACTTACTGCCATAGGCCAGGTCACTCTGAGGAGACATGCTACTCTAAGCATGGGTTTACTGCTTTCGCACGTGTTGCAGAACAGACTCAACAGGTTGGGAGTCCGTCGCCTGCATCTGATTAGAAATTCGATGAACTAGTAGCGTGGCTCAGAGAGATTATGCTTGCTCATGGGTTAACCAGCTCTCCATCAGGGTCCTCAGAGGTAGCTGCCTCAACATCAGTGTCCACATCAGGTATAACATTTGCTTTTGCTAGCTGTTACAAGGCAGATTTGTCAGAGTAGATTATGGATTCAGGAGCATCGCGTCATGTTTGCGGTGACAGAGGACAATTTAGTATTTATAGACCTACTCTATCCGGGAGTTCAGTTGTGATAGCATATGGGACCATGGAAGGCCGTATCGGCGATATATCGCCGATATATCGATTTCGACAGAGTAGGGGTTTCGATATTACCCAGTAGCTCCTTTTACAGGGATATCGGCGATATATCGCCATATCAGCTCATATCGGTCAAAAATGGCTGGTTTCAGTAGAAACAATCCCGGATATCGATCGATATCGTCGATATTTCGCCGATATCTCTATATATCAATGCTATTACTCATGGAAGATTGATTCAACACCTAGTATTAAAACACATATATCTAGCTACACCTAGTATTAAAACACACATAGGTTTATATATAATTTGTTTCGGGTCTGGGGCACTGCCCCCGTACCCCCGCAAGGGGGGGGGGGGGAAACCTGGGCCCCCCCAGCCCCCCCAGGTTCGCCGGCCGGGCAACGAGACCCCCGTAGTGGTAGGGAATGGTGCTACAGGAGGATGCATGCAATGGTTCTTCAACTTAGTGTATGTTTACAAGTTATTCGTGTTGTAAGACTTGAATGAAATCGATTTCCAATATCTATAAGTCAATTCTTCAAAAACAAACATATCTATAAGTCAAGAATCAAAACATTAATATCGATATGTTCAAAATGATCGATATATGCGATATAAGCTTCATAGATTGATCGATATGTGTGATCTAAGAGTATATTTGTAAGCTATTTATGATCTAAGAACTTGGATGAACTCCATTTTCAATATATATAGGTTAACAACTAACAGTACCAGCGATATTTCGATATGATCGATATGTGCAATATAAGGATCATAGTCTTCACAAATGATCTATATGTGTCATCTAAGTGTATATTTGTAAGTTATTCAATGTTATAAGAACTTGAATGGAATCCATTTTCAATATCTAGAGGTCAGGAATAAACATTAACAGCAATATGTTCGATATGATGACCGATATGTGCGATATATGGTCTATAAATGACCGATATGTGTGATATAAGTGTGTATTTATAGGTTATTTGTTGTTCTAATATCTTGGATGATCTTAATTTCTGAAAAAATACAAAAAAAATAGGCTTTTTTGAGCCATTTTCGACATTTCCACCGATATCGTCGATATATCGTCGATATATCCCGATATATCCATTTTCGGGCGGACTGAAACGATATCGATATCGATACGGCCTTCCATGAACATGACACACTCTCTTTTATTGGTTAGAGGGAGGTGTAGTTAACTCCTGCAATGCAACTCCAGAATGTTCTGTACGCTCCTGAATTTTTTATGAATTTATTTTCCATTAGTCAAGTCTCCATGGATTTACATTATCGTGTCATATTTGATCCTTTCGTTCTTGTGTTTCAGAACTTTTTTACGTGCAGGGTGATTGGATATGGCCGTGAGGTAGGAGGTCTCTACAGACTGGTGCAATCTCCTTATACTGATGCTTCTTCTCTTCGCATTGGATCTGTTTCTCCCTATGTGTGACATCTTCGATTTGGTCATCTTCCTCTGCAAAAGCTATGTCACGTTCTTCCACAGATTTCTCCTCGCTCTACCTTTCAGTGCAAGGCCTGCCAACTTGGGAAGCATCATCGGTCCACATTCCAGAGTCATCAGGGTCGAAGTAGCCATAGTCTTTTTGAGTTAATTCATTTTGATATTTGGAGTCCAAGTCGTGTCCCAGGCCATCGGGGGCATAGGTTTTATCTTGTTATTGTTGATGAGTTTTCAAGATTGTCTTGGGTCTTTCTCCTTAAGAACAAGTCTGATGCAAGTCCTGTTATTTAGTCCTTTATTAATGAAATAAGGAATGTTTTTGTCATATTTACACCCATAACCTTGAGTAGTTTTGTAATTACCCCAGGACGCCTCGATAATCACGAATTACACTCAAGACATTGAATAACCGCTCCGTTTTACATCCATAACCTTCCGTTAGTTTAGTCCGTTAACTCAACCAGATGGTTGGGTTAATCTAACCAATCAATTATCTAACGGCTAAGATTAATTAGGGAAAAAGAAGAGGAGGGTTGTCTGCAGCTTGCGGTGTGGCAGGGGGTAGGGGAGGTGCCTGGAGCATGGGAGAGCAGGGGGTTGGTCCGGACCGTGCTGGCATGCAGGGGGGTGTTGTCCGGAGCTTGCAGCGCGGCGAGGGGCGGTGCCTGGAGCGCGGGCGAGCTGGTTTGGATCGTGCGGGCACGCAAGGAGCAGAAGGCAGATACGGGGCGGAGGCGCGCGGTCTCGCGTGCGGCGCGGGGTGGTGGGGGACTGCTGGAGCCCGCATGCGGGGGGAGGGGGTCGGGCGACTGGAGCTCGCACACGGGAGCAGGGGGAGGGGGTTCTGGAGCTTGTGGCGTGGCGGGGGTTGCCTGGAACTTGCCACCTCGCGGGGGAGCAGGAGGCAGATGCGGGGCGGAGGCGCGCAGTCTCGCATGCGACGCGAGGAGGTGGGGCACTGCTGGAGCCCGCATGCGGGGGGAGGAGGGCGGGCGACTGGAGGGGAGGGGGTTGGATCTTGTGGCACGACGGGGGTTGCTTGGAGCTTGCCATGCGCGGGGGAGCAGGAGGCGGATGCGGGGCAGAGGCGTGTGGTCTCGCATACGGCGCGGAGAGGTGGGGGACTACTAGAGCCTGCATGCGGGGGAGGGGGGGGGGAGGGGGCGGGTTCTAGAGCTAGTAGCGTGGTGGGGGTTGCCTGGAGCTTGGCGGCGCGCAGGGGAGCAAGAGCTAGATGCGGGGGGGGGGGGGGGTGGCTGCTGGAGCTCGCAGGCGGGGAGAGGAGGCACGTAGTCTCACAAGCAAGGGGCGGGCGGCTGGAGCTCGCATGCGGGAGGCAGAGGCATGACTGTAGCTCGCCAGCGGGGAGGAGGGGGTGCTAGAGCTCGCCAGCGAGGGCAGAGGCGCGAGCAACTTGCCGGGAGGAGCGGGGCAGCTTGCTTGGTGCTTGTCGGGGGAGGGGGCATGATTTTGTTTGATGTAAAGGATGGCATCATGTTATAAATATGATGTGTTTCAAAGGGTTTAATGGTCAACATATGAGTTTTTCCATCAAAGTTAACGGACAATCAAGACAGAACTTGACACATGGTTATGCCATGTATAGGTTAAGCATTATTCGGGGTTTTGGATGCAAATATCCCATGTTTTTCTGCAAATGTCAAGTTTATACGTTCTGATAATGCGCTAGAATTTTACAGTACTCAACTTTCTCAATTTCTTAGAACCTATGGTATTGTGCATCAGACATCATGTGCTTATACATTTCAACAGAATGGGATGGCTAAACGAAAACACCGCCATCTTTTGATGTCACTAGGATTCTCTTGATCCAAAGTCGTGCTCCCATTCGTACTGGGGGATGCGGTTCTAACGGCATGCTACCTAGTGAATCGTATGCCCTCGTCGATCTTGGGGGAGAAGATCATGTTCTCGATTACGTTTCTCAAGACGGATCTTTTCTCTCTAACTCCTCGTGTTTTCGGATCAGTTGATTTTGTTCATCAGATGTCTCCAGGTCTTGACAAGCTCTCTCCTAGAGCTGTCAAGTTTGTGTTTATTGAGTTTTCCAAGACTCCAAAGGGATATTGTTGCTTTGACCATGTTCGACGAAGGTACTATATTAGTGCATATGTTACATTCTTTGAGTCTATTATGTATTTTTCTCTTACAGGTGACAAGCTCATTCCTTCTGAGAATGGAGAAGAGGTCTATATGCCTCTATCTCCGATTTTGTCTACTCCAGGCTCCACTCCACCACCTCTACCTCCGCTACCACCTTCTCCTCCATCGTCGACCCCACCACCTTCTCCACCGCCTACCACACCTAGTTTCTTTCCACAGGTTTACCAGGGCCGACCTCGTGCTCATGTGCCACCTCCATCATCTAGCACACCCCAGGTATGTTCTGAGCATTTGAGTTCTACTAACGGCACTAGTGATTTGCATATGCAGCTTGAAGTGCACGATGTCTTAGATGATCCAGTCTCACCTTTTGAGGAAGCTGTGGACCTGGATGTACCTATTGCCCTACGGAAGAAGAGGCGTGCATGCACTATGTATCCTCTTGCTTCCCATGTTTCCCTTGCACGACTATCCGAGGATTTTCAGAGGTTTGTTGTGGGTCTGTCGGTAGTGGAGATACCACGGTCCTATCAGGATGCATTGCAAAGTAGTCAATGGTGTCTGGCTATGGAGGAAGAGATGTCATCATTACAGTCTCGTGGTACATGGAGTGTTGTAAATGCTCCTCTAGGTGCAACTGTTGTTAGCAGCAAATGGGTGTTTACAGTGAAACACCAAGAAGATGGTACTGTGGACAGGTACAAAGCCATACCGGTTGCTCGTGGGTTCACCCAAACCTATGGGGTGGACTATCAGGATACGTTTTCTCTAGTTGTGTGTCATTCTACACTCTGGATTCTTCTTGTTGTTGTGGTGGTACGCGACTGACTGCTTTTCCAATTGGATGTCAAGAATGACTTTTTGTATGGGGACCTGCAGGAGGAAGTTTACATATAGCAACCACCAGGGTTTACTGCTGAGGAGGAGTCCAGTATGGTGTGCAGACTTCACAATGCCATATATGACCTTAAGCATAGTCCAAGGGCTTGGTTTCAGAAGCTCTCAGAGTTGATTGAATAACATGGATTTGTCAGATCTACTGCGGATCACTCTCTGTTTGCCTGGAGAACCCAAAGAGGTACCGTTGCTATTCTGGTCTACGTTGATGATCTTATTGTTACAGGCAGTGATGAACCGGGTAACGATTTCCTTGGACAACAGTTTGTGACCAAGGACCTTGACTAGCTGCATTATTTTCTTGGCTCAGAGTTTGCAAAAAATTAGCATGGTATAGTAATGACGCGAAGGAAATATGTCACTGGCCTCCTATATGAGACGAGCATGGCAGGATGTAGACATGCTACTACTCAAATGGTTCCCAATGCTAGGATCTATGATGATGACTCTGAGGAGGTGAATAAGAGACGATACAGAGAGCTAGCAGGGATGGTGTATGTTACTATCATCAGGCCTGATATATCACTTGCTGTTAGCAGAGTCAACCAGCCTATGGAGCAACACAAGCATGTTAATACGAATGCAGTTAACATGATCTTGAAGTATCTGAAGTCTTCTCCAGGTACATGACTTCTGTTCAGAAGAGATACTTCTCTCACAGTGACTGGATATGCGGATGCAGATTATGCAAGGTGTCCCAAGGACAGAAAGTCCACTTCAGGCTTCACTATGTTCGTTGGTAGCTCGTTGGTTTCATGGAAGAGTAAAAAACAGATTGGTCTGGCTAGATCTAGTGCTGAATCAGAGTATAGGGCCATGGCCCAAGGGAGCACGGAAATGATGTGGGTCAAGTCCGTCCTGACTGACCTAACTATTGAGGTGCCTCTTCCTATGCATCTTAAATGTGATAACCAAGTTGCTTTATTCATAGCAAATAATCCAGCCTTCCATGAAAGGACAAAACACATCAAAGTAGACTACCATTACATGTGTGATCTTATCCATAAGGGACTTATTCTCACCTCTCATGTTGCTTCAGACGATCAGATTGCAGATATGTTTACCAAAGCTCTAGCGAGGGGTCCTTTTCAACATTGTTGTTTCAAGCTGAGCATGATAGACATACACGCCAGCTTAGGGGGGAGTGTTGAGATATTTATACCTCATTATCTTCATTTTGTAATTTCTTATTTCTCCAGCTTACTTTATGTAATTTTCCCTTAGAGCTTTTCTCCTATATAAGAGAGCTCTAGGGATGCGGCGAATGTTTCTTTTCATTTTCACGCCTTTCCACACCTACTATTCTATATTTCATATGGCCTGAAGATACGCTCCTCCATGCAACCTTTTTCAGCTGATGACTCCCAACTTGTCTCATCTCCGAACCAATAGAGATGACCGGGATTCAAGGTTAGGTAGTTCACAGGAGACAATACCATCACTTCAGACCCCCGATAAAAGACCAGGGAGGAGATTAGAGTTATAATGGCCCTATAGTCTAGTTCTATCAAAGCCAGGTAAGGAAATCTGGGAAGAGGAGGGAGGTGAAGGGTTGGCATCATGACCTTCGTCTTTCACTGACTTGTGTCTCACCTATGTCGAAACTTATTGAAACTATATATTTAGCCGGGAGGCTTTTTTTCTTAATAGGACCTAAACAATTACCTCAGCTAGGTTCGAGGGATTTCTCCGTCTTTTTTTACAAGATTCTGCGCCATTCTATATGTTTCCCTAAAGTCCTTTTAGGACTGACATGCTTTGATCCTAAGTTAGAACTCGTCTCTTCGGACTCTTCCCTGCCCAATAGTGTTCTATATGTAATTAGCGGTCAGCACTGCTTCTCCCCACAATTTCTTTTGAGTGACCTGAGTGTGTCAACATACATTTTATAGCATTCATCAATGTTCTATTATTTCTTTCAACTACACCATTTTGATGTAGTGTATAAGGCATTGTAATCTTCCTACAAATGCCTGCTTGAATGCAGTACTCCTCAAACTCCGTTGCAGTATATTCTCCACCCCTATCACTCCCAAGAGCCTTAATTGATTTTCCTTATTGTCTCCACTTTTGTTTTATATCTCTTAAATGTTTAAAAGCCCCATACCTTTCTTCTTAAGAGATAGACATATGAGAACTTCGAGTAGTCATCAATGAATATTGTAAAATATTTCTTATTTCTATGTGTACTAACACTCAACATTCCACATATGTTTTACTGGATCAAACCTAATAATTCTATTGATCGACCTCTTGTTGAGAAGGGTTTTCTCATTGTTTTGCCAGTAAAACGATGTTCACAAAGTAATATCCATGCACATGTAATCTTAAGAAAAATGCATATTTTATCTATCTTCGAAATTCCTTGGATGTCCCAATCCTATGTGTCACAAATCATAATCAGATAAATAATCTAGAGAGTGCTCATAAATCACATTCATTTATTCACTAGAAGTTATTACATGAACTCCTAATAAGTTATGGCTTGGGTACGAACCTTCCCATCGTATAGGCGTTTTTATTCTTTCTAATAGATACAAGGTTATTATAAAAATGAACCTCAAAATATTTTTTGATAGAACTGGAACATAAACAAGGTTCCGACGTATTCTTGGAGCATATAATATATCCTGAAAAACCATGATACTATCATCCAGGTCAGGCATATATGTCCCAACACCTTCGACATCTAAGTAGGTGTTGTTGCACATGAAGATCCTCTGTTATCCTTTCTTCAGCTCCTTGAAGTTCACTAGCCCCTCCTTCGTATTGGCAATGTGGAGGACTACAACAAAGTCAATCTACCACTAGTCAAAGTCCGTGGCCATAGAGTTGCATTCCATGACAATCACAAATTCAATTTTCTTCTTGTCTTTATAATCATACACTTTGTAGTTTTTTAGCTTCTTTTTGTTGGGGTAATTGACCTTAAAGCAATCATATTTGTCGCAACTGTAGCATGAGCCATGCGAATCTTTTCCAACTTTTTCGTTGAAATTTTCTTTGGAGGGTCCTAATCTTCTATTGGCGTGCACCACATTTGCTTCTTCGTTTTCCTCAACCTCAAAGATCTTGACTTCAACCTTTCACTCGAGAGATCTTGTGACGCCATCGGATCCGGGCTCCCGTTTACGCCGCATTCGCACTATTACATTCACAAGCGATCTCACTAAGTTATGGAAATCATAGGAAATGATAAACAATTGGCCACCTGGCCCACGAATATGATATGGAGAAGATAGAATCTCTGCAACTCTACCTAAAGAAACTAGCAATCTCGATGCAAGGAAGGAATGTGTCGCTCCAGAATCAAATAAAATATGTAAAGGTCGGCCCAAGACTGAGACCATACCTTTCACCACAGTAGTTGCTGAACGAGCCTGCTCATCGGTCACCGTGTGGAGCTGACCCTGCCTGGCTGGTGCAGTACTAAAACCTGCCACACTCTGTATCTGTCTCTGCTGCTGCCTCCTGAAGTTGGAGTTCCTGCCACAGGAACTCCCTGTATGTTGTACCTGTGGCTGTGACGGCTGTGGCTGTGGGACAGGATCACCAGATCTCTGGGGACACTGATGCCGGTAACGTCCCCACTCATGACACATGTAACATCAGACTGGTCGAGTAGATGGAGTGGTCGAGTCTGTACTTCGAGTCGGTCCTGCTGGGGATCTATCTGCTCGTTGCGACCCAGATGGTCGAGCGGAATCTGTGCCATGTCCAGCTAGTGCTCCTCCTAAAGTAATCGACGGAGATGAGCGAGCACCGCCTGAGAATGATGAACCTGTAGGTCGGAATCACCTGGCTGTCCTCTGCTGATGGAATGGTCGACGTATCGGCCCAAATGATCGCTGTGGTCTAGGCACCACTCCAGACAAGCTCCCAAAGCGTCTCTCACTGATGTCCTCAAATTTCTCCGTTGCGTTAGTAGCCTCGGAGATAGAAGTGATATGATTACCTAAAGGAAGAGCAAAAATAGGTGTTGTAGTCAACCTTTCCTTCAGTGTCCTGAAGGCCTGCTCACATGAATCATCCCAAATAAATGGAACTCCCTTCTGCATCAATCGTGTCAAAGGGCAAACAATGCATGAAAATCCGCTGACAAAGCGTCTGTAATAACCAGCCAGTCCAAGGAAACTCCGAATCTGAATAACTGTCTTGGGCTGCTCCCAAGACATAACCGCCTCAATCTTCACAGGATCAACTGCGATGCCTGCTCCAGAAATGACATGCCCTAGGAATGAGACCTGGGATAACCAGAACTCACACTTGCTCAACTTGGCATATAACTTGTGCTCACGCAATGTATCCAAGATAATTCATAGATCATTCGCATGATCCCATTCATTCCGAGAGTATATGAGCACATCATCAATGAACACCACTACAAACTTGTCCAAATATGGACGGAAAATCATGTTCATCATTTCCATAAATGCTGCAGGTGCATTGGTGAGCCCAAATGGCATCACCACAAACTCGTAGTGTCCATAATGAGTCCTGAATACGGTCTTCGGAATGTCTGCCTCTCGAATCCTCAGCTGATGGTAGCTCCGAATAAAGATCGATCTTCGAAAACACCGAAGATCCCTAAAGTTGGTCAAACAAATCATCGATACGCGGCAATGGATAACGGTTCTTCACCGTTCTCTTGTTCAACTGTCGATAATCGATGCATAATCTCATGTAGCCATATTTCTTCTTGACAAATGTAATCGGAGCACAGACACGATCACTCCATCTACTCGACCAATCCGATGTTACTTGTTTCATGAGTGGGGACATTACCGGCATCAGTGTCCCCAGAGATCTGGTAAGCCTCGCCCACAGCCACAACCATCACAGCCACAGGTACATCATACAGGGAGTTCCCGTGGCAGGAACTCCAACTTCAGGAAGCAGCAACAGAGACAGAAACAGAGTGTGGCAGGTTCTAGTACTGCACCAGCCAGGCGGGGTCAGTTACATGCAGTGACCGAGGAGCAGGCTCGTTCAACAACTACTGTAGTGAAAGGTATGGTCTCAGTCTTGGGGCGACCTTTACATGTTTTATTTGATTCTGGAGCGACACATTCCTTCCTTGCATCGAGATTGCTAGTTTCTTTAGGTAGAGTTGCAGAGATTCTATCTTCTCCATATCATATTCGTGGGCCAGGTGGCCAGTTGTTTATCATTTCCACTGATTTCCATAACTAAGTGAGATCGCTTGTGAATGAAATATTGCGAATGCGGCGTAAACAGGTGTCCAGATCCGAGGGCGTCACAGTTTGGTATCAGAGCTGTGGTACACTGCTACATGCATTCCCAGTATTACAATTCCGGTCGCATTAGTGCCGCGTCTAGCTAGTGCTCCTCCTAAGGTAGTCGACGGAGATGAGCGAGCATCACCTGAGAATGATGAACTTGTAGGTCGGAATCGCCTGGCTGACCTCTGCTGCTGGAATGGTCGATGTATCGACCCAAATGATTGCTGCGGTCTAGGCGCCGCTCCAGACGAGCTCCCAAAGCATCTCTTACTGATGTCCTCAAACTTCTCCGCTGCGTCAGTAGCCTCGGAGATAGAATTGATATGATTACTAGAAGGAAGAGCAAGAATAAGCATTGTAGTCAACCTCTCCTTCATTGTCCTGAAGGTCTGCTCACATGAACCATCCCAAATAAATGTAATTCCTTTCTGTGTCAATCGTGTCAAAGGGCGAACAATGCATGAAAATCTGCTGATAAAGCGTCTGTAATGACCTGCTAGTCCAAGGAAACTCCGAATTTAAGTAACTATCTTGGGCTGCTCCCAAGACATAACCGCCTTAATCTTCGCAGGATCAATTGCGATGCCTGCTCCAGAAATGACATACCCTTGGAATGAGACCTGGGATAACCAGAACTCACACTTGCTCAACTTGGCATATAACTTGTGCTCACGCAATGTATCCAAGACAGTTCGTAGATCATTCGCATGATCCCATTCATTCCGAGAATATATGAGCACATCATCAATGAACACCACTACAGACTTGTCCAAATATGGACGGAAAATCTTGTTCATCATTTCCATAAGTGCTGCAGGTGCATTGGTGAGCCCAAACGGCATCACCACAAACTCGTAGTGTCCATAACGAGTCCTGAATGCGGTCTTCGGAATGTCTGCGTCTCGAATCCTCAGCTGATGATAGCCCGAACGAAGATCGATCTTCAAGAACACCGAAGATCCCTGATAGTCAGGCACTCAGGATTGTGCAGTTTACACAGATGCATCTGGAGAAGGTTTAGTAGCAGGTTGACGATTTTTGGAGATCGGGTATATACTAGACGGTATAGCTTCTTTTGTCTCACCTTTTGTTCAGATATAATGTAAAATGCTATTTTTTTATCTTCTTGGCATATAATATGAAAATTAATGAAATTGGTGACGTCTCTGGTGATTGTATTTGAATGTCATATTTCCCTTCTCAGACCCTCGACATGTCATCAGTTACAGAATCTTGACGTGGAGCCAGATTTGACATACGAGGAGAGGCCGGTACAGATACTTGATAGTTCTGTGAAGAAGCTTCATAGCAAAGAGATTTCATTGATCAAGGTGTTGTGGCACCGACACGCATCGAAGAGGTGAGGTGGGAGACCGAAGTCGACATGCGGGTATGATACCCGCAACTTTTCTCAGTTCGGTATCAGAGCTGTGGTACCATGCTACATGCATTCGCATTATTACAATTCCGATCGCATTAAGCTCTCGGATAGCGACAGTAGAAGGGAAATATGACATTCGAATTCAATCATCACAAATGTCACCAATTTCATTAATTTTTATATTATATCCCAAGAAGAGAAAAAACATATATCATAGTATCTATGAACAAACTGACTAATAATGGTTCTCATACAGAGCGATGGCATCCTGACCAGTTTAGGAGACGACTGATCAGTTAGCATGCATACTGATCGCTCTCACCGATCTTCAGCAGCAGCAGACTGCTATGCGAGATCAACAAGATCAGATTTTGGCTCAGCAGACAGAGATTGCATACAGACGGACATGGAGTTCAGATTTGAGGAGTTGTCAGATTCCACCTACCGTCTATCTCATGACGGCACACATCAGGACCAACGACAGTCGGTAGAGATACATCAGCCTCATTTCGATGATCTACTTGAGGAGATACCAGAGCATGGAGCTGAGGATGGAGACTTTGACAGGGAGCAGGACCCTGTTGACTTTGCATATGAGGATGGACATGAGTACTCTGCTATCCACAGGCATCAGTCAGTCTTCACTTCCTGCCAGCGGGCCAATGTATCCATGTTTGAGGGCACTAGTACGTCAGATGTTGCTGAGCAATGGCTCAAGAGGGTGATGAAGGTATTGAAGATGATTCGTGCGCCACGAGACACGTGGCTGTCTTTCATGGAGTATTCACTGACTGACTTTGCCGAGAGATGGTGGGATGCGGTAGTATCTGAGATGGGCCGTGGGCCTACATGGGATGATTTTGAGAAACAATTCAGATCCCACTTCTTTTCTGCGAAGTGGAAGGAGTTCCAACGTCGACTTTTTGCAGAGCTTCGTCAGGGACAGATGACAGCTAGAGATTACTTCGTCCGATACACCGAGCTGTCACGACATACACCAGCAGATGCCGCATTTCTAGAAGAGAATCTGGAAAAGTTCATCAGAGGCATGAGGGAAGAGGTGCATAAGAAGTTAGCTGGATTGCATGTTTTGGCAGGCAAGGAGCTTGTAGTACAGTAGCAACGTGAAAAAAAATTCCCTGATTTTCACTAACTTAGTGAGATCGCTTGTAAATGAAATAGTGCAAATTGCAGCGTAAACGGGTGCCCGGATCCGAGGGCGTCTCAGATCCTGCTCAATCACCAACCGTGTAGGTAGATTCATCATACTCTTTATGTTGTCATTCATCCTCAAAGGTCCAACAACCATGTTGAAAGGCGACGAGGGACTTTCGAGGATGGTTGCTATTAGCATCCTCTTTGGAATCGTACAATCAGCAACCACTAGGTTATTGGCTATAATGATCAACTTATTCACTTGCTCGAGGATGCTCTCAAGTTCCTTTTTTCTACTCGACATTCACTTTCAATTTGGAGTGGTATTTGTCCTTTACTACATTCTATAGCCCGTATACTGATATGTAGGTCTCGAAGATTCGGATCAAATTCATCTCCATGTAGGTCAGCATAAAATCTCCTAACCCTATTATCTGTTTTCTCCTATTGCTCATGGGACTTGATTTCTTAGGATTGGATTTTCAAATAATGTAGGATCAAGCTTATTTATTATGGAGTGGATGTTATCACGTAATAGGACAAAGTAGATCTTTCTACTCCACGGTTCATAATTAAAACTATTAAGGTACGCATTTTTCCCATCTCAATGGTAATAGTCTTGCTTGTTATTTTGTATATATAGAGTTAGGGTTTCTCTCAAGTTGTCTTCAAATGAATGAGGATGAACGGCGGCGACGGATGAGGAGCTTCTCCACGGACAAAAATGGTGGCGACAAGCCGATGACCACTCCCAAGGCCAGCATCGACAATGGTGAGGTCGTGAACGAAGCTATAATACCACGTGCAAGATGAGGTATGCCACCTTCGTCTTCTTGAGAGAGAGAGAGAGGGGTGTTGGAGTATTGGTTATGTGCGCCCCATTGAGTTGTAGCAGGGTAAATGGATCCTGGAGAAGATCCATTTACCCCCATCCAGTGTTTAGTCCCACACCGCCTGTGGGTGGGACTTGGAGGCCCTGTGGAGGCTATATAAGGAGCCCCAGGCCTCCTGTAACAGTTGAGAAAAAGGAATGAAGTATCCGCCCCTTTAAGGGCTTCTCCCGTGGTTTCATCCCGCTCCTCACGGAGTAGGGTTCCACGTAAAATCCCGTTGTTCTTTTCTTTTATTATCTTTATTCCATGTTCGCTTCCGCTTCCGATTTTCTAACATGGTATCAGAGCGGGTTCGATCTTCGAGGATTTTATGATTCAGTTTTATATTCGAGATTCATTGTATGTGAAGATTTTTTGTGGAAGATCATGTTCGTTCAAGTTCCTGTTCTAGGGCTTTTAAACCCTAGATTTATTCTCATGTGGCATCAAGTGCACAGGCGCGCACCACGATCTCCAGCGCCTTCCAGTTCATACTTGCAGAGCCGTCAGCGGATCCAGTTGCATCCAGCACCATCCTGTTACATCAGCGGGCAAGTCCTAGGTTCCCATCCTCATCGTGGAAGTCCACCTTCATCTGGCGGCACTTTCTGGCGCTCGATCGGGTCCCCCGCACCCCGCGCCCCAAGCACCTTGCGCCAAGATCTCTTGCGTAGGCGCAACATTCCATCCCTTGCTCCAGGCACAGGCGTGCAGTCCTACGCGCGCACAGGCGCGCCTCGGTGAGATGCCGCCCCGACATCGCAACCCTAGGTGCTCCAATACCGCACCTCCAGGCTGTTCGCCCCCGATGAACAGGATGAAGACCCCCTACTTCGCGCAGGCGGCACACGTGAGAAGCGCCCTCCTTCCAGGCGCCGCTCCTCCCCGAGATCATTCTGGCGCAACCCCAGTCGCCTGGCGGAAGGCGCGAGCCCCGCGCGCGATGGCCCTTCATCTCCGGGCGGGCGAAGCCCACCAGCTGTTGCTCCCCGATTGGGCGGCGGCGGCGTATGTTCTTTGCGAGAGAAGGGTAACCCTAAGGGCTTCATTTCATTTTGTAAGCACGTGAGCCGTGCTTTAAGGGGGGGGGGGCAAGATTTTTTGTTTAAAAAAAAAGAGAAGGCAGAAGGTCCTTGCGTGTAACCCAAAAAAAAAAGGAAGAAGAGAGAGAAAGGAGGGATGAGTATGCGCAAGGGGGCCAGTTAAAAAAAATGTTTCAAAAAAAAAGTGAAAAAGGCGCGTAGAAATGCAAAAGCCGTACGCTTTCAAAAAAAATGTCAAAAAAAAAGAGGCGCGTACAAGAAAAAGCCGTACGGAAAATTTAAAAAAAAAATTGTAGAGCCGAAAAAAAAAATGTGTCAACAGCTTAAAAAAAATTTATTGGCGGCTTAAAAAAATGATGATAAAAAGCCGCAAGTATGTTTTGTTTCCCCTTCTATCTTGTCTTCTCCCAACTTTGTCGATGTTCATTTTCCGACAAGTATGGGAGAAAGGGGGAGTATATGTAGAGTCACAGGTCTATTCGGTTCAGATCCAGATTGATGCAGATTGCCAGACCAATCAGATTCCAGACTCTACGGTTCAGATCCAGTTTCAGACTCGACGATTGTCTTCCGAGTCTTCAGTTTCAGACACGCACAAGTGTGCGGTCATTGTCAGATGAGCATAAGTTGCCATCGTTTGTTTCGAGGTCCCCATCATTCTTCTAGTTGTCAGGCCAGAGTTTTCATGTGAGCCATAGGGACTCCAGAGCAAAGGACCATTTCCTTGAGGGCAAGGTTTTTCATGTGGTATCATAGGTACACCAGAGCAGTGCACCATTCTCTGAGCCAGATGCGAGAGACCCAGTTCTCCGACGAGGAGACTTCAGGCGCAAGTTCAGACTCGATGGTCAGGTTACGAGTCTTCAGTTGACTCACACTCCATCCCGTTCGTCCTCCTCACCTGCACGGCATGAGAAGCAACGTCCTCGACTGCAGCATGTGCGCGTTGGGTTGATATTGTCCGTAGTGTCTTGTAACATTGAGTTGAGTTTCTGTCTGTTTGTCCAAGCTGAGCATTGCATGCTCCAGCTTGAGGGGGAGTGTTGGAGTATTGGTTATGTGCGCCCCATTGAGTTGTAGCAGGGTAAATGGATCCTGGAGAAGATCCATTTACCCCCATCCAGTGTTTAGTCCCACACCGCCTGTGGGTGGGACTTGGAGGCCCTGTGGAGGCTATATAAGGAGCCCCAGGCCTCCTGTAACAGTTGAGAAAAAGGAATGAAGTATCCGCCCCTTTGAGGGCTTCTCCCGTGGTTTCATCCCGCTCCTCAAGGAGTAGGGTTCCACGTAAATTCCGTTGTTCTTTTCTTTTATTATTTTTATTCCATGTTCGCTTCCGCTTCCGATTTTCTAACAAGGGGAGGTGTGGGGTTAGGGATTGTGATGGAGATCCGGTGAGCGAGTTTGGATCGAGATGCAATGATCCATTCCCCCTTTCAATGGATATATATATATAGAGAGAGAGAGAGAGTATGTCCTTGCGTCATCTGCCCCATTCCCCATGTCCCATTGGTTATGGTCTCCGAGAGATCTAACCTCGCCACAACCACCAGAGGCAGTTGGTTGACCACACGATCACTGGAGGTTATTCAACACTTTTCATGAGGTTGGAGCCTGACGAGGATTAACATTGTTTGGTGGCTTCAGGAGACCATGGTACCATGGTGTTTCGGGATGGGTTTTATTAGAACTATTGTCCAGAGTGCTCTCTCGTTTTGCAGGGTGGTAATTCCTTGAATAATCAGTGGAATGGGGTTGTTACTGAACTTGAGAAATCATTTTAGCATTTAATGAACTATATCAGTGATTCATTGCCCATATATATGTGCCTTGCATTAGTCAAGGTGCACGGGGTCTGACCGTCTAGCCGTTGGTACTCCGCATCTTCACAGAGAATTCAATTTCACCGGGTCCATGTCGGAGACAGCGGGGCAGTCGTGACACCATTCGTGCAGGTCGCTACTTATGCGACAAGGAATTTCACTACCTTAGGACAGTTAGAGTTACTGCCGTTGTTTACCGGGGCTTCTATTCAAAGCTTATCACACTTCTCCTTCCGACCTTCCAGCACCGGGCAGGTGTCAGACTCTATACAATCAATGGAATTGGATGGTTACTGAACTTGAGAAATTCTTATAGCATTTAATGAACTATATCAGTGCCCATATATAGGTGTGTGTATTAGAAGCACAAAACTAGAAACATTTACCGTTCTGTGCTTCTTCTCCTTTAAGGAAAAGCATGGCCTCAAATTTCAGCGAAATTCGGTCGAATTTCTGTCGAATATCGATATCCAGTCGAAATTAAAATTCAACCGAAATGACCGAAATATGGGGGTCCTAGTACAAAAAAATGACCGAAATGACCGAAATTTCGGTCGAAATTCCACCGAAATTCCATCGAAATTCTGTTTTGGTCGATACCAAAATGGTGACCGAAACCGACATTTAAGGCTTTGAGGAAAAGAGATCCTGATGTGTCATGCATGCATTGTTGAGTAAAAGTTGGTATCTAAATTTTCACATCTCGTTATATGTGTCTTTGTTGAGTTGTTTGTATTATTAGTAAATGGATCATGGGTGAGGATTCATTTACCCACATTGTTACTTTTATGTAACTCACTCCCATCCCTTGTTTTCTTTGACATAGAAAAGAAGGAAAAAAAACCCCTAGTTGTTGTGAGCAACATGGCAGGTTCCTCCATGGTTTTCCCCCTTCCGTAAAGGAGGGTTTCCACGTAATCCATCATGTTTGTGGTGATTGTTCTACGGTCTCAATAATTCAGAATCTAAGATACACCCCTTGCTATTTAGAAATGCATTTTATGCATGAGTATATGAATGAATATCTCAATGTTCTTGTGTACATGCTGAAGAGGATTTCTTTTATTCGTGGAAAGGTGCTTGGGAGTAGAATGATTATTATGGAAGAGACAATTTAGTGACATAATCGTGACACTGAAGTATTCCACTCATTTTATGTGAAACATGTTAAAGAAGAAGTTTCATAACCAATAGTTCAGTTGAACTTCTATCTACGACGCATCCCCAAAACAATTTGAGGCTTAATTGTGTAGGATGCAGTTCTTATATGTATAATATGATTCAAACTCATAATCAATCACAAGCAAGCAATTACGAAGAACACGCATGATTTACACAGAAAAACCCCACAGGTGTACCGGGGAAAAAACCATGGGCAAAGAGAGGTTCCACTATGAGAGAAAAACATGAGCACATATACATAAATCATAGGAGGCGGCACCTCTCCCGGAATGAGACTATCTGATAACCCACACCCTATCCCTACAATACATATATAGGGTAATCGATAAATGGATCTTAATAAGATCCAAAATCTTTACCGCAGGGGCTCCACATCCGCACCTTAATCGGGTCGGTCAAGATGTATTTACGGAATGTACTTGGATTGCAAACGGATCGGTGCTTCAAGGCATATTCTAATAAATCTCCACCTTGACTTGAATTTCACCTGGAATGTTGCGTGGGAACTCTCTCTTTGTCGAACATAATCTATATGCTCTAGAAAGACCAACCAAGTCCACATAGGTTGTGAACTTGGTTAGTGCCACTGGCTTCATCATCGTGTCTGCTGGATTGTTTGCTGTAATGATATTCCTCATCTGAATATGGTCGTTGTGAGTACGCCTGTAATGAAGTAGTAGCAGACAGTGATGTGTTTTGTTCTTTCATCGTGCATCTCGTCTTTCATCATATGTATAGCGCTTTGACTATCACAGTGGATGATGATTGTCTTCTGTCCAGGATTGGGCTTGTTGAATAATCCTCTCAACCAAATTGCTTTATCGATTCCTTTGGTTGCTTCCATATACTCAGCCTCAGTGGTAGATAAGGCCATGGTGTGCTGCAATGTTACCTTCCACGAAACTGCACATCTGCCAATAGTAAATACATAGCATGTCATTAATCTTCTCTTGTCACGGTCACTTGCATAGTCAGCATCAACAAAGACAACTAGTCCATCCTTACTTCTCCCTAACTCAAGATAAAATCCAATGGTACCTCTCAGGTATCTCAGAATCCACTTCAATGCAAGCCAATGACCTTTTCTTGAATTTGTCATATATCTACTCACAATATTGAATGCTTGGACGATGTCTGGACGTGTACCTATCATGGCATAAATGATGCACCCAATGACAATGATATAAGGAACTCATGACATGTACTCGTGCTCATCCTCTGTTTGTGGTGACAAGTCCGCGGATAGCTTGAAATGAGAGTCAAGTGGTATTTTCACTGGTTTGACATTTGACATGCCTAAACGCCCCAAGACTTGCTACAAGTAGCTCTTCTGACTCAAACGTAGCTTCCCAGCCTTGCGATCCATGTGTATCTCCATGCCAAGTATCTTCTTGGCGGCACTAAGATATTTCACCTTGAACTCTCCACCAACGGGCTTAATCTGTTCACCTCAGCTTTATTTCTGGATGCTGTCAACATGCCATCGACATATAACAATGAAAAAATAAAAGAGCCATCAGGAAGGTGTCTAAAATAGACACACACATCATAATTGCTCCTAGTAAAACCCTTTGCGACCATGAATGAGTTGAAGCATTTGTACCACTGTCTCGACGATTGCTTCGACTCATAAAGAGATTTCCGCAACAGGCATGCCTGATCTTCCTTCCTCGCACTGCACATCCCTCAGGTTGACGCATGTAAATTTGCTCTTCAAGGTCTCCATGCAAAATTGTTGTCTTCAAATCTAGCTGCTCCAGCTCAAGTCATTCACGACAACAATAGCTAGTAGAACCCGTATAAAGGTGTGCTTCACCACATGCAAGAAGATATCATTGTAGTTGATACCCTCTACCTGGAAAAAGCCTTTGACAACTAGTCTTGCCTTGTATCTTGCATCGATAGATCCAGAGATGCCTTCTTTTTTCTTGTAAATCCACTTGCAGCCGATCGCCTTCTGTTGATGTGGTGATGGAACAAGGATCCATGTCTGATTTTTATGAAGAGATTCAATCTCCGCATTCATCGTTGTTGACCATTCTACAGAGTACTGTGATGAAACAACTTCTGAAAAACTGCTTGGCTCTGCATCACATGTTTCCTATACAATGGATAATGCATATGCAAAGTCAGAATCTGCATATCTGGAGGGTGAATTTGATTTGCTTTCGTCCTCGCCTCTTTGCAATGCAATCTTCTTCTTCACATGTTGAACTCTCTTCTTCTTCTTATTTAGATTGGTGACCATGATGTGGTTGGACTGGCTCAACCTCAAGCTCCACGTGCTTGTCGGTACTCACATCTATATCTGCATCAGAAGAACGAACAACAAAACTATGCTCAAGAGATAAAATAGCAGACTCATTAAATACAATATTTTTCTCAATCATCAACTTCTGCGACATTCGATCAAGACACGTACCACAATATATATCCCTTCACTTCAGACGCATACCCAATAAACATGCACTTAACAGATCTAGGTTCCAGCTTTACTTGACTAACATGTGCATATGCAGGAAAACCAAAAGTTTTCAAATCAGAATAATCAAAGAGGTGTCTAGACCATACCACATTTGGTGTCAGGTTGTCCAGAAACGATGAGGGAGATCGGTTCATAAGGAAGGATGCTGTCACAAATGCTTCAGCCCAAAAATCTTTTGTCAATAGAACATTTAGCAACATACATCTTGCTCTCTCTAGCATGGTCCTATTCATGCGTTCCGAGAATCCATTCTGATGAGGAGTCTGTCTGACTGTACGGTATCTAGTGATGCCTTCAATCTTGCAAAAGTCAGTTGCACCAAACTCTTTCGTATCTGTTTGCCAAGAATGCAATGCTCACAAAAGTCCAACTTGACCATGCACTGACTATCAAGTAGTTCTTTCCAACAAGAGTACTCATGCATTTCTCTCTAAGATTAAGGCCTTAAATGTCGGTGTCGGTTACCATTTCGGTGTCCGACTGAAACGAAATTTCGGTCAAAATTCAACCAAAATTTCATACATTTCGATCGAAATTCAATTGAAATTTCGATCATTTCGGTCATTTATGTACTAGGACCCCCCATATTTCGGTCATTGGTCATTTCAACCGAATTTTGATAACCTGTCGAAACTGAAATTCGATCGAAATTCGGTCGAATTTCATCGAAATTTGAGGCCATGGCTAATATGTCCCAACCTGAGATGCCATAGTATGGTGTTGTCAGCCCATGAACTGGTGGAAACTGATGCGACACCTGTAATAGTATCTCCGTCTAAAGAATTTAGATTTTCAGACCTCGTCGCATACATAACAAAATGTCCATCTTTGACAACTGTCAGAATGTCGTCCTTCGTAGCATACCCGCACCCTTTCTCATTAAGGAGATTTCCGGTTCTTTGTCATACCCAACCTTATAGCCATGGACTGCAAATCGTTGCCCATAACGACAACTCCATCAACAGATCTGTACAAGGAGAACCAATGGCGGTTAGGCGTGGCGTGGTATGAGTAACTAAAATAAAGGATCACGGCTTCCTTTGATCTACGTGGTGTACTGGCCATCAGAACGTAGCCAACATTTCTACATTCAATATCCAGATAACTCACTTCTGACACAGAACCATCTTTTCCAAGTTGTTTCTGGTCTTTGTCTTTGTTTTGGAGTTTCCAGCACTCCTCTTTCATATGCCCTTTATTCTTGCAGTAGTGACAAAATTTGTTATGTCCCTTTTTCTCTCTCTCCTGTGACTTTTCAAACTTCTTTCGTTCCATGTATTTACTCTCACGTAGAGCACCTCAGCTTTCTTGTCTCTTGACAAATGTCCCGTCAGTTCACGTCCATTAACTCCTTCGAGGTAGAGGACGATTTCACACCATCTAGCACGATCTCGTCCTTCCTGTAAAATAGGGTTTCATGGAAGTGTGTGTGTGTACGGGGACGGTAACGAACATAATAATAGCAATGCATGATCTTCATCTTCAATTTCTTCATCCATGTTTTTCAAGTCCGAAATAATTGAATTGAAAGAAAACATCTAGATGAGATTTAATCGATGTACCTTCGGTCATATGAAGCACAAAGAGTCGTTGCTTGAGATGTAGACGATTGGCAAGAATCTTCGTTATGTAGAGACTCCCAATTTTCAGTCGCATATCTGCTGCAGAGGATTCTTCGTAACTTAGTAAGGAACGTTGTTCGAGAGGCAAAGTTATATGCTTGCCATAGCTTTCGCATCCATGTCCTCCTCATCTTGACCTAGCGTCGCAGGCATCTTGTCGATGTCCTTCAATGCCTTTGCAACGCCTTGTTGGATAAGGATTGACTCCATCTTGACTTTCCATATGCCAAAATTGACGTTGCGATCGAATTTCTCGATCTCAAACTTCGTCGTCATCGTGAGTGTTGGATCGAATCAAGCGGTGATTTGTTGCGAGAGATCTCAACGCTGATGCGGAAACCGTCAACCAGACATATCTAAATGGGACTTTCATGTAAGGCAGTTAATCACCAAAGATGGCTCTGATACCAGTTTGTAGAAGACAATCCAAACACACAATCAATCACAAGCAAGCAATCATGAAGAACACATAATTTACGTGGAAAACCCGCACCAGTTTAGTGAGGGAAAAACCATGGGGAAAGAGAGGTTCCACTATGAGAGAAAAAGGGGTATAGACACAAGAACCCTAGGAGGCGGTGGCTTTTCCGGAATAAGACTATCTGATAATCCACGCCTTAACTCTACAATACATACATATAGTGGTAATCAGTAAAAGGATCCTAATCGGATCCAAAATCCGCACCGAGGGGGCTCCGCTCCTGCACCTTAATTGGGTCGACCAAGATCCATTACGGAATGTACTCGGATCGCAAACGGATCGATGCTTTAAGACATATTCCAACATTATATTAGACACTTCAGTGCTCACCTCTGTAAATGTCGTAGATCCATCATTTAATCTCTCAATTGTTTTCCTTTAAATAATTCAGTGACTTTTCCTCGGGGTGGGGAGCATTTACTCCATAAATTCCATACATTTAAGTTGTTATTGTAGCGTAACTTTACATTAAATTAAATCCGAATATATGTGTATTTGGACAAAAGATTTTTATTGGCTAGCTGTCTATGCTTTGGATATATGAATGAGAAGGAGGTTGGCTTAGCTTCCGAGGGAATTGTCTCTCAGGACAAAGAACATGAGCAGAGTGAAGAGTGCTGCTCGTATTCAAGTTCAAATCGAGAGAGCTGGGGAAGATGCTCTTCTTTAGGGGGAAGTGAGGAGGAGCCTTGCTCAACAGAACGCACCAGCAGCAGTAGACACCAGGTTCTCTTTCTTTCACACAGCATACATATGGATTAGTCTTGATCTTTAATTTTTTTTTTGCGGAGGACAAGATTTGAACTCTCTTTTAGACTTGGTTTTGGATCCATAGAAATCACCCATCACTTGCTTCTTTTCTGGCTTTTGAGATGCAAATTTCTCTGTTCTGCGAATTGAAAGTCTCGTTACTTAATATATATACGACTTTTGGGTTCACAGATCTCACTGCGGGTGTTGGCTACCCCTCTGAGAAGGATGCAGCGGAAGTCGACTGATCTTTCCAAGGAAAAGAGGAAATCTTCCTCAACATCTAAGAATCCTAGACGTGAGAGATTGGAGAAGTTGGGCGTGCTTGGTCAACGGCTGCGACACTCCATCTTGAGGCGGGTTGGCCACAAGAGGCATACATCCTCCTGACCTGTACCATAAGTTTCCTTTGAACACATTTTTTTAAATGTTTGGTTCCAACCCAAGTTCTAACATCTTTCACAATGCATGCTGAGGTCCGCTGGTGTAGGTGTTTATATGGTTTTATTTACAGTGCGCTGTATCTTAGTGTAGGAATTTCTGATAGAAGACAAAAAAAAACTGCTACTCGAGTTGGGTGTCAAAGCTGCATTCTGACCAATGTATTGTATTGATGTGATCTTCAATGAAATATTTCTTTGGACTTGATGTAGGCTGTCCACCATGTTGCTATATTAACTGCTGTTGATGAAATCGCACCGGACAATAGGGAAATGGTCCGATGGATGGGGAAAATAATATAGTTGACATAGTCTTTATATATCTGTGCTATTCATACACAGGATGAAAACTCGATAAGTGGACAAATATAGATAATAGCATATTTATATCCTCGATATACATATTAAGGTATTTGATAGAAATCTTATGAATGTAACCTTTTTACCTTATGTTGCCTTATTTGAATACTCAAAATATCCGATGTTCATAACAAACTTATAATGAAGAGCGCCTAAATATTGTGATAATTATAGACTACAATTATGGAAGTATGAGCTTTTTGTGGTAAAATAAATAGAATGGATGGTTGTATGAGGTCGTAGGTTAGGATTGAATTTGACAGGGTTTGGATGTCTGGTAGTATTAAAATTTTCATACATTTGTGTGTGAAATAAATACTCTCTCTATATATAATAAAAAAGGAGAAAATCCGGTTCACTTCCTCTTTCAAGATTTACAGCATGTACATTTGTTAAACTATAGAACATGATATTCGTATTCACGTTTGTTGGATGCAAATTTTAAATATATGCATCTCTGTTTGTAAAAAATAGATGTAGATATTCTTCACAATGAATACAAGCATAAATAATGTGAATACATTCTCACCTTTATGCGTCACTACTCATGTATGAAAAGATGATTTAAGCTTCCGTTGCGAATTGCGGAAGCAAACACACACAAACAAGATCATACACACAAGCACGAAGACACATATTTATAAGAAGACACATATTTATAAGGTTCGCTTGTAATTGGGTTGTGTTCTTGAATGGCGACGATCAATTTTCACTATGTGGAGAAAAAATAAAGTACATAAAGATACATAGAGCCCTAACCCTAAGGGAGTTTATATATTACTCTCATACAAATGGATCCTTGAAACAAAATAATCCAAATACACAAATACAAATAGAATCGTTAATAAAAAACTTCATCAGGAGCAACCCCCCCCCCACACACACACCCTCGTAGGGAGGAGCACAACTGCTCCCCACTAGACCCCCCTAGACTAGCTGACTGGGCAACAAGACCCCCATCATGTTGGAGTATGGTACGACAAGAGGGGGTGCATACAACGGTTCTTCAACCTGGGGATGATTAGGATTCAAAACATATCAACAATCTCCACCTTGAATTGAATCCGTTGAGAATCCTTGTCAAGCTTCGCCATGCCATCGCCAACCCCTCCTTGGGGCTACTGCCAACTATCGACATTGAGCAAGTCGAAATAGTGTTTGAATTTATTCCCAAGAACCGCCTTTCTGAACATATCGACTGGATTATCTATTGTGTCGACCTTCATCGCCTTGATCTCTTCTCAGAATGAATGAAATGATATCGGATATCTATGTGCTTGGTCCTCTCATGATGCAACTGATCCTTAGCTAAGCATGTTGCACTGAGTCTGTCACTATATACTATAGTATGATCTTGTTGCAGATCAAGATCTCCAACTAAGCCCTTCAGCCAGATGCCTTCTTTCGCAGCTTCTGTCAAAGCCATGTACTATGCCTCTGTGGATGACAAAGTAACTTATGGTTGTAAGGTAGCCTTCCAGTGAGACCCCCCATCTTGTTGGGGCATGATACAATAGGAGGGGGTGCATACAATGGTTCTTCAACTTGTGGATGGTTAAGATTCAAGGCATATCAACAATCTTCACCTTGAATTGAATCCTCTGATAAGCTTTGCCAAGCTTTTTCATGTCATCGTCGGCCCCTCCTTGTGGCTACTTTCTACTATCGATATTGAGCAAGTCTAAACAATGTTTTCACTTACTTCTAGGGACTGCATTTGTGAACATATAGTCTGGATTATCTGTTGTGTCAGCCTTCTTCACCTTGATCCGCTTCTCAGAACGAATGAAATGATATTTGACATCTATGTGCTTGGTCCTCTCATGATGCAACTGATCCTTAGCTAAGCATGCTGCACTGAGTCTGTCATTATATATTATAGCATGATCCTGTTGTAGATCGAGATCTCCAACTAAGCCCTTCGGTCAGATGCCTTCTTTTGCAACTTCTGTCAAAGCCATGTACTCTGCCTCTGTGGATGACAAAGTAACTGATGGTTGTAAGGTAGCCTTCCAACTGATGACAGAACTCCCCAAAGTGAAAACATAGCATGCTATTGATCTCATTCTATCAACATCTGCAACGTAGTCTAAATCTGAATACTTAACAATCAAACACTCTGAATCACTTCTTATATGAGGCCAATGTCTGATGTTCATCTCAGATAGCAAAAAATTCGCTTGACTACCTACTGATGCTCCTTCCACGGATTGTTCATGAATATGCTAACAACGTTCACAACGTGAGAGATATCAGGTCTTGTGCATACCATGGCATACATAAAACTCCTAATTTCAATGGCATAGGGGATACGTGACATGTGTTCCTTCTCTGCATATGACTGAGGTGCAAATGGAACTGAAAGATGCATATTCACAGCGGATGGAGTACCTAGAGGCTTGGATGTATACATCCCAAATCTCATTAGAACTTTCTCAATGTTGTTTTTATGCAGCTTTCCTTCTGCATGATCTCTAATGATCTCCATTTCTAAAAGCTTCTTCACTGCACCAAGTTCCTTCATGTCAAACTCTAAACTAAGGAGCTTCTTCAGATCGTCTATAGTACTCTTCTTCTTAGCAGGAATCAACATATCATCAACGCACAATAATAGATAGATGAATGAGCCATAATCCACCTTGTTGTGGTAAATACAAGAATCATATGGGCTCCTTTAGAACCCCTTATCATTCATGAAGCTGTCAAACATCTTGTACCACTGCTTGGGAGAATGCTTAAGCCCATACAAGGACCTATTCAATATGCGCACATGGTCTTCCTTGCCTCAAATATGAATCCCTATGGCTGGCTCATGAGAATATCTTCTTCGAGTTCACCACACAGGAAAGTTGTCATCATATCTAACTGCTCCAACTCCAAGTCTCGATGTGGTACAAGAGCTAGTAGCACCTTGATGGATGTATGCCTTACAACGTGAGAGAATCTCATTGTGATCCACTCTTCCTTCTGACTGTAACCCTTCGCAACTAGGCGTGCCTTGTATCTAGTGCCTTCACTATATGCGATTCCTATCTTTTCTTGAAGACCCATTTCATCCAACGACCTTCCTCCCTTTTGGCAACTTGACAAGCTCATATGTTTGATTCTTGTGATGAGACTCCATCTCCTCACCCATAGAAGCAATCCACTACTCAGATTCTACCCCTGTTATAGCCTCCCTATAAGGGGAGGGCTTTGGAGACTCTACCTCCTCCACAACCTATAGTGCAAATGCAATCATGCCTTCAAATATGTATCTCTACGATAGATGTATCTCTCTAGGAGGTCGATCAGTAGCAACACTTGGTTGCCTCTCCTCTAGTTGCTCAGTTTTAGGTTGTTCAACAACAACCTGATCAGGAGTGGTGTGATCAATTAGACAATCACTACTTGGTGTCAGTTTGAACTCTACCTATTTGTGCACATCATCACATGTCCCTGCATCAACAGACTCACTACTCGAATGAAGCATGGAATTCCCATCAAATGTAACATTCCTGCTACAATAATTCTATGCTCAAAAGGGGACTAAATTTTATACTCATTTATTCCAGTGCCATTGACGAATCCTATATCCATCCACTTATTATTGATATTTTAGCCCCTTATCTAAACCAAAACCCTAAATAAACCTTTTAATAAGATGTAAATAACATTGTAAATTTTGTATATAATTAATGATAATTAATGTAAATAAATAAAAGACTAATTCATCTTGTAAGTTTTGTACATATTTAACTATGTGTCTCCTATATGTTTATGTGCTTTCTATTATTCTATAAAAATCCTTAAAAATTAGATTAATGTTGTACATAATTGAGTGTAAATATAATTCTATCAAAAATTCAAATAAATAAGCAAAACAATGGAACAATACCTATAAAATTCTACTATGTACATATGATGTATTTTGGTTTTGAATTCTACATGAAAGTTATAGATCTTAAAAAGATATACAACTTTCATGCTGAACACTTTTTTATTTGACACAATTTTCTATTTTATTTTGATTTTTATTTCATTTTTACATTTATAATTTTCTTATTGGACCACGTGGCTACATCTGGGGCTAGCCATGTGGCATGGCTCTTCAGAGCACCCTGCCTCTTCTTGGACCATCTGATCAGATTGATTAGATAACCAACAACTAGCCACCCGCACCTCGCCATCAATTGTCTGATCTTCAGATCAGACGGTGTCCACTATGCATCGCTTCATCTCCCACCCGCCTATACTCCGACCATCTGATCAAACGATCAGACGATCCTTAGCCTTCACACCACCATTGTCGAGCATGTCAAGCGACGACCAGAAGCTCCAGAGCTTCATTCTGGGCTTCCTTTCATCTTCTTTATTTTCTAGGTGAACCACCGTAATTCACTCCCTTCTTGCTTTCTCTTTTTAATTTCTTTGCATACACTCACCTTCAGACAACGATCTCCACACCTCTACCGTACACCACTCATCTTCGCTAACAACTCCCATCATTGTTCCCCTATTCTAGACCTCTTCATACATGATCCTTTCTTCTTCTCGCAAGGAGGAAGATCCCATTTAAGTCTCCACCTTCTTTGTGCCATCCATCCATCCATTACGCTCAAATCATTTCCCCAATTCCCCCTTTCTACTTCGATTTTTTTCCAACACTTGCAAGTACCTTAAGGCTTCAGTGATCGGAAGTTAGGAGATCTCTCCGATCACATGCTCTGCCTCCGATGAGGTTGTGTCGACCGACTATTCTAAACTCTGCCTCTGCACCACCGACCTTCCCCCGCCTTCTACAGTACTATAGCAGTCTTCTCCGACATTCAGAGAGACTGAGGGGAGTACTAGCAGCAGCTCCATTGGAGCTCCATTCGCACACCATTGTCTACAGAGAAGCATAAATTCGTAATAGACATTGGATTATGTTTGGCATAATCTATCGGTTGATCAGAGGAGTCTCCAGTAACTGTCTAATCTAGACAAAGGTGCATCGCAACCATCAACCTCTTCCGTAATTATGGCCCTTAGATCACTCAGATCCTACGCCATTTATCTCCATCGAATTGAACCCACCATGTACTCAGCTTCAGATTCACCCAAACCACACCTGCTTGCCACCTGGACCATGCCCCAGCCCTAGTCCCAAGCCTTCAACTAGGCCCACATGCCTTCCTCACTTGTCGCATCAGCTATTTACAAATCAGAACCTGATGACTCCTCTTAGTTGAAAATATACCCCAACACATATGGATTTTTACTTATAAGACCCCCCGGCTTAGTTTATTTACAAAGGAGCTCATTGAAGACCTTTTCAGTATGTTTTTAATTAGTTTTATTAAGTTTTTATTACAATTATGTCCTTGCATTAATGGCTTAATAACTGTTGCATAGGGTATCCAAATTTAATGAAATTTACCCGTGAAATCGTATTTTAATGTCTATACTTTCATGTCATGATTGCTCTAATGTGATGCATGTACATTGATTTATTCATATAAAAAATTTTTATGCTTGAGTATTATTTGATTTGCTATTAAATTATCCTAGATCCATAATTCAGATAAAATTAAGCAAATTAATCTCTGATTCATATACTCTCTATTTAGTTTATTGTTAAACTATTTAACTATCATTTTAAACTATCATTAATTAAAATTATGTGTTCTTTTGTTTAGAGACTATAGGCTCTAATTTCAATGTGAGATATCAAATCATTTAGCAACTAAATCATGCATTAATTGTTGAATTAAATTTTTAGACCAATTCATTTTTTTAAGCATTTAATTCATGTTGTCTTTGTGTGTTTAGCTATATCTTAATTGTGTGCATAATATCCATTTTGTTGCATCATATTCTGCATAGTAAAAATAAAATAATTAGCATGCATAGCATGTGCATTACCTTGATTCTAAATGCATTACATTCAATAAGATAGATATTTGATCTAATTTAAATAGCTTAATCATTTGTGCCCATGTGTTTGACCCTGGACTTTTCTAGGTAAAAATAAAGTCACCCTATCTCCATTGAGATATCTTAGGCGTAGTTCTGATCTATCGCTTTAGGCTCATATTACAAACATACGATTTTAACATAGCCCAATAGAGATTCATCAGATGACGTAATTGTCGAGGACACAATGTATTTAGGTAGTTTAATTATGTTTAAGTGTTTATTGTATTTGACTTTATTGTTATAAAATTCAACCATCATTTTGTGATACTTTGTTGTGTATTTGTTTTTGTGTTGTTATTTTTTTTCTTTTGTTATTGGTGTTTTTATCTCTCTTATGAGTTTATATCTTAAATAGCTACTTTGTGGATAGGGCTCTAAGGGCAAAGGAAATCGAGGAAACATGGAGGCGAGGTGCTTGGAGCATCTTGTTGAGAAGACCATCTAGTAGCTAGATTGAGTAGAGAGATAGTGTAGTATAACTTATATTTAATTTTTCATATTTCATTCTTGTAAAATTTTGTAATATTAATTGTTTTATAGCATTTCTCATTTGAGTTCTTATAGTTTTAAAAGAGTCTTGAATTTTATTATTCAGTTGGTGTGTTGAGATCTATTTCACTCTTAGTTTAAAAAGAGGTCGGGCTCGACTTTAGTGGATGAAAACCACGAGCCAAACATAAGTTCTATTAGGCGATGGAATGTTCAATTAATTTGAGGCTAAATTAGAAAACAACTGCACTTAAAAGATGCACTATAGCTCGTTCTAATTAGCTCAAATTAATTGACTTTCCATCGCTAATAGAACTTATGTTTGGATCGTGTTTTCATCGACTTGCTTCCCATAAAATGTAAAGTTTACATCTCAATTGTGCATCCCACTTGGAGAATGCATGAAATTAATGTAAGTCTTCTTAACTGAACATTCATCAAAATTTTATACTGCATTAAATTTCTTGACTCACTCCCTTGAGTCTAGTAAACTCAGGTCAAAAGGAATTAGGATTGACATTAGATATTTCTTTAAAAGCTCCATTTAACATGTCAGTGACAACATAATCTTAAAAATGGGATTGTTAATGCAAATCGTTTAAATTAACTTGTAATAAAATCAACCTTGTCATACGGGAGAGAAAACCCCTCATTGCTCGTAGGTACTTACCTCCAGACTATAGTGGGTGAGGACAAATCCATAAGGATAGAGCCCAAATCTCTAGACATGCATCACAAGTCTCCAGATCTGACCTTTAAGAGTTTGGAAGCTACAAGTGCTCGTCTCCTACCGTAGTTGACATTTTGGGCGTGTAAGTCAATATTTCCTTTAAGGGTTTGATATAACCAGACAACCCATGAATATCACTCTTTTAATTGAGGAATATTAGAACCATATCTGGGCATCAGAGTGATACACTATGAGTAACAGATGTATAGGATCATTCTATCACTAATTAAAATTGAAGAGATAATTGGTCGATTTTTTGCAGCTTCACTTTGTGCAGTTGGTGAATAAGGGTTTGTATTGTGTTGAATTGCGTATGTTCAATGACCACACATTTAGTGCCTTCTCGTGAGATAAAAATAATCTCTTAGTTCATTCATTTGTGCTCTTTTTGATTCAATTGATATCGAAGATGGATTTGGGGAGAAGTTTGTTCGGACTTCAAAATCTATCATTGAACTCCTCAAATATCACGTTTTCTGAGTTCCAAGAAATCCACTTTCTTGGACCTCCTTGGATACAAGATGACCCTTTTCTTGAATTCAAGGTCGTAAGTTCACACTTAGGGTATGGTTAACTCCGACCTGTCCTTTCTTTCGTCTTTTCTCACCGAGGAAGACTTTCATCTTGGTGAGATTAACCTGATTTCTACACCATCTTCTTATAATATCAATCCTTTTTCTGATGACGGTGATAAAGATTCAGTAGTGATGATGCCTCCAAAGAACCAACCATATGAGGAGAATCGTGAATATCCCTTGCATGCTATCTTAATCAGACTGGTTGTAGCTGACCAGCAAAATATCTTAGTTAGAACACATATGGGTCAATTAAATGTTGTTGTTGATGAGATGATGGTAGATGAATACAATATGACCATGCATAAGAATGATATTGGTTGAGACTAGTGGTCCCTAATATTGATTTCGAGTTGAAGCCGCATTTCCTATTATTGTTGTCCAAGTTCAATGGAATGCACTTGAGGAACCTTTCACATTCCTTCAAGATTTTGAGATGGTATGTGACAACCTTAGTTACCCTAGGGTTAGTCATGATTACACATGGCTGAGAGCTATCCCTTTGCCATAGGAGATGAAGTAGCTTACTAGCTGATGAATGTGGTGGTAGTTATAACCACATATGCTCCATTCAAGGATTTATTCTTGAAGAAGTTCTACACTCTTCATAGGACTAATCGGATGAGGACCAGGATCATGAGATTCACCTAGTTGCAACATGAGACGTTTTATGAGACATGGGAGAGGTAAGAAACTTAATACATAAGTGTCCTTATCATGGCATGGAGACAACCATCTTGGTCCAATCTCTTTTCAGTGGTCTCACCCCTGAGATGCAGGGTTAGTGAGCACAACCTGTGGAGGCAACTACTTATGCAAAGGAGCAGATGATGTTAGGAAGGTATTCGAGCAGATGGCTAACACTAGTCGTTCACAGACCACGAACATGGCATATGTTGACACCCATATCACACTCTTATCTAAGGAGGGGGGAAACAAGATGTTATTGATCTTGCCGGAGACCTAATTCCTAGCATGGGAACCATACTTGATAAGCTTACACTTGTAACGAAGATCAATAAAAGAATTCAGGAGTTACACAAACTCACTGGATTGGATGGTTTGGCTAGACTGCTTAAGCAGATGGAGGAGTTGTCTGAGAGGATATCTAAGCTAAAGATACATGTCTTGTCTGCATCTTGTCCTCTTGTTTATCGTGTACATCATGTATAGGAGTAGATGGTGCATGTGCCTTAGAACACATGGGTTGGAGACCACTCTTATACCCATTAGTACTAGAATGAAGACTCGTCAATAGTGATAGTTAGTGAGGAGCCTCCTCCACAGGTGTGGAGGTGAACGATATGTAGTATACTCATGACCCTACCAACAAAGAGGCATAAATGGGGAACGAACGATCAGTAGTACCAACGTCCTCCGACATACCCCAACACCAGTTTCGCCTCTGTACCTTGTCCTTCATTGCCATGCCTTGGAGCACAATACACTTAGCCATCGAGGAAATAACAACATCATCAGCAGCAGCAACAATATGGGCAGTCGGGCCAACAAGGCTCATTTTCGAAGGCACACTCACAACAACAATTTCACAAACAAGACCAACAAGGCCAATCTTCACAGTCTTACTTACAATAGGGTTATGTTAGGCATAAAAAGAGCCCACCAACATCTTCTTCTAGATCTTATGATGTACAACAACATATTTTAAATGGGATTCAAGCATACATGAATGAAGTTCATGACATGAGGGTAGACCTCAATCGGATCTCGCTATGGCAGGATGAGATGATTTGTCATTAACCTCCCTTTCCGCCTAGGTTCATGCTAAGCCCAACAACCTGAACAGAAGTTAGCAACACCATCGTGGTCAGATATACTACTTAGATTTATCCCAATCTGAGCATGAGATTCTTTTTTTGATAGTGTAAATCAAATGTTACTCAGGAGCAGAAGGATCGTGACCATAGCCCATCAGGCACGAGCTAGGAATGAGGGCAATGTTGAGGCTCTACCATAGGTTTTTTACCTAATCAATCAACTATAAATGATCGATTAGCTAAATAACTATGATTGATCAGTTGATGACCGTCTAAATGGAATTCAATAATGATTGATAATTTCAAGATCATGATTGAGGAGAGCAATTGATCAATGAAAACATATGATTGATAAGGTATGATCGATCATTATGAAAAATATAATCGATAACTTCATCAAATCTTGATATTCAAAAAAGGAAACTTTTGGTTGAACTTGCTAGAGTTACAACTTTTGCAAACCTAATATAGATAAACTTATTACAAGATTTTTGAACAAGAAACAATGAAATTGAGAAACTATATCTGCTATAGAAAGATAACTTAACAAAGTTGTGTTGAGCCGAGATCCACTCTTCTAGTCCTGGAATCAAAAATAATATGCGAGAGACTACGGTACAATATTGTGTGTATGTCATCTTTAAAATCAAAAAGGATAAAAAATACTAACGATCTCTCCCTTTTTAATGATTATAAAATCTTTTCCAAAAGATTAAAATGTTGCAGACACTTATGTATAAGCAATTGTTAAATCAAACTTGATATATGCAACTTATATCAATAAGTCACAATAATCTGATATACAAATTCAAGTCTTGATTTTAGTTCCCCCCTTAATAAAAGAATAATAAAACTTTAAATTATTATAAGGTGAATGAAGGTTGTAAAAACGTCTTATTTTAATTCTCCCTTAAATTCATTTCTCTTTTAATCAATTCTCTCCCTTACTTAGTCTATCCATCATTAATCTCCATTTAAGCTTTAATTATAATTATATTATGCCCTTTTTATTATCAATTAAAAAGATAAGAAAGGATGAAAAAAGACATGCATGCTTCATTTATAAGTAGGAACAATTACAAAAATATTTCTGTGACACACAAATTGGTTCAAATACAAAAAGACAAAGAAATGGATTACTAAAGGAAAGAAACAACAAAGAACTACAAGACAAGACTAGTTATAAGGTGCATAGTTAGAGTCCTCATCATGGGGTGAGTGTTGAGCCTTTTTTCCTTTCTCTATGACTCTACGAGTGTCTGAACTATGCTTGTATAAAGGTATGGTAGACTCAGTATCTTGTTCTTCTTCTTTAGTCTTTGAGACAGGAGTAGGCATTCCAATTCCCTTTCCTAGTCTAGAGGAGGAGGTGCTAGGGGCAGGAGGTTGAAGTGAAGGCTGCGGAGGAGTAGGGGCTTGCTGAGGTACATAATGGTGATCTCGGGTAGGGAGTGCATGGATGGGGCCTGGGTGTCATAGGTGATGGGGTAGGAGGGAACTGTGAGATATGCATTTGATGTATCACATCAGACATGTGGTACAACATCTCAGATTGTTCGTTAACAAACTGAGCATAGATGTTGGAAGAAGCTGTCATCTCCCGTTGAAAACTCATCACTACATCATCCATCTCTCGGATCTATCAGATTTCAAGAGAAAAAGAGTAAATGATAGCATTTTGATTGAACTGCTCCTTAGGACCTTGATGAAAGTCAAGATATGCTAAAGTGGAATTAAAGGATGAGGGGCAGGGGCTAATGGGCATAGGAACGAATACAGATAAGTATGGGATTGAGTAGGAAGGATGAGAGTGGGTCCTGAGGTGGTAACATGAGGCTCTACTTCTGGTTCATCTACTTCGGTAGTGAATAGCATCGACTCCACACCGTAGGGTCGAACTTGATAGACTCGGGCTGGGTCACGAGGAATGTGAACTCCAAATTGATGGAGGATGTGGGAGACCAAGAATTCTAACAAAATGTGGGATATAGGGAGCTGAGTCAGAAGGTGACAGAGATAGTGAGATCAATTGAATGGCCGGAGTTGAACAAAGGCATAAATGAGGGCTTGAATCTCAACAGTGACATGAGTAAGGTTCGACTTCTGGTTGCGAAAGCACTGAGAGAAGACTATGTCGACGAGCCTAGGACGATACCTAAGGTTCAGGGCTATAAGATACTTCGTGAAGTTTTATATGAGTATTAGGGCTTTGCCTAAGTTCATCTTAGGTTACCGTATCCAAAATCTCAAAAATGGTTGGGCCAGTGTCGGGGCAAACCTAGAATGGTCGAGATGATTGAAGGGTCAACAAAGAAAGTGGTCCTATTGATAATAGACCTAAGGTGGTAGTGGGAGGCATCTCCAATGTCATCGAGGTTCACGTAGAACTCGATGAAAACATCATGAGAGATGTAATCTATAAGAGAATCCTCTTGGCCTGGAAACATCATCAGATTAAACATGTTCCTTACCCTATTCATGCTGAAAATATAAGTGAATTCTAGGAAGCTGTTAAAAATAGACCACGAGATAGGTCAGGAGGTCATAAAAGTGCAGTTAGGATTAGGCGAAGATCCGATCTTCTACGGATGTATATCAAGAGGAAAAAGCACCTTTTGAGCTCTTGGGTGCCATCTGATGGAGCCCATGGGTTCTTGTAACCAAATGCATGCTTATAAACAAGTATGATCTAATTAAAGGAAAGAAAACAGTAAAAACAAGGGGTATGCACCTACATATGATCGATCAGGGGTAATGGATTAGACTTTGTCTGATGATCGATCAAAGGTGATCGATCAACTTAATTCATATGATTGATCATGTGTGACCTAAATGGGTTCATTTTTGTGAATCTTAAATTCAATAAATATCGCTCAATTTGCACAACCCTAATTCTCTTCTTATGAACTCATACTGATGTGTAACTAAAGGTTTTGTAAAAAATGTCTGCTAATTGCCTATTTGTTGATACCTATACTAAACAGATCTCGACTCCCAAGAATTTTCTCTACGAAAAGTGAAGTCAAACATCTATGTTCTTAGTCCTAGAGTGGTTGACAAGGATTTTAGCTAAATCAATAGAGCTAGTGTTTTCGCACAATATTCTATTCTTGCTAAAGATCAAACCAAAGTCAGAAAGAATGTTTTTCATCTATAGCAGTTGAGAACAAGCTAAAGATACAGCTATATACTCCGCTTCATTTGTTGATAGTGCCACACAAGTTTTGGTTTTAGAAAAACCAAGATACATAGGCATTCCTCATGAATTGGTAGGTGCCACTTGTACTTTTTTGATCCGTATGACTGCCAACATAATATGTGTCATTATATGCAAATAAATCTAATGAGTGCATCTTAGGATAAAAAACCCAAATCTTTTGTAAAAACTAGATAAAGAAATATTCTTTATACGACTTTTAGGTGGCTTTCTTTTGGTTCTAACTGAAAAAGTGCAGCCAAACTGGTGCTAAATAGTATATCGAGTATGCTCACAGTTAGATAAAACAAATAGCCGATTATACCTCTATAAAGTTGTTGGTCGACATGCTTACCGAACTCATTCAGGTCAAAGTAAGTTGCTGGTGCAATTGGAGTAGACTTCCCCAAAATTTTGTCAAAACCAAACTAGACCAGCATCTCCTCCATGTACTTATGTTGTTAAAAGAAAGTACTAGACTATGTATGCTTGATCTGTAATCAGAAGAAAAACTTGAGTTATCCCATCATGCTCATCGCGAACTAGTCCTGCATAGCTAGAGAGAAATCCTTACAAAGAGTTGCATTAGTGGATCCAAATACAATATCGTCGACATAAATTTGCACAACCAATAAATCATATAAGACAGACTTCACAAACATAGTACAATCTATTTTACCTACTGTGAAACATGAGGTGAGTAGAAAGGTCTTGAGGTGGTCATATCATGCTTGAGGAGATTGCTTAAGTACATAAAGGACTTTTCGGAGCTTAAAGACGTGTTCTAGTCTCAACGGGTCTTCAAAATTGGGTGGTTGCTTGACATAAACTTCTTCTTTAATGAAGCTATTTAAGAAAGTGCTTTTAACATCCATTTGATACATATTGATTCTCTTGAAACAAGCGAAAGCTAGTAGCATTCTTATTGACTCTATCCTTGCAACGGGCGCCTATGTTTCGTTAAAATGGATGCATTCCTGCTGAGTATATCCCTGAGCAACAAGTCTTGCCTTGTTCCTGACAACTATCCATGACTCATCCAATTTGTTCTTAAAAACCAACTTCGCTCCTATAACTGTGTGATTTCCAGGTCTAGGCACAAGCTCACATACCTGGTTTCTCTCAAATTGAACAAGTTCATCTTGCGTTGACATTATCCAAGAATCAATGTTGCAGACTTCAGCTTCACTAAGGATACAAACTTAGATAGAGCAAATGAACTTAAGTGCGATCTTGTTTGGATTCCTTTAGATATGTCCGTAATTACCAATCTCTGACAAAAATAAAATCCTTAGGTAACCCATGAGAATCATTATTCTTAGGGACACTGGAAGGATCTACCTAAGCATCTTCCTCAAATTCTAATTCCTATAGCTAAGGAGTCTTGTTAAAGTTCTCATCAATTGAAACATTAGGTGCTTCTACAATAATCATTGTTTTTTATTGGATATCATGTAACATTTGCTTCTCTAAGAGTAACCTAAGAAGGTTCCCTCTTCACTTTTAGGATCAAACTTGCTAAGGTCTTCCTAGTGTTAAGAATAAAATATTTACTTTTAAAAATACGGAAATAGCCTATCCTTGGTGAGCATTCGAAATAGAGCTCAAAAGTTATCTTTTTTAATTCTGGAGGATCAAAGCTCTATTTAAGACATAACATGTTATGTTTACAGCCTTTGTCTAAAAATATCTAAACATATCATATTCGTATAGCATTGTATGGGTGCATTCCTAAAGAGCGCAGTTTTTTCGTTCAACTATGCCATTCTAAGATGTTGTTCTAGGTGGAGAAAATTCATGCTTGATCCCAGCCTTAGCACAATAATAAAAAAAAATCGTTCTCAAACTCGCCGTCATGATCACTTCTTAACTTAGTGATGGTAGATCTTAGTTCAATCTGAATCCATTTGGCTAGCTTCTCAAATTCAGAAAAAGCTATGTCCTTGGAAGAAATGAACAAAATCCAAGTATAATGTGAATAGTCGTCTACTATAACAAAATAATAGCAATAATCGCTTAAGCTTTCAGATTTCGTAGGTCCACAAAAATCTAAGTGTAAAAGTTCTAATGGTCTGGCTGAGCTAATATGCTTCTTGGACGTCATGGGTTTTCTATGGAGTTTTCCTAATTCACATGTTGAGCCAGAAGGCAATCAACCGATGAACACTTATCGAATCTCAGTGTGTAGATACTTTTGTGCCTATCTACCTTAAGAAACATGTCTAGTGTGTCTTCCTTAAGAACTTCCAAACCAGAAGAAGAAAATAATACTTTAAAACCTTTACTACTGATCTGAGACACACTCAAAAGATTGTATTTCTAATCATCAACATGGCTAAAACGACTAAAAAAAGTTGGATTTTTTTATTTTACCTTCGCTAATTATCATACCTATAATAGTCCCACTTGTTTTGGCCTTGATGTTGAGGAAGAGACACTTGTCTCTAGTCATGTGTCACGAACATCCGCTATCCATGATCTACTTGCTAGTGTGGTCTCGCTTGATGTCTTGTGAAATACGGTCTGGTCATGAATGATCGTGCAAATCATCTTCTTTGATTAATCATGTTTCTGCAATACAATTTACGGGTTTCTTCGGTACCCATTATTTGCGGGCCCTTGGAGTGTTAGTTTAGTCCATAGGATTACTCCTTGGTTCCATTACCTTCTTGGCTTTAACATGGTTCGTATTCTTTTTAGAGGACTGAGTAGGTTTTACAGGTTTAGCAGACTTAGAACAACTACCCTTTTCTTGTTTGTACCCTAACCATACTTAGTTCTATTCAGATATATACCTCCTAGTAATTTGTCTAAGTTATCCTTACTGTTGCTATTCAGAATATTCTAATTCCACTTGTAGAAGGTGTTGAAGTGTCGGAGTTGGAAGAATACCAAGTTACTTTAAAGGCTTTCCTGTTTGCGTACATACAATGGTGTTTGTGACCTTTGCTCTGCTCATATTTTACTATCTTATTTCATTTGCTAGAATCGTGACTTCGAGGTTCTTGTGTACGGCTTATTTTGAGGAGACGATTGTCTTTCTTAAACTGTCCATTTTTTACAGTAGAAGCATTCTTGATCGCTTCCATTCTTTGCATAGTTTTTTTGAATAACTTCTTGAACTTCTTATTAAACATGGTTTTAGACATCTGAGCCTTGGTAGAATCATTTTTACAATAAATGTTATTATAATATTTTGATATATCAATAAAAGTTATTGATTCTTTTCACTCCCTATCTGAGATTAAATGATTGATTGCACTTATAAGGTCCCTTAGTACATTTAGTGTTATGTACCATGTCCATCTTGATAATCATACAACCGTCGATTCAATGGTTGAATCATAGAGGTTGGTGCTGGGATGATATCTAAAGAGTTAGATTGAGGACTCATCAAGTATTATCAAATGATTGTTAAGAAAAGGATCTCCATCCTAAGAAGGAGATGACAATCCTTCTCTAAAGGCTGATAACTGACCTCTTGATGTAGGTCCTCTGCATAGGAATATAGATTCGAAGGTGTCAGATAAGATAGTCAAAGATTTGACTTAAAAAGATCGAGACAACCAAGACCTATGTCGTATGATGTCACGTTATATGCACACATCCTTTGATTGGTGACAAATGTATTATAATATGTCTATGTGCATCAGGAAAGCCATTAGGTTGATGACCTAATCAAGGTTTATACACTGGCGAGCTAGTATACATACAAGGGCATATGAGTAATCGATCTCTCTAACGGATCATACAGGTTCACTATAGAATCGAATGATATGAGATCACTCATGAGATATAGGGACAAACCAATTTCGATGCATAGTTGTCCTGCTTTGGAAGAATGATCGACTCTATATGTATGATATGCTTTTGGAAAGCATGTGATCGATTCCAACTACCAATGATCAAATAAGAAACTTAATGATAAAACCCTGAAGAAGACAATTCAAATATGGTCTAAAACTTTGAGTTTATTCCAGGTCTTTCTGGATGCTGGATGTACGAGTATTAGGAATACTCGGGGATGATGTGATCGTAAACGATTGTATGGCTATGACACTTCCATTCTGAGGGAGTGGTGAAACATGTTTGGATTTTAGTTACTCCTCTCAGAATATTAATAATATGATGTTAGTCCAAATGTTGGATATTGATCTGAATGTAATTCGGATGCAATGAGAAAATTAGATTATAATTTGATTTAATAAAACATCTCTAAGAGGTCGCCTAGATCTGGATATGAGATAAGATCTCAATATCCAAGTCACTATACATGGAATATACAATCACCATGTCCTTATCTCCAAGTATCCATGGAGAAGGCACATCGTTCTTGAAGAGTTCAAGAATAATTCTATTATTGATAATATATTTTAGCATTGGAAAATTGATGATTGAATGCGATTTAATTGTCATGAATAATGTGAATGTAATTGCTATTATTTGAACGCATGAGAAGAGTCATCTAAGCTAACTAAATGAGATTTAATTATCAAAGTTATGATTAATGTGGATATCACTATCCATAATAATCATAAATATTATAAATCTAATTTATAATATCATGGAGATATTTAATTGCAGATAGGGTTTACAAAATTAAATGTTAATGTCAATTAGACTCACATTATACAATTAATTGTAAATGTAATTTACATTCTATATTGGGTGGTTGAATTTGATTCATAATTGTCAATGACATGATGAAATTGTCAGAAATAATTTAGTAATATTTTGGTGAAAATTTCAGCAATAATATTTGTTACACATGTGGAATAATTGATAAGATATGAGATCTCACTAATATTGGAAATCGGTGGAGTCCATTCCTTATTAGGAGTGGAAAATCACATGGAGACTCTCTCCGTGGTGGTCGTCCACCCTAAATATGGAAGGAGGCTCCACTTCTTTCCATATTGTTCCTTATGAATTGATTTAATTGAATTTAAATTTATTGAATATTCTTCAACATATTTATTTTCTTTTAAATTAATTAATTATTTTTGCAAATTTTGTGCAACAAAATCATGACCATTGATTTCAATTAGGAGTGCATCTCCACCATCAAATTTGTTATATACTAAAGGCTAGCCCTAATTCTTTCCCTTGAGTAAGTTGAAAGCAACAAATCTCTCTCTCTCTCTCTTCTTCTCATACACATTGATAAATCTTAAATTTATCTGCATTATTTATCTATATTGTCTCTCTAGCTTAAGAGATACAATAACATTCACTAATAATTAACATTAACTATTAATTATTGTGTTGTAAATAACTAACACTAATTTTTGAGTATAAATATATAATATTGTGCATATATTTTATATGATTTTTACTTATTAAAAATCAAATAAAAATTTGGATAATATTGTATGTAATTAATTTAACATGATTTATAAATCAAAAAATCCAAAAAATAAGAAATAAAAGAAAATAAGTAATTTTATTAATTGAAATTACTTACAAAAATATTTTCTGTGTAAAGATGACATCTTCACTCTCTGAGTTCTACATGAAAGTTGTATATCTCATCAAGATCTATAACTTTCATGTTGATGATTTTTTCTAATTCTTCCTTTATCTATTCCTTTTGATTTTACACTATTTTTTGAGCCTTTCGAATTTTCGGATTGGTCCACATGACCCAATCAGATAATTCCACATGCCAACTCTATATTATTTTCAACCTAATATTCCTGACCGTTAGATCTTCCATCTCCGCTCATCCCTGATGTTCACACCCGCCTTTTCAGAGGCCTTTCGATCAGATTGATCAAGCGACCTTGATCTCTCCACACACGTCCAAATCTGGGCCTTTAGATCTAAATTTGACAGCTGGGAAGTCATCTTTCCCAATATGCCTTTCGCCCCTCTCTTCCATGAATTATTAAACCGCTTGTCTTCATAGTTTTTTCCCAACTTCTTCCGATAACCCCCAGAATAATTTCTGACCCCAACCTCTTCCCTTATCCTCCACAAATCATGCCAGTTACCTAACGACACCTAATCCTAACTCCATAGCCAGTTTGCGGTGGTTGAAACCTCCTCTTAAATGCAACCTTCGCCAACCACCTCATATGTATATACCCCTTCTCCTACCGCCGTGATGGTTATTCACCACTTCAGGCATCAACTTTGATCCTCCCAACCATCTTCTATGACAAAGAGATAGATATAGAGTGCGAAGAAGGAGATTGTTTGCCGGCGAAATCCACGTAATTTCTGATGTGTTGCAACACCTTTGTGTCTGCTTGAGCTTGGTTCTTTAGCCACAAACCTGAATTCAAGATCTTGGAGCATCTAAAGCTCCAGTTTTGGCTGAGATTCATCCATCTTCATCATCTTCTTCATTCATATCTGCTCCAGGTAAGATCTTATATAATGGTTTTGTGTTGTTTTCTCCATTTTATTCAGCTTATGTATCTTCAATACTCTATCATCTGATTTGTTATTTACATTCGTCTTTATTCTCACGCTGACACATAAGTATCTAGTGAACTTATTCGCTTCTCCATCACATGACTCACTTCAATATTTCACCAACCTCACAAAGATTGTTGACCCATCTTGGGCTTCATTTTTGCTCCTGCTTCAGCCCTCAATCCCATTCCATTTCGAATTAGAAACTCTTGCCTTTGTGTTTGCTTTTGTTTTAATCCTTGCAGGTACTCGAATGGTCAGAATTTTGAAAGATCTCTGTTCAACTCTATCTTCTTTGACGTGCTTATAATCATTTGAGTTCTCCAGCCTTCATCAGTTGTACCTCTAATCTTCAGCCTCTTCGCGAGGTATTGGGGAAGCTTACCCGACTTTAGGAGTTGCAAGAGATCACGGAGGAGTAGACGGGGGTTCGTCGGAGCATTGCTATGCCTTCACCGCTCACGAAGGAGGTTGATTGGAGAGGATAAATATCATCCATTAGATCATCTGAGTTAGGGATGAACGATAACAATGAAACCATGTCTCCCTTACGAAGCAACAATTCACTCCTGTAGTTTGGGAGACACAAACCTAAGCCGAGGTACTGTGCATCGACACGTGGCCCGAGGTGGGGTTCATCTGAACCTATATGTCACGTGTAGAGTGCATGTGAAGGTGGGTAAATTGTAGGAAAGCCCACAAAATTCTTTAATACTGCAGATTAGTCCCGTCTTATGTAAAATTTACAAATGTATCCATCTAGTTTTGTCTATTTGCGATTCAGTTCTATTTGGACCTTTCTGCAATTAAATAAAAGAGTTTTTATGATAATTATGCCCATGTCTTGTTTCTTTAATATCTTGTGAACCATATATCCTATATTAATGAAATTGGGTCATTTGAAAGCTCCTTTAATGCTCTTTTATATGGTGCATTTGTTTCACTAATTTGGTATATCATTCACACTTATTCAGATAGCACAAGTTGTATGTTTAGCCTTATATTTGCCTTAAAATTAAATTATGCATGGTTAAATTATATTATTGATTTGCCTAATGATGAATTTCTATTCCCATACCTTTATTCTTTCATTTTGGCCTTAAATCCCTAGCCAAATAGATGTATATAGCAGTAATTTGGGCAAAATAACACTAAATTTGAGCAATAAATATTGTATTTAATTCCTAAATAAAATAATAAAAGAAAAAAGAGAAAGAATGATGTGTCAAAGACACTGAGTGACCCTAGACCATGAGGCTCAGTTATCATGATGTCTTAGTCGACAAGGAGATAGGACATATCAATTGTATAGACAATACAACAAAAACCCTACTTCTTATACTCAATATTTTGCATTTTCAAACCTATTTTATTTTCTTGTTTTTATCACTCAAATTAATAAACCCTCAACATGAACATTGTACATAAAAACGCAAAGAAAAATATAAAATTAGTTTCATTAAAAAATAATGCACAATATGCTCGAGAAAAAAAGTTGTACAGAAAACTTTACGGACTCGTATCTTCTCCATATTAGCTCAAATTTACTAAAATCACTTTTATTATTCATAAAATCAAATGATCTATTTTAATGAAGATTGTTTCATTTAATTTGGAGTTAAGATGTAAAAGTTGGCTTTTGGGCCCCTATTGTGCAATATGCCTGTATATAATATTAAATATATTAATTCTTTATATTTTATCTTTCCCATATTTTTGTAAATTTTTAAATATTTCACAAAACACATTTCAATAATAAAATTAGATTAAATGCTTTAAAAATACATTGAAATAAATAATGCACTTTGATATATGTAAATTATGCCTATAATAAACTTATGCCTATTTATTTAAGTAAATAAATAGAATCAAAAAAAAAATAAAACAAAAATATGTAAATATGTAATTAAAATAATTTTTAAGTATATAAAATATATGTACATATTAACAAAATCTAAATACAAATAAAAATAAAATACATCAATTATTGGTATAAACATGTAAATCTCAACTTCTAATAATATAACTCATAAAAATAAATAAAAATCAGAATAAATTACTATATAAAATAAAAAATATTATCCATGCTTTAACAAAATAATAATAACATTGTTTCTTATATTTAATCTATTTATCCAGGGAATTCTTTCTCCTGATTTTTTGGTTGGTCCGCATGGACCAATCAAAACCCTTCTTGTGTTGACTCCAGGTCAACTACCCTTCCTTCCTTCTCGAGCACTGAACTTGTCAGATACCCCGATTTCCACATGAATTCCTACTCTATTCACTCATCGCCATGCTCGGTATGCTGAGTAAAGAGTGGAGATTTGATCTCCGTAATTCATGCCCAAGCCAAGGATCAAATCGATCCTCATCAAATCATCAAGTATCTCTGTCGTAAAGTACTGCCTTTGTTTGTCTATAAATAAAGCAACCAATTTTCTTTTTGAAGTTTGACCCCCCCCCCCTTAACTCTTCATAACCCCAATTCTTCGATTGTTTGAGCTTGCTGGTGACAGCTACAAGCTTGCAAGAGCTTTGGCATAGAGAAGGAGAGCACGGAGGTGGAGATCCATCTCACCAGAGGTTAGCTCTAACGACAGTTCTCTTCTCCCTGGAACAACCAGGTAAGAGTTGCATTCCTTTCCTTTTTATGTAGTATTTTATTTCCTTAGTTTAGTGTAAGCCTTGATTTAACCAATCATGCACTAGTTTTGTTTTATTTCAGAAATCAAAATCGCTGGAGCCTTAGGCTCCAGCTCCAAATTCACCAAGACCACCCACTGTTCCAACCCATATTCGCTCTCTTCATCATCCTTTGCACGTTCTCCATCAAAACCCCCACATCTCCATCCCTATCCTGCATGGATCGAGTTCGACCGAGGCTCTCCTACTCTATCTTCTGATAATTGTCTCTAATCAAGGGGGGAAAAGTGTCTGTGTAGAAATCGCTAAAGAGAGAGACAGTTGATCAAACAAAATTCAACACCAAGGTAAATTCGGTGTTGTTCACTATTTATTTATCTAGGTAAGTGTGCCCGGGTCGAATATAAGGAAGAAAGTCTCACTCAAAAACTTTGAGTGAAAAAAAATAATATTTTTGTGATATTTTTAATCTTTTTTCTTTTATTCTTCAATGACAGAACTCTTTTTGAAATTATTTATTATTTATTTATTTTTAATGTTTACTTTAGTTTCATAAGGGGTATTTTTAAAAAGATTTATCTATAGTATAGTATATAAAATATAGTGGAATAGAGACGATACTATATAGTAGATAAAGTGAATCGAGCAATGTGCTCGAAAAAGGACACGAAAAGAAAACAAAACATATTGCAAATTGAAGATCAAATTTTGAACAAAAAGAGACATAAAATGTTCGAAATCCGATGCAAAATATAATGAAGAAAAATACTCTAGAATAATGTTCAATGTGTCCACAAGAGTCCAAGAGTCTTAATGTAAAAATGTAGAAAAAATACAAATAAATAGCTTTCTTGCAAATAGGTCCCTGGTCAGGGACCTAATTGTAAGAAAACTCTAGAGTTTTACAATTTGGTCCCTATATAGGGGCCTAATTGTAAATATTTTTTCCTCTGGAGGCATGCTTGAATTATGGAAATCTTCAAGGGCACATGCATAATTTCACACCCTTTCGCAATGAACGACCTTGATTATAAATGTCAACACAATCTGGACCGTCGACGAAGCAACACGTGTTGACCACCTGCTCTCTGCATTCTAGAGCAGTTCCTTCACTTTCCTGGAGGGAGACAACGACATTCTTGATCCGGCAGCCCACTCCGGCGATGGATGATCGGAGGTGGGGCTGAAGAGGGTACCCCTCACCCTCTCGAGCGCTCCCACTACGAGAGGTGTCGAAGAAGATCGGGAATGAGAGTTGAAATGATGCTAAATAGTAATTTGAGTATCAAGACTTGGATGAAGTCTATATCTGCATCTTGGTTAAAATTAGTGAGGAATTTTCTGCTCTCAATGATCGAGTAATCGCCTCAGATGTTGTGTAGACCTTCAAAGATGAATGAATTGCCCAATTTGTTTGTAAATTGGCTAATAGGTTAAAGGGTTCTAGCAGGTTCCAAATAGTTTTCAGAATAAGGGATTTTAGATTAAATTGGGGGCGAATTGGGATCGAATTGAACAGAGCTTGATGTGTAATTAAGATATAAATATTTATACCTATCTAATTATGAGATTAAGCTACTAATGAGAGCATGTAGATCAAGGAAATCAAACAAGGAATGGAGTATATCTATGGATAGTAAATTTTATGACTCCGCAGTCTTCACTCGATGGGGCAGCCTTCCCGGAGCTCGACGACGCGTGAGGCATCGATGCAAGGCCAAAGAAGCCTTGAAATAACTCCTTTGATCACCAAGGTTCCACGCGGGGAGGACATAAGGAGTTGTCACCTCCATGGTTGGTCAGAGTCAGAGGAAGAAGTTAGGGATTCAGCCAGCTTTGTTCTGGAGAAGGAGAGTTAGTTCGCTCGAGCAAACTTTAGGTCACTAAATAGGTGAAATGAAGATGGGTCGGGGTAGATCTAATGGTGGGCGAGCATCATGTTGTTAGGAGTGGGGAATCAATGGTTTGGATGGACTTTTGGGTGAAAGGTTTGGAGGGAATAAATTGGAGAAAAGAAGCCAATGGAATAGAGCTCTAACAGTTCAGTTACAGGTGCAGACACGTGTTAGAACTTGGTAGGCCAAAAAGGATAAATATTATAAATTAATAAATAGTAAATTACGTTATTTAAATGAGGTATAAAAATAAAAAAAATGTAAATATTGAAATTCATTAATTTATTGCACACTTTATTTTAATAAATAATATATATACCTAAGATTAATAAATAGATATATACAATACTTAATAAATTGGATTTTGATTTTTAATTTATATAATTAATAAATAACACAATATTTTTATATTTTATTAATTATTATGTAATAAATAAAATGTGTATGAATTTTTATAGATTTTAATAAATTAATTTAAATATATAATAAATACATGTATAAGGGTTGTAGTTCAAATTCATATATAAATTAGGGTTTTTGATTTATTTAGCATACTAAATAATGTCTAAATATTCTAAAATAATTTATAGATAATCGACAAGATTATGAAAATAATTAAAAATTCTAAAATCACTAAAATTACAAATAATATGTTTTGAATAAAATAAATAGCCCAAAAACACAACTGTCATTAGGTCCCAAAACTGACTTATTGCAAACAGACTCCGATTTTAGTGAAATAACCTTCATTAATTAGATAATATTATTTTATGAAATTTAAAGGTGAGTAGAGTAAAATTTGAGTTCGCATGAAGAAGTTATGATGTTCAGAAGTTGAGAAATTTACAGATTAAGGGTGGATTTCTTGGCATATATACAATGTAGCATTGTTTTTAGAATTTTTATAGTTTTGTATACATTTTTAGAAATAAATAGGACAAGAGTTTGGTGAAAACTATGTACAAATGAATTAGTTAAAATCATTGAAGTTTTGACAAATATTGGATAAATAATGAATAATGTGTAGAATGCATAATTAAATCTTTTTGATGTTTTTTACTTATCTTCCCCTACTTATTTGTTTGTTGACCAATCCATGCTAACTTGGTCTAGGGTGTTATGCTATATAAATATATCATTCAGTTACATTTATATTTGATTTATTCACACTATACATATATACTTATTTACAGTCTACCTTTTTTATTTTCTTTCTTTTTATTCTTTTATTTATTTACATGTTTTTAATGCCTAAAATGTTATTTTTATTCACGAGTATGCTTTTGATAAAAGAAGAGATTTAATATATATATATATATGTATATTGTTAAGGGTTCTAAGATAAAATACAGAAAGAATGTTAATGAATCATGGATTCATCAACCCCCTATACTTAAACTCTGCTATTCCCTTAGCAAACACTTATTTGAAAAATAAGGGAAAAAGAAAGAAGTTAGAATGAATCCTAAACCAATTAATGAGAATAGATAAAGGATGGAGCTTGGTCGGGCCTAAAACAAGTGTTTTGTCGGAGGCTTATACATGATTAGGAATTTAATCTCAATAGTCCTTAAGTTCTACAAATCCTTATTTAGGTTCACCTCAATAGCCAGCTCAGATCCACTAATCTATAGCGCTAACTCTATCAACCTTGAATTCAATTTGTACCGTATCTAAATTGTTTTAGCTCTTTGATGAATATGTGATTCATCACTCTAAAAGTAAAAAATAGAGCTTTGTTCCCTAGTAATTAACTACATTTCTCCATTTATTTTGCATTATTCCCATTCATGAATTTAGAATTAATGTCTGCATTTTAGCATGTATTTTTCTATTAAATAAGAATCCAAATTGACTTGTAAATATCACCTGTATATTCACCATATTTCCTTTATTTTTATCTATTTTTCACTAACTCAAATTAAATAAAATCAACTTTATAGTGTATATATTACTAACACTAATAAAGGAAAAATATAAAAATACTAACTTGCAAAATCAACCAATAAAACCCTAACCTTAGTTTGAGACTAAGAACCTTAAAACGTGAATATCTCTCTCATACTGTCTCCTATGGACCCTACTCACTTTTGAATTAATGTGCGTGCAATTACCTTCAAAACAAAACCAAATTCAAAAGAATCGGAGTTCATATGTGAAGCTTGGGTTTTGGGCCCCTTTGTATATTTTACATATGTCCCTTTTAATTATTTATTTTATCTTTTATTTTTTTAAATTATTAAAAATCTAAAAAGTAGATTAAGTTGTAAATATTTGTTTCAAAATTTGATTAATTTTATTTTGAATTCTATCTTATTTAAAAATGACAAAAAATCTATGGAAGACAAAAATTCAGTATTTTATATCTACTAGATACCACCAAAAATACTTTTTATACAAATGATTTATTTTGCTTTCGGTTCCTTCACAAAAGTTGTAGATCTCGTCAAGACAAGCAACTTTTGTGTTGACCACGTTTTGATTTACCCATTTGTTATTTTTTTTATTTTTCATTGCATTTAATTTTTGATTTTCCTGGGAGCGACAAGTGATAGCTCCTGGAGCTGCCACATGTCATCCCCGTTTTCTTTTTTCTTTTTTCTTTTTTTACTTATTTTTATTCATTATTTTTATTTATTTTATTTTATTTAACTTATTTATTTATTATTTTATTTATTTATTTATTATTATTATTTTAGTTTCTTTTTATCATTATTTATTTTAATATTTACCTATTTATTATTTTAATAATAGTTATTATTTTATGTTTATTGAGTTATTTATTTGTTATTTCTATTTTAATTAATTATTTACTACCATTATTATTTCTTTAATTTTATTTAATTTTAATTCATTTTTTACCACGTGGTCGCACCCCGCGCGCGCCACGTGGCGTTTTCCCCCATCCTTCCCCACACAGGATCACACCCTCTGCCCTTCTCAACGGTTGCGCAACCCGTGCCCCTCTTCCTCTTCTCTCACCGCAACTTCCTACGCCCCCGCGCCTGCCACTCGTGGTGGTTGCGCAACCTCCACAACCCATCACTCCTTCCCCATCGCTCCCTATCTCCCTATAACAGATCCCCACAGGACACACATCCTCCTGCTCCTCCCCAAGCTCCCCTCCATTAACTACAACCGCCTATACCCGAATGGCATAGACCAACCACACCATATAATCTAGCAGGGCCTATGAAAAGTCACCTCCCTCTTGCATACATCAGGAGGTGGGAAGAACAAGTGTCGTCGATCTGACAAATGGCCTACTACCCAACAAGGGGATTATCATCGATAAATTAGCCAAGGTTGACCAACTCAAAAAGAAGGTGAGGGAGATACACAAGCTCGTCGAGTGGGAGAACCTCGCCAAGCTTCCAAAGCAGATGGTTGATCTAGCTGATAGGGTATCTAAGATTAAGATACTTGCCTCGTCTGCACCCCCTGCTCCTATCTACCGAGTGCACCACATTCAGGAGCATCACGTGTAGGGGCCTCACAGCACGTGGACTCAAAGTCAACATGAGGTCCTTGAGATCTAGTTCATAGAGCCAACAATGGAGACAGTCACCGAGGAGCCTCCACAAGTGTGGGAGGTGAATAGGATTTGGTATTCCAATGTTCCCAATACCACCCAACGACAGCATCAACAATGCCTACAGTACCCCCCTCAGACCTAGTAATCGTCAGTTTCCATCCCCCCAGCAACAGTAGTTAGGCTATCAAGGCCCCCTTCAATATTAGTAGAACCCCCCTCAGCAGAGCTAGTATCGTCAACAAGTCCATCAGGAACCTAACAGATCGCATAAGGACCATTATCAGCCTTCCCAGAGGCAGGACCACGGAGCCTCATCCTCGGGTACCTCTGACCTTCAGAGGATCCTTGATGAGCTCAAACTCATCCACAATGAGCAGCATGACCAGAGAGCCAACATCAATCAGGTTCCACGTTGGCGTGATGAGTTCACTACCCGTAGGACCTCCATCCCAGCATAGGTTTAGGTTACCCCCAACAACCTGAACCAAGGACAGAATCGCTAGAAGGATCAAGTATACTATTCCGATTTCTTAGAATCAAATCATGAGATTTTACCGCATGGTATGCACCATCTTACTCTTAGGAGCGGTAGGACCGTGCAAACCCCTAATCTGGCATGACAGAGTGGAGCGGAGGATACCGATGAGCCAGCCCTTGTGGATAGCTCATAGGAGGAGGATCGTCACCAATATCACCAGCATCACCAACATCACCACCTTCATGATCACTAGGGGGGATCTGAAACCCCAAAAATCCAAAAATCAAAAAATGAAGAAAATACAAAAAGAGGAATAAAGAAGCATCGAGCACGATACTGAGCAGTAGATCTCAGGAGATGAGAAGACCACATTGGATGCAACATCAACAGTTTTTCCAGCTTCAGTATTAGTTTCAGTTCCATTTCATGCATGTCACTCGAGTCATGTACATAGTCCAAGTCTGAGTTGTGTACAACAGAATTTTGATTCCAATAAGAACTCATATGATGATGTTTCTATTTTACATCATGAGACCCCAATAATCCCTTTCCCTCAGGCCTTATCTAAGGGAAATAAGAAAAATTCTAGAAAAATGATCTTGATATTTTGGAGATGTAAAGAATGTGCAGAGAGAACGTAGAAGTTGAGATCCCTTTCATCCAACTAGTGGATATGATTCCTGCATTCAAGAAGTACCTAAAGGTGTGATGCACACTTGTTAGGGCTAGCAAGAAAAAGAACACTCAAACAATCAAACATGTGTTGTCCATAGCCACTTCCTGTGCAATCCGCAATGAGATTCCAAGGAAGAAGAAAGATGTAGGAGCACATTTTGTCACCACTCAAATAGCTAGCATATCATTTTCACCAGTCAGATAGCTAACATATAATTTGATCGTACTCTACTCGATAGCAGATTCTCAATCAATCTACTGTCGTACTCCTTCCTAAATCATCTAGGTTTAGGACCTCTAAGGAGATCGAGAGCACTCCTACAGTTTGCAGGCCGATCTATTAAGAGGCCCAAGGGAATGTTGAGGGGAATTATCCTTGACATCGAGGGGAAGCAGTATAAGGTGGACTTAACGGTCCTTGACATGGAGTGTCAAAAAGATGGAAAGATTCATAGGTTATCCTTGGTTGCGCTTTTATGAGGATGGTCGGATCTATCTTTGATTATACTCTGGGAAAGATACGCTTTCATGCACACGATGAAAGTGTAGAGTTAGATATGCAACACACAAAATGGCAGAGACCTGATTCACAGGGCAGTATGGATTATCTCTCGTCGGAGGCTGAGTGCTATAGAGCTGACACAGTTGATCACTGGTAGCAGCAGTCAGCTTGGGTTGACGAGTCTCTTTAATCAGAAGAGGATAGTATAGATGAGGTAGTTTGACATAACTGCAGAACTAGATCTTACCCACATGAGACTTTTCTGATGCATCTCCCTACGTCCTCGATGACTCAGAAATTGACTTAGGCTTGTCACACATGTTCCCTTCTGGTCAATCGGAGGATGACGACGACGAGTCAGACGTGGATTTTGTCGATTGTTTGGACACCTTTGGCGACCTGACTCCCAAGCAGAACCAGTTGGTGGCTACTATCACGGCAAATCCAACCACATCCACCTTAGAGCCAAATTCATAGGAAGTTGAACCAGATTTACCTGATGATAATACCATTCCCGAGCTCAAACTACTACCTCCCCACTTGAAGTATGCCTTCCTTGTGGTCCCGCCACGGAAGTTCCCGATCATTGTCAGTGCTAGCTTGACCGAAGAACAAGAATCTCACCTGCTAGAAATTCTTGAATAGAACCGCAAGGAAATAGGCTGGAGTGTGTCCGATCTTAGCAAAATAAACCTCGCTTTATGCTCACACCATATTTACCTCCAGGAAGGTTCTAGACCCTCTTGTGAGTTCCAACATTGACTGAATCCAAACTTACGAGATGTGGTCAAGAGGGAGATTGAAAAATGGTGTGACATGAGGATTATATATCCCATCTCTGATTCTAAGTGGGTGTCACCACTTTCATGTAGTCCCTAAGAAGGCAGGACTTCAGACAGTCACCAACTCGAATGGAGAGGAAATTGCGACACGAGTACCTACGTCGTGGCGTGTCTGTGTGGATTATAGATGCCTGAATGCTGCGACAAAAAAGGATAATTCCCCTTGCCATTCATAGACTAGATCCTGGAGAGATGATGAATCCACATTTCATCATCTTTATTCTATCATTTTGGCCTTAAAAACCCTAGTAAATGCGTGTAAATACTGTTAATTCATGCATTTTAGCATTCATGCATATTTGTGTAAAAAGTGTACAAAATACTGTTTTTAATGTCAAAATTATACAATAAAGAAAATAAAAGAAAAAGAATAAAATATTGTAAATATTTTATGACCTGAAACCTCGAGACCTAGGCATCTCGATGACTAGGTCGACAAGGAATAAAGTAGGGGAGATAAGGGCCAAAATACAATGAAAATACCTTTTATTTCATTCATTCTTTATTCATTTTGGGACCTATTTTTGGTTCTACTTTTCTTACTTCAAATAAAGAAAATTTGTACATGAAAGTTGTAGATAATTAAATAAAGAAAAATACAAAAATAATGTACAAATAAAAACTTATGGTCTGAATAAAATCCCAGAATCCCAACTTCTCAGACCTGTATCTCCCTAATAAAAGCTCGAAACACGACAAAATCACCTTTAATTGTATATAATTTTAAGTAAGCTATTTAATGAAGGTGGTTTCGCATTTGGCGGAGCTACGGTTTGAAAGTTGAGTTTTGGACCCTTATTGTATACTTGTACAGAATAAAATATTCATTTTATTATTTATTCATTATTTTTACGATTTATATTTTTATAATTTTGTAAATATTAATTATAATAAAAGTTTATATTAAAATCAGAATAAAAACTCAAAGAAAATACAAAATAAAACACTTTCATATAACATACATAGGTGTAAATACTAATGCACATACCTATATAGAATATACTTTTATTTTTTTTAGGTGTACAAAATACCTCAGAAAAATAAAATAAAAATGTATTTAAGTGTATAAAAATATTTTATAAATATATAAAATAATACAATGAAATAAATAAAATTAATTACATAAAATAAAAATAAATTTTTAAAAAATATAGACAAATATACCTACATAGGCCTAAAATGGTAATTTTTATTTTCACACCTCATAAAAATAATTAAAAATCATATTAAAATACCTTATAAAATAATAAATATTTTTATTTAATAACCAAAAAATAATAAAATCGTTTATTATTTTAAAATGATTTTAGCATTATTTTTTCCAGGGATTTTTCCTAGTTGGTCCACATGGACCAACCAGGTGGCTTGGAAAGTTGACCCGCGAGTCAACTCTCCAGCCTTAGCCCTGCGGCCTTGTCAGAAACCTCGTTTTTGCCCCGACTTTGTGGAGTTTTCGAGGTCAAACCTTGCACCCTTCCATGTCGATCCCTTCATGACTTTTCTACCTCGGTAATTGCTCTCTCACGCCCCCATCTCTCCTAGGGCCAAGGGTCGACGATTCGAGCCATCTCTCTCGATCTTTGAAGAGCCTGAGCCACCCGTCAACACCTACTTAATCGTCCCTCTGACTTTCGAGCCAAGTTCGAACCCCTCTTGCACAAGCTCCGCTCCCCTTTTCGTGCCCAATCGACAGAGGAAGGTGACAGCTTCCTTCGCCGAGCTTCGGGCTAGTCGAGCGAGCATCGAGGCAGCTCCAATCACCTACGCCTTTCGCCGACGTCGAGGTACTTCCCTCTGGTTCCGACCATCAAGGCAGCCACCTTCTTTCCCCCTTTTCTTTCACATTCTATTACTCGTACCCTTAGGATCATTTCCCTTCAAGAATCGTCGTGTTTCGTCCATCGAATCACCCTACACACATACCTCGCCGGAGTGCACCTCCGGCCACTACCTTGCGCCATCGCCTCTCGCACCCATTTCTCCACCGCAGGGTCCATGCAATTTGCCCTGGACCCTTTTACCCCTTTTTACAGGTCAAAGGACTTTGACTCGAGCCTGGGGCTCGTTTTGACTCTCACCGGACATCCGCGAAGCCACCCAGCTCCGCCACCTCCGTGCGAGAACCTCGACCGTTGTCGAGGTGTTCTGGAGCCACCAGAAGGAAGAGGAGGACCACAGGAGTCGCCCGACCAATTTTGGATCCCAGAGACCACCGGAGGACGGAGCTCGAGCTCGTGGAAGCTCGCCTCGCTGGCGTTGCTTCCATGTTCTTGCTCCGCCCCCAGCACCGTCAGATCGAGGCCGGGGCTCCAGGTGCACAACAGCCGTTCGATCTTGGCCAGATCTGACCATCGATCATCTCACCAGATATGATCGTGGCCGCTCATCACCGAAGCATCATCGGCCGTTTGCATCGCGCCACGTGTCAAGTGGCATCTCCCCGCCGTTGGATCGCTTAGCTTTGGGTATTTTACATCTTCTACCCTGAGCTTTTTTGTATTTCTATTTAGTCCAGTAACTTTCATCTGTAGTTCATATATTTTTGTAATATTTGCATCTAGGCCCCAAACTTTCATTATTTACATCTAGGTCCAATCCACGTCACCTCATGTGACCCGTGCGTGTGAAGGGGGTAATGATTTTGCACTGGACCCCCTGCGGGTTTATTTATTTCGATTTAATCCAGGAAATATTTTGTAACATGTATTATTTTTGGTTATTTTGCAACTTGTCCCCTGAGGTTTTTGTATATTGCATTTAGGTCCTTCCCAGGCGCATGCATAGCACGTGCGGGGTTGGGAATATTTCAGGCGTGCCCTTGCGGGTTTTGATATTTGTATTTGGTCCTGGAAATATATTTATCAGTTATAAATTTTGTGGAAAATTACACTTTGGCCCCTGAACTTCTGGTTATTTGCATTTATACCCTTGCTAGCAGTGTATTTTCTTTGTGTTGCTTCTATTTATTTTACTTGTCTATAAATTTCCAAAAATCACCAAAAAATCAAGTTAAGCTCATGTTTAGTTGTTCTTTATTTCCATATTTTTGTTTCGCATTTTTATTGCATCTTCATATTTTTAAAAATTCAAAAATATGCATTTTTGCTACTGTTTGCATTAGAAAATACTTAAAATTATAAAAACTCCTCCAAAAAATCCAAAAAATATGTTTTGTGTCTTTTAGTGTGTTTTAAATTCTGTCCAAAAATCACTAAAAAACACAAAGTAAAAACCCTAAAAATTAGAAAACTCTAAAAATCGCCATAAAAATCTCAAAAAATCTACAAAAATCCTAAAAATACAATCTTTGTTTCTAAATTTTCTTTGTTTTGTTCTCTTTACTTTAAAATTAATTTGGAGATTTTTTTTTACTATTTTCTATTTTATTTCTCCATTTTGATTTCAACCTTTTATTTTCTACACTGTTTTCAGTATTTTTGACTTAAAAATACCAAAAAATTTTGAAAAAATCTAGAAAAATCATAAAAACACCAGGGGTGTGTTTGGTTCGTGGGTTATCCAGGGGTGGATAACCCGGTTTTGTGTTTGTGTGTTTGGTTGGTGGGTTAAGGGTTGGGAGGGTTTGTGTGATGTGATTGTATTGGAATTTTAAAAAGTTGGTAGTTATTATGGTATGATTGTATTGAAATTTGAAAAAGTGGGTGGTTGTTGTGATGTGATTTGTATTGAAGTTTGGAATAGTGAGTAGAAGTTGAGTATTTTATGATTTTCAAGATGATATGATGGTATAATATATATTTTTTTGGTTTGAAAGAGAATGAGCCCCACTAATGGGTTATGAATATGGGTTTTGGGGGGAAACCCACCCAAAATGGGGGGTAACCCCCCAACCAAATGCACCCTAGAAAATTATAAAAAACCCCAAAATACATTATTTCTCGATTTTTGAGTATTTTTGCTTACCTTTATAAATACCTTATCCTTCTTTTTCTTACTTTATACATATATTCTATTCTTAGAAAAAGAAAATAAAAAAATTATAAAATATAAAAAATAAGCTATAAAATAAGTAAATTAGAAATCAAAATACAAAAATATAAATTTAAAAATAAAAAATTATAAAATTAAAAATCTACAAAAATTTTCATATTTGTAGGCATTTGATCACACTTTCACATTTTTATTAATCATTGACTTGATCTATCTTGCTTGCTCCCTGTGTTAGACACTCTACACATACTTGCACACTATACACACTTATTGTAGAGTTATAATAAATTTGGACTCCACATTTGCTTCTTATTTTTTGATTGTTATTATGGGTTGATTGTTGACTTAATCAGGAATTGCCGAGGGTCGCCGCAGTGACTTTGTCTCCGCCTTGTGTGAGACATCTAGACCCCAATGATTCTCGCTTAATCAAGAGACAAGCAGGGAAAGATTTTTTTGGTTTCTAGATGGGTATTCGGGCTACAACCAAGTGGACATCACTCTTGAGGACCAAGAAAAGACCATATTTACATGTCCATTTGATACGTACACATTCAGGTGCATGCCCTTTGGGTTATGCAATGCCCTGGGGACTTTCCAGCGATGCATGATTGTAGTTTTGCTGAGATGGTAGGCAATTTCCTGGAGGTCTTCATGGATGACTTCTCGGTCCATGACAACTCGTTTGATACTTGTCTATCTCATTTGGATTGAGTCCTCAAGAAGTGCAGTGAGGTGAATCTGGTGCTCTCTTGGGAGAAGAGCCATTTTATGGTTCAAGAAGGCATTGTGTTGCGGCATGTCATCTCCAAGAGGGGAATGGAGGTTGACCTGCTAAGGTGGATGTGATCAAAAAACTTCAACCATTAACCAAAATCAAACAATTGCGGTCGTTCCTTGTGCATGTTGGTTTTTACCGCAGATTCATAAAGGACTTCTCAAAGATCACCCAACTGCTAACAAATATCTTAGGAAAAAACTGAGTTCATTATAGATCACAAGTGTCTTGAGGCCTTCGAGCTCCTATAGAAGAAGATCATGGATGCTCCTACATACCCTAGATTGGTCTCTTCCTTTTAAGATCATGACAGACGCTTCTAACTTTGCAGTTGGGATCGTATTACGACAAAGGAAGAGAGGATTTTGTATGTTGTCCACTACGCAAGCAAAGTACTCGATCAGGCTCAACGGAATTATACTATCACAGAGAAGGAAATGCTTGTCGTAGTATTTGCCTTGGATAAATTCAGGTCTCATCTTTTAGGATCCAAGGTTACAGTGTTCACAGATCACACATCCATCAAGTACCTCATGGAAAAGAAGGATGTGAAGGCTTGTCTTCTTAGGTGGATTCTATTGATCACGGGTAAGCCTCGTGGTGGCTGATCACATCTCGCACATTGTGTTACAAAGTTCCTCTGAGATTGGACCATCAAGGACTCCTTCCCCAACGAGTCGATCTGTTCTGTCGACTTTCTTTCATGGTATGCCAACATGGTGAATTTCTTGGTGTCTAAGATAGTTCCCCATGATTGGCCCAATAGCAACATTGACCGACTTAAGTCGGAATCTAGGAAATGCCATTGGGAGGATCCATTTTCTTTTCTTCGAAGGTCTGGATTGTGTCTGATAGAGGTGTACTCCTCAGGAGGAATACATGAGTGTCCTCACCTACTGTCATTCTTTGGAGGCAGGAGGACATCACTCCAGGAAGAGGACCGCTTGGAAAGTGCTTCAGTGTGGCTTGTACTTGCCGACCCAATTCTGTGATGCATATGTGTTTGTTAGGTCGTATCCAGTATGTTAGAGAACGGGAGGGGCCATCAGTCCCAAAGATGAAATGCCCATGCAACAGGTCCTTATGGACGGTTAATGTTTTTGATGCATGGGGTATAGATTTCATGGGCCCGTTCCCTAACATCCATGGCTATGAGCATATTCTTTTGGCAGTTGATTATCTCTCTAGGTAGGTGGAAGTTATCCCTACTTGAGCCGTAGATAGCAAGACCATATGTAAGTTCGTGAAGGATCACATCATTTCACGGTTTGGGGTTTCTAAAGGCATCATCTCTGATGGCGGTAGCTACTTTATTAATAGGAAAATGAAAATTTTAACAAAGGACTACGACATCGAACACTGTGTCGCTAGTCCATACCACCCACAATCAAATGGCATGGCTGAGGTGCCGAATAGGGAGGTGAAAGGAATTTGCAGAAGCTAATCCGCCCTGACCGGAAGAACTGGTCCCAGCTTTTGTACCAAGTTCTATGGACATACAGACTACTTACAAGACCTCGCTTGGAACCTACCCATTCCGAATGGTTTACGGAAAGCAGTGTCATCTGCCTGCTGAATTGATACACAAATCTTAATGGGCATTAAAGAAAGTGAACTGGAACACACATGAGGGATATCAGAGCAGAAAGGTGGATTTAAACGAGCTTTTGGAGATCAGAAACAAGGCATATGATAACAACGTGATCTATAAGGACAGAATCAAATGTTGGCACGATCAGATTCATACACTTATTTCTGTATCAAGGACAGAATCAACGTGATCTATAAGGACAGAATCAAATTTGGAGATCAGAAACAAGGCATATGATAACAACGTGATCTATACATAGGCTCTCATCGATGAGGTTAGCGAATGCATGAATCCTCACTACTCCTACAATCTCCAAGCATCTCTTTCCCCATTCACCATTCTCTTTATATCTCCAAATCTCATCGATTCATACACTTATTTCTGTCCTAGACATAGGCTGACCAGAGCCTATGTATAGGGGGGATTGATGCCCATCTTATGTATATGCTCAACCATTTCTCCTCTTGACCTCGTCTTCCCTATTTTTGCTCTTCTTCTACAGTTAGACTGACTAGAGCCTAAGTATAGGGGGGCAGGTCGACTTCTATACTTTTTGATATTTTAACTCTCCTACGCTTAGCATGGGCTATGTCTTTCCTCGCTTCTTGTGATCTGAGGAAATAGCACATGCTAAGTATAGGGGTGTGTGTACATATATACTTACCTATAGCTCGTCATTTCGTGTATTTTTGTATATATTATGCAATAATTAAAGGATGTGTAAATTTGGTAAATTTCATTTTGTAAAATACATGTATATTTGTATAATATGTATATTGCATATAAAAATGTATATAAATTTGTAAAATTCTTGTAAATAATACCTTTATAAAATTTATTTTAAAATAGAAGGTATACCAAAAAATTAATTAAAAAATTTTTTTAAAAAAGAGAGGCTCCTTATTCTCTCTTGCATATCATCCTTGCATTCTTTAAAAGGAAAAAATTCATCGAATGTCTTGCACTTCATTCATCTACATTGCATGTCATCTTCATTTCATTTGCATATCTAGCGTATGCGGAGTGAAAAGTTAGTGGATTCTGAACCATGTTATCAATAGAAGTCGATGATGGATTTGATTTGGCCTTAATCTACTTAATTTTAGAGGAACCTTATAGGAATTGGAGTTAAGATTTTTCAGGTCGAGTGACTTAATTCTTTGAGTCCACAAGACTATGTTCACATGTCATCTTGATTGGCCTAAGTAGAATATTTTACATACACACACACACACGATTCTTTTATACAGTGACCTAACTTGGACAAGCATCATGCACACAACTCTTCATTGATGAGGTGGTGAGGAGGTAGAATCCTTTGGCTTGGAGTAGCACACCGATGGAAACATCTGTCCTCCTCTAGGGAGGATAGTGCATCTCAACCTAGCCTAGTGGCGTCGAAGTCTAATGACGGGATGCTGTGGGTTGCAATAAAGCTTTAAAAGAGGGATAATCTACTGGCTCAAGAAGAAAAACTCCTTATGTACATGCTGCACTTTTGTATATATAAAAAAAAGAAAGAAAATCTCCAAAAAAGTTAGACGGGCAAAAGGTTAAAAAATCCCATCGGAGAAAAATATGAATAAGCAAGGCATATGATTCAAAGTCTCATACCAAGGAAGCCTACAACTGGAGACTTGGCTGCACTGGTCAAGCTCCAAGGATATGTGACTACACTAGTCACAATCTATTTCCTTCTCTACCCCCTCTTCTTGAGCCGGTTGCACTCGAACTTAGAAGGGAATACCCCGCTCCTCGAGGAAAGAGTTGCTAGAGTGAGGAATTAGAGTTACCTTGTTAGAGGAGGTTGTTTCTTTGTCATTTATGATGTGGAGAACTATATTTCACTTACACAATACAAGTAAGATTCATGGTTATCAGAATTTATGTATGAGGATTTGTTTTGACCTGACTGTTGAGGCGATTTGAATAGAGACTTGTGGAACTTAAAGGTTGTTAGGTATTAAATTCAATTCCCAATAAGGTTCCACCACATCATTACCGCCACATCATTAATCCAAAGGTCGAGTCGAGCTCCATTTTACCTTTTGTTCATGACCATAGTATGGAACCCAAAATCATTTCACTTTTGCATTTCATTTTAGTTTCTCGGGGATGAGCAAGGTTTAAGTATAAGGGGTTGTGAATATGTGATTCATCATTATAAAGGTGAAAATAGAGCTTTGTTCTTGAGTAATTAATTGCATTTCTCTATTTATTTTGTATTATTCTCATTTATGCATTTATATTTAATGTCTGTATTTTAGCATGTATTTTTTGCATTAAATAAGAAGCCAAATTCACTTGTACATATCACCTGTATATTCACCATATTTCCCTCATTTTTATCTATTTTTCACTAACTCAGAATTAAATAAAATCAACTCTATAGTGTATATATTACTAACACTAAAAAAGGAAAAAATATCAAAAAATAATACTCACTTACAAAATTGACCAATAAAATACTAACTCTAGTTTGAGACTAAGAACCTTATAATGGGAATATCTCTCTCATACAGTCTCCTATGGACCCCTACTCACTTTTGAATTAATGTGCATTCAATTACTTTCAAAACAAAACGAAATTCAAAAGAATTAGAATTCGTATGTGAAACTTGGATTTTAGGCCCCTTTGTATACTGTACATATGTCCCCATTATTTATTTTATCTTTTATTTTCTTCAATTTTTAACAATCCAAAAATATATATTAAGTTGTAAATATTTGTTTCATATTTTCTTTAATTTTATTTTGATTTTTATCTTATTTAAAAATGATAAAAAATCTATAAAAGACAAAAATATTGTATTTTATATCTATAAGATACCACCAAAAATACATTTTTGCAGATGATTTATTTTGCTTTTGGGTCCTTCACAAAAGTTGTAGATCTCATCAAAACAAGCAACTTTCTTGTTTATCACTTTTTGGTTTGACTCCTATTGTTATTTCTTTTTTATTTTTCTTTAAATTTAATTTTTGATTTTTCCGGGAGCGATATGTGACAGCTCCTAGAGCCGCCACTTGTCACCTCTATTTTATTATTTTATTTTTGGTTTTATTTTTTTACTTATTTATTTATTCATTATTTTTATTTATTTATTCTATTCATTTATCTTATTTATTAATTATTTAATTTAATTATTATTATTATTTTCTTTTCTTTTATTATTTATTTTATTATTTACCTATTTATTATTTTAATTGTTATTATTTTTTGTTTATTTATTTTTTATTTCTATTTATTTATTTATTACTATTTCTTTAATTTAATTTAATTCTTTTTTTACCATATGGCCGCGCCCCACATGCGCCACGTGGCGCTTTCCCCCTGTCCTTCCTCGTGCAGGATCGTGCCCTCCACCCTTCCCGGCGGTTGCGCAACTCGTGCCCCTCTTCCCCCTCCTAGCAACTTCATAATACCTCGCGCCTGCCTCCCACGACAGTTGCGCAACCTCCACAACCCATCAATCCTTCCCCGTGGATCCCTCTCTCTCTCACACACACTATAACAGATCCCCGTAGGACCCGCGTCCTCCTGCTCCTGCCTGCGCTCCCCTCCATTTACTGTAACTGCCTTTCCCCAACTGCCCATTAAGGGGTGGTCACCACCCCTGATGCACACTATCTGTTGTTAGGAGAGAAGGGTTCGAGCTTCGATTCACCTGCGGTGACAGTATATGTTGGCAGTCTTGAGGCAACGACCGACCCTCGTTGCTTTTGGTGAGATCCAAGGAGCAGCCAAGCACCTTGATTGTAGAGATTTACAGATGAGAAGCTCTTGCCGAGCTTCATAGTTCTCCACCAGAGCCCCTTGAGGCGACAACCTCATAGGTGTGCCACTATGCTCGTTCCCCAGGCGAATGACGCCCAATTTCCAATTGACTGCCGTCTTCCAGAGCAGCTGCATCGCCATTGCCCACCAGTCAGTTGCCAACCGCAGCACCCTCTCCTCGATCCTCGTACTAGCCTGACCCTTATCCCTCCTGCACATGTGTTGCACTTGCGGGTGGGGTGAATTTGCAAGGCATCTCCCTGCCTTTCTCTGCATTTACAGGGACGCCCCCAACAGCTAAGTCACGTGAGAAACACGTGTCAAGTGGAACAATTGCACCTCCAGCCCTCGATGGCATCATCTCCACGTGCAGTACACATGATCCTTGGGGAAATTTGCACATACATCCATTCTAGTTTCGGTAATTGCATCCATCTACATATTTCTTTGATGTCTCTTTTGATTCTGTATTGCATATAGAACCCTATGTTCTAGCTTTAATTTGAATGTCATTTTATCATTCTAAAAATTACCTTTTGTGGAACAATTTATGCTCTATCATTATGGATGTTGATTGAATTTTTGTAAGGTGTGATTTATTTAACATATTTAATTTGGAAAAAAAACTTGCATAGTTTACTCATTTTATGCTCTGAAATTGCTATTTCTGTTTCTCCAAAAATTTCCAAAAATTTAAAGTAGGTAGATTTTAGGTGTTCAACATTGTGCCCAAAAATCATCTTGTTTGCACGCATATTGAGGTCACGCTAAAATAGTTGGTGATTTGAGTAATTGATTTTAAATTAGTTCACACTTAGTATTTTAAGAAATCAAAAATTTTTTCTAGATACCTTTCATGTAGATCTATCTAGGATAATTAGATCTCTAGAAAATGTTGGTGTTTGATATTTAATACAATTATTTTGCTCGAAATCACCTTGCATTTTTATTTAATTCATAATTAATTTGTATTGCATCTGAAAATTCCAAAAAAATTACAACAACTTATTTTTGCATTCATACACATTTGCCTAAGTTTCATAATTTTTAGACATCTTTTGAATGCAAGTTGTATTTTAGTCCCCGAACTTTGCCAAAATTGTATTGCATTTATTAATTGCATAAAAATACTAAAAATGCTTCCCTTGAAGACTAGCTTCTAGATCACCTAATAATTTACCTAAGGAGACAGTGGCCTCCCTGAGTTCGACCTTGGGCTTGTCCATATAAAAAAATATAAATTGACTGCTTGCATCGATAAAATTAATTAATAGCAATTATTAATTGATCTGTTAATTGCCCGACTGCAACATTTCAACACTATTATCGAGGGCGTTTAAGGATCTTTCAATCTTCATGCTTAAAGAAGTGAAGAAACTGCCCAATAATATACTCCCATTGGTTCTCATCCAATTACTCTTTCCTTGAGGATGTGGGTATTCCCTTCTAAGGTCAGGTCGTGCTATGTACACAATCGAGTAGAGAGAGAATGTAGAAGAATGAGAAAAGAACTGGAGTGTGACCAGTTTAGTCACTTCTTGTAAAGCCCAACATTGTAGCTAAGTCTCTACTAAGATGTGCATGCTTTTTGGAAGCTTGGACCATTGTGGTCATATTTGGTATTTAATGGGTTGCTTCTTTTTGGTATACTTTGTAATGTTGCTTGCACTGCATCAATCTTTTGTGCCTTGATAGTTATATAGTCTTTTATTTCCGTCCATTTTTTTGACGTCTTGGAAAAATTGTGCCAGTAGATCCTTCCCTCATCCGAAGCATTATTTCATCCCCACAACTCCCGTCTTTAGACATCTGTGCCACTAGACAAGGATAAAAATGCACCCCTAAAATGAACTGCCCTTTGCAACCCCATGCAAGTCAAGCTAAGTGCAAAGTGCTTGTGTCCAAAATTGGTTCACTAACGAAGAGTTAAACGGATGACACCAAGTGTTCTACTTAGGCAAGTTTAAGTTGACTTCCCAAACATGGTCTCATGGAATCCAAAGATTTAAGTCAAAGACCTGAAGAGTCTAAATTCCAGTTCCTAATTAAGCTCCTTATAATGAAAGTTAAAGGCCATAATCAAGCTCCATCCTTTATACTATTCCCAATATTTAGTTTGAGAAATCAAATTTATTCTGAAAATTCTAACATGAATGCAACCATGTTTTTGTGAGTAGTACATTTTTCTGAATTTTACTAATTTTTATGGATTTTAAATATTTTTATATTTTTATGAATATTAGAACTTTACATTTTTATGATTTTTTCAATTTTTATACACAAGTATATGTACAAGAATTTTACAGGATAAATTACTAATATTTTATTAGAATTAGATAACTAACGTATTTTACAAGTTTTAAACAAAAATGTTTACAACGATTAAATTGTTTTTACACATATTTTAATAAATAAGATTTCAAATAAGTATTATACGTATTAAATATATATTTTAAATACATATTTTAAATCAAGAATTTTAAATAAGAATTTTATAAATATTTTACTTATTTACAAGGATTTTATAAATAATAAATAAGTGGATTTTAAATACAAATTAACCCTTACCCCACTTTTATGGATTTTATAGATATAGAAAATACATAATAGTACGAGTTATGTACGAAAGCATACGTACAATATATACACACCCCCTATACTTAGCTTGTGCTATGTCCTCATATCATGAAAAGAGACAAAGGAGGACATAACTCGTGCTAAGTAAAAGTGGGTGAAAAAGAATAGAAGTCAGTCGACCTCCCTTATACTTACGATCTGATCGTCATAAGTATAGTGGAAGACAACAATGAGGTGATTGAGGAAAAGGAATATACAAATGAAGGAACAAAAGAGAAGGAAAAAGAAACAAAATCAACGAAATCACTCGGTCTCCCCTATACATAGGATAAGACATCCTAAGTATAGAAAAGAATGTGGCCAAAAATTAGGGATCAGTGACTAGTGCAAAAGAAAGGAAAATAAAAGAAAGTAAAAAGAAACAAAATTGAAAATGCATATCAATGGGTAATCAGTCCCTCTATACTTAGGATTTGTTATCCTAAGTATATAAGACGTGGAAAAAATGCGGACAATTGGGGACTATGAAGAATATACAAGTGGTGGTGTACTCCAAAAAACCAAAAGGCTCACTGGTCTCTGTATAGGACAAAATGAAGTGGAAGAGTAGTCATGCATCCTGTACAAAGTAGATTGCCTCAACCTGGGTCGTACGGACTCATTTGTTGTACATGAACGTACTGGTCCATGGTGTTGTTCTTAGTAGACCTCTGTAAGTGAACTCCATGCATGGCATAGATGTCTATACTAAAAAATATGTCTCTGGAGATGAACTACAGAAGGTGTTTATACATGTATCCATCACATCATCCGACTCTCTATGTTGAATAGATCGAATAATCTCTGAAATCAAATCAACTGAATCTCGTTCTAGAATATGTGTGCTCTCAATCTGTGGCACTGAGATGTCTGGTGTAACTAACTGCTCATCTAGATATGATGTGAACTCTGAATCTGTATGTGAACAGTCGTCTGAAGAACTAGGTACCATGTGATCTACCCCCATCCTTGTGTAGGATATCATGGGTATCAAAAAACACTCTCAATATCAAGAGACTGTGTCACATCTATGTGCTGACAATCATCTGCAAGACTCGTGTCCTCTGATGTGAATGATAATACTGATCTAGGAATGCTACATCCTCTCACCATCTCAATGTGTATCTCTCTACTATTTGTACGGAATGATTTACTAATGAATCTGCATTTCATCATCTTTATTCATTTATTTTAGCTTAAAATCTCTTATAAAACACATGTATATAATACTAACTCCTTATTCTTATTAACTTGCATCTATGCGTAAATATTGTACATATATTGCTATTTTTAACCTAAAAATAAATAAATAAATAAAGGAAAAATAAAGAAAAGGAAAAAGGAAGACTGTATATATGTAATAGATACATGCTGACCCGAACCCCGAGAGAAGGTCAAGACTTGACCTGATCGACCAGGAATAAAGTAGGGGGAGATATGGTCCTTAATTAGAAAATAAAAAAATGTGTATTAACTATTTGTATACTTAAAAATACTTAGTTTTTTCCTTTCAAACATTTGTTTTGCAGGATTAAATGAAAATTTTCAAAAAAAAATAAAAAACTTAAAAGTTTTTTTTTTCTATTCTTGTTTACAAAAATAAAAAAATAAAAATGCTACACGTGCCACTGCTCATCCCACCAGCGGCTCACACACCCTTTAACTGCACCAGCGCGCTGTCACCCTCAACAACGGGCACCTCCGCCACAACCTCAGCCGCCGCCCACTCCTCCAGAAGCATGTCGCCCTTCACCACCTCCACCGGCGGCTCTCCTACGCGAGAAACCGTCGCGCTCCTCCACGCCTTGCCATCTGCCGTGACCAGCCTGGTCCTCCACCAGCCTGTCATGCAAGGCCCAATAGCAGACTGTCACCGCGATCTCGACGGTCGACGTTCACTGTAGTAGATCTCTTCTGGATCTGCTCCCTCCGCGCGAAGCCCCCTCCACCAGCCGCTGCGAGTAGCCTAGAGTGGACTTCCTACCACCACCGAGATGCCCCCATACTGTCATCGCCTAGGAGCAGCCCCGTGACTGCCAGCCCGGATGGAGCATCTCCCACAGATCTACTGCGCTTCCCTCGACATCGCAAAGACATCGACCCGCCACCCTTGCTTGGAGAAGAAGGCAAGGGGCGACGGCACCCCTTTGTCTGCTGGAAAAGAATGAAATCCCTCTGTCCAACCCAAGTTTGTTTAAAAAATAAAAAATTGGGTAAATTGCAAAGTTGCCCTCGGAGTTTCAAATAATTGCAAGAAGACCCCTGCTAGAGAGAGCCATCTACACAGCATGCCTTTACTGGGTAAATTGCATTTTATTTTTTTGCATTTCCGTCTTGTTGCTTTTTATGCAAAAACAATAAAAAAGATACATTTCAGTCTCTGTAATCACAGACTTTATTTTTCTTACTCTTTCTTTTTGAAATAATTAGTCTTTGTGCTCAATAAATTCTCTACAATTTATATTATGTTCCTAATGTGTGCCTATTCATTGCATAAAATTTGCATTGCATTTGATAATCACTTGTTATTATTAAAATCACAAACATGTCCTTTTTCCTTGTTTGAACTTTGAAAAATTCTAAAAATTCAAATATTACTCCAAAAATTCCAAAAAATTACATTAATTCTCTTTTGGTATATATATTAATTTTGATGCAAATTTCATGCATTAATTATTTATAAAATCCAAAAAATGCAAAATACTAAAAATTTTAAGAAATTCATATGAAATTATTTAAAAATAAAAATTGTGATTTCAGTTCTTGTTTGTAGATAATTTCCTTTAGTTTTTAAGAAAAATCATTTTCATAATTTTTGCATTTATATTCCATTTTTAAATTGAAAAATAATCCTGTTTTCTCTCTGTTTTTATTTTCCCTTGTTTTTATTCATTTTAAAAATTCTAAAAAATATAAAAATCTGTGAAAATTAGAAAATAGTAAACAAATTCATAAAACACAAAAAGATTTTCTTTAGATATTTTTGAGCATTATTGTTATATTTGAAAAATAAAAAATTGCATTTCTTTTGTGCAACAGTTTGTTTTGAAAATCATATTTTTGAAAATTATAAATTGCAAAAATCAAAATCATAAAAGTTGAAAAATCAGAAAAGAAAAAATAGAATTAAGAAAATAAAAAAATTAAAAAAAATTCAAAAAACTAAGATAGTTTGCATTTGAGATTCCTTATTTCTTTTAATTGATTTTTTCAATTATTTGAATAACCCTTGGGAATTGTAGCCTCCTAAGTTCGATCCTATTAGCTATACAAGTTTTAAGTAGCAAAATTTTCTCTCGCTTCATTATTCTTGTAATTAATTATTGGCTTGAGAAGAAAAAAATGTTTGTTTGAGCAGAGAATTTTGGGGATCGCAACGACAACTTTATATCAATAATAACCAATCCTTGAAGATTCTCGTCTCAATAAAATTGTGTCATTGCCGGGGAGGCACGACGAGGGTAGTTAGGTTTCTCTTTTGACTTGCTATTCTTGGTTGTACATATTTGTTTATATTTTTTCACATTTATTCCATTGTTCATATTCACTGTATTTATTTCATATTTCTTGCTCATATCTGATAATTGTGTTTCTTACACATTCTCTCTTTTTATTTTCGTGCGAGGGTCCGCGGAGCGAAGGAGGCGATCCTAGGAGGGTCGAAGCACCCAAGCGAAACACATGCGGTTTGATACATCTCGAAGCCGCAGGAGAGCATGAGAGGAGGAGAAGAAGAATTGAAGGAGACCAAGAAAAAAATAGACTTTCTTTTATTTATTTCCAGCATTTGAACTCTTGTAAAAAGGACATTCATTTGTTGCGGGGTCTGTTTTGCCTAGTGCCGGTGCACTTGGGGGACCTCACTGATTTTGTTTTCATCACCTTATTTTTCTTTGTTTCACAAGGATTTTGTGAGCTACCTATTGATTTCTTTATTAATTTGCTTGATCCAGGTACTTAATTAGGTTTAAACATTCTAAACAAGAATTTCTGTACCTATAGAATAGAGCGTAATTGTACTTAGTAAAATTTAATTGGTTCTTGCCCGCTAATAGAACTTATTGTTGTGACGGTTCACTTGCATTTGTATATAGGTTAGTTTATTTTTTTGTATTTAAATTCTATGCGCATAACCCTGCATGTAGAGTGCTGGCAACAAGGTACACATCTCTAAACCCTGCATGCATCATTTTGTTTAATCATGTATTAGCATTTCTTATTTCCTTGTTTTCACTCACATAAGTTAAAAAGGAAATTGGACACTCGGTAAGAGATTCATTAAAAATATTCAAACCAAGTGACAACTGCCTAAAATTCGAGACTACTAAAGAAAACTCGACCCTAAAATAAACGTAAGAAAAAATCATTGTTTTGGGGAGAGTAACCCCGTTCTTGTTTGATTTATCTGCAGCGAGAGAGCGACCCGCACACTAGGATAGAGCCACGCCCGAACTCTCTTCAGAATACTATCTCGTGATTAGTTGTTCACTGGGTAGCTAGTAATCGGTCTGAGATTTCCTTAGTAGAGTAGGCAGATCAGGTAGACGATAAACGATTCGTACCCACACTGGCTGGGAAAAACTAGTTGTAAGATTTGGACAGTCTCCTAGGAGCATTGGGTTCCTAACAACTCGCTTTAACCGCTCTTATAGATTGTATTCTCACCAAACTCTAAAAATTGACAAGATAATTGACCGAACCTTCACGGTCTTCACATTGCGTTGAGTTGGTGAACTGGGAGGTTTGTTTTGTATTTGATTGCTTGTGTGCATACTAGATACTTCTACGCATTTGTGCCTTTTCTCCACATCTTTTGACTCAACCCTCGTGCTCTCTCGATCCACGTCTTTTGTTTTGGAGATGATCGACTGGAGTTATTTTAATCCGATCTTCGCAGATCCCTCGCACCCTCCAGCTGATCCACCTTCCTTTTTCCAGGAGGACTTTCCTTTTGATTTTTGTGCATATCCGCCTAACCTATTGTTTCAGGAATCAGACTTTGATTCTCACCCATCCTCATTCCACTCACTCGATCCTGAGATTTTGGAGTCACCTTTCATGATGTCTATACTTGAGACCTGAACTATATGATGGAGCATATGAATTCGAGGATTAGCAATCTATTTGACATAAATAAGAGCCAAAATGCTGCTCCACTATTTAAGGATATGGATTCACTTGAGGATAATTACGACAGCTTGTAATCGCCCAAAATACAAAAAAATGAGAAAATTTTAAAAATCCAGAAAGATTTCAAGAGACACACTGTTGGTTCACTTTGTAAGGAGAGAGCACCCATGCCAAACTATTTTTCCCTACAATCATTCACCGCATGTCCAACCCTTGACCCCGAGGATTCCACTTACAGACTCCTCTTGGAAATCCTTGTGTATATGCTGATTCTGATCTCCTCCCTTGTATAGAGGAGGTCCAAAAATTCAAAAAATGTTGACTGAACATGAAGTGGTGGCCACCCTTCATGAGATCATTAAAGCTCCACTTCACCAGGCCATGACACATTTATCTGCTCCTCAACACAAGAAGAGGAAGTGGAGAGCAAATTTGAGCGTCACATCTTGACCATGGCCATTGCCAACACCATCTCCCACCGTCAACATTCTAAGAAAGGGAACACTGCCACAACTCTTGTGAGTTGCTCCATCTCTGACTACTATTGTGATAACATTCTCGTTGACAGTGGTGCTTCAATCAATATAATATCCTTCTCTATGGTACAGTCTCTTCATCTTGGGCCTCTTAAGAAAACAAGGATGATAATTCAATTTGTTGAGGGATCTCTCAAGAGGACGAAAGGTATTCTAGAAAACGATGTCATTCTTATTCAGGGCATGAACTTCACTTCTGATTTTGTCTATTGCCCATGGAGACCTCCACCCTATGGAGCACCCTCCAATTATCATGGGACGACCTTTCCTCGCCTTTGCGAGAGTCGTTATTGATTATGGATCAGGAGAGATTCGCTTCCGTTCTGATGTAGGGAGGTATGATCACTACACTTATTATTGACTAGAGACCTGCATCCCATGATAACGTGCCCGTGTTAGCTAAACCCAAGGACTTTGACCTTGATGATACTATCATAGATTCTTGTTGTATGCTGGATGATACTGAGATGGAAGAATTCCTCTTCAAGGAGGAAGACTCAAAAAGCATAGGCCTGTCTGGTATGTGGAGATGCATTGATGATATCTGCGGGATTTATACAATAGACACGCTAGAGCAGAAGGCATACTCTTAGACTAGACAGGACGGACATGATTTGACTACTTTCACTGATGAGTCCATTCCTATTCACCTTGATTTAGATGAGATTGATAAGGCCAAATTTGATTTGATTACTTTTATAAAGGAATTTGGGCCTTTTTATGAAAATGATGATCCAATAGAGGCTTGCTAGGCTGGAATTGATCTTACTTTTTCTAATAATGAATTCAAGCTTTTTACTTTGATATTTGCAAGACTTCCCAGACAGGACATGACCATACTACTTCCACTGACCGTTTCGTGAGTGAACACTCTAAGACCGCTGAGGATACATTCCCGATCAATCCTGATCAGTTTATTTCTAATGTTGACCCCAATATTGACCTATACCTTGTCAGATCCATTTCGCATCGATCTCCAAGAAGGTCCGCTTTCGACCTTCTTGACCTTTTTACATCCACAACCTTTTGTATATTCTTTCATTTCTTTCTTTCTTTTTTCATTTTATCATTCACCCCTTTTCCATGTGTATATATGCTATACTTAGGATGTGATTTATCCTAAGTATGGGGGGGTGAATGATTTGTGTTGTTCATATTCGTCTTGTTCATCACTCCTGTTGCTGCCTATACTTAGGGATACTCTACCCAAAGTATAGGGGGAGTGATGTTGTTCATATCACCCTTTTTGTGTTTTTTTCGTTGTATCTGTACATTCTCTTCATCGATTTTTCCCTTTTGTACAATCTTCTATACTTAGGATTACTTGATCCTAAGTATAAGGTGGATCACCGACTTCTATTCTTTACATCATCTCTTTGAGTCATTGTAGCATATGAGTCTACTTACTTTTTTATATTTAGCACGAGTTACGTCTTCCTTTTCCACTCTCTGATCACTATGAAGACATAGTTCAAGCTAAGTATAGGGAGGTATCATATATATTGTATATATACTTTAGATAAAACTTGCACTTTTAATATTATTGTTTTGGGGATATGTATATAAATTCGTAAAATCCACGTGTGTATATAGACTTTGATCACCTTTTATTTACAAGAAACAAACAAAAAAAACAAAAAAAGCACCAAAAACAAAAAAAAACAAATAAAACACAAAAAAAACAAAAGAAAAAAAACAAAAAATCCATATATATACTTGTATATATTTTACTAACGCTTTTTCCTTAAAAAACCCTAAAAATTTGCATAATAAAAATTTCAATATTTTTCAAATAAAAAAACTCTTTTCACATGTGCATCATTTTTTTATTTCTTTTCAAAAATCCATAAAAAAGTCAAAAATTAGACAATTGTTTTTTTAAAAATTGCATTGTGCATTTTCTTGCATTTGCATATGCATTTTTCAGGATAGTATTGACATTTAGACTAAGTCTGGAATAAAGTTGAAGAATGGAACTTAGTTGGGCCTTAATCCACTTAATTTCAGAGGAACCTTATAAGAAATGGAGTTAAGACTTTTCAGGTCCTAGCGACTTAATTCTTTGAGTCCATAAGACTATGTTCATATGTCTTCTCGATTAGTCTAAGTAGAATATTTAACAACACACACATGATTTGTTCAGACCGTGGCTTATCTTGGACAAGCACTCTGCACGTAGCTCTTCATGGAGGAGGTAGTGAGGAGGCAGAATCTTTTGGCTTGGAGTAGCATACGAGGGTAGTACTTCTAGGCGGAACCTCTCGTCTTCCTCTAGGGAGGGTTGTGCATCTCAACCTGATCTAGTAGCATTGAGGTCTAAAGACAGGATGCTATGGGGTTGCAATAACGCTTCAAAAGAGGGATAGTCTACTAGCTCAAGAGGAAAAACTCCTTATGTACATGCTGCACCTTGTATTTCAAAAACAGGAAAAAATGCAGAATTTCCAAAAGCGGACATGCCTGATTGAAAAGTAAAATGCCTGCCGGAGTGTATATACAAGGATAAAGAAGAAAGAAAATAATAAGAGCTTCAAAGTCAAATTTTTGTAAGCTTGCAACTGGATGACTTGGCTACACTGGTCATGCATCCAAGGATAGGTAGCTACTCTGATTACCGTCCGTTCTTTTCTCCATCTCCTCTTCTTGAGCTGGTTTTACTTGAATTTAGAAGGGAATATCCCTACTCCTCGAGGAAAGAGTTGCTACACTAGGGGACTAGAGTTACCTTATTGAGGGAGGTTGTTTCTTTGCTACTTTTGAGATGGGGAGCTATATTTCACTTACACCGTACAAGTAAAGATTCATGGTCATAAGAATTTGTGTATGTACACTTGTTCTAATTTGACTGTTGAGGAGACCTTAATAGGAGTCTTGTGGAACTTAGAGGCTGTTAATTTTTAAATCCATTTCCCATTAAGGTTTTGCCACACTAATAATCCAAATGTCTGACAAAGCCCCATACTACAATTTTATGAAGATAAGTTTAATACTCAATATGGTCCTAATTTCTTTATTTTTCTTTTATTCACTTATTCTTTCAAATAAGTGTTGTTAAGGGACTAGCAAAGGTAAAGCATTGGGGGATGATGAATATGCATTTCATCATCTTTATTCATTTATTTTAGCTTAAAATCCCTTATAAAACACATGTATATAATACTAACTCCTTATTCTTACTAACTTGCATCTGTGTGTAAATATTGTACGTATATTGCTATTTTAACTTAAAATGAATAAAGAAAGAAGTGGTTAATAAAGAAAAGAAAAAAGCAGAGACTGTATATATGTAATAGATACATGCTGACCCGAACCCTGAGAGAAGGTCAAGACTTGACCTAATCGACCAGGAATAAAGTAGGGGGAAATAGGGTCCTTAATCAGGAAATAAAAAAATGCGTTGTAAATATTTGTTTACTTTCACTATTTTATTTATACATAAATTGACCTGAAATTAAATAATTTTCAAAACAAAAGTCGTAACAAAAAATGTTTTCTAAATAATAAAAATGTTTGCAAAATAAAACCATGTATAGAATAAAAGAAACCACACTTGGAAAAAGTCATAAAGCAATAATTGAAAGACTAATTCTAGCTCCATATGAACTCGAATTAAATCAAACTTACTTCCATTGTATTCTAAATTGAATTATCTTTAAAATGGCTGTGATTTCATAATCTTTGGAGTTACGGTTGAAAAGTCAATTTTCTGGGGTGGTTTGTGCAATTTTACCATTTATTTGTACATATTATATTTGTAAATATTTTGATAATTATTTAAAATACAAAATAAGAAATAAAAAATATAAAAAAATAATTAAATAAAACTAATTTTCTTATTTAACTATGTATATAATGTACCATATGTTTATCGTATATGTATATAGTTGATATTCTTAAATAATCACCACAAAAAAATAAAAAAATTAATATTTTTTATTCAATTTAATTAAGTGATGAAAATACAAAAAAATAAATTTTGCAAATAATTTTAACAACTGATCCTTTCTTATATTTATCTCATTTCCGATTTTTCTCTTATCTCTTATCTTCATTTTTGAAATTCAAACTCCATCCTTTTATCTATTAATATGGCTCCTTCTCCCTCATTTCAACTTGATCAATCTTTGGTGAGAGGAGCCTATTCTCCAAGAGCCATCTTATCGTAGTAGGGTCCTTAGCCTCCGAACCGTTCGGTGACAGCGAGTCGGCCTTCGTCGAGGCGATCATGGTTTCCATCCGCTCCTAAGGTGAGATCCATGTTTTTTCTCGTTTCTAATCTAGGTTAATCTTAGTCTAATTTTTGCACCGTTAAATTCATCGTCATTCTAAATCCGACTTGATTTTTTTCATCTCACATTCTCGATCTCTCCATGATGAATATGCATTTCATCATCTTTATCCATTTATTTTAGCTTTAAATCCATTATAAAATACATGTACATAATACTAGCTCCATATTTTTATTAACTTGCATTTGTGTGTAAATATTGTACATAGATTGTTATTTTAACCTAAAATAAATAAATAAATAGAGGAAAAATCAAGAAAATAAAAAAAAAGAATATTGTATATATGTAATAGATACAGGATGACCCAAACCCCAAGAGAAGGTCAGACTTGACCTGATCAACCAGGAATAAAGTAGGGGGAGATAGGGTCCTTAATTAGAAAATCCAAAAAATGTGTTGTAAATATTTTTCTGTGCATATTTGTATATTTACTATTTTATGTGTACATGACATCAAATTAAATAATTCTCAAAATAAAATTTGTAAATAAAAATATTCCCTAAATAATAAAAATAATTGTAAAATAAAATCATGTACAAAGTAAAAGCAACCACACTTGGAAAAAGCTGTAAAGCAATAATTGAAAGACTAATTCCGGCTCCATATAAACTTGAATTAAATGAAACTTACTTCCATTGTATTCTAAATTAAATTATCTTTAAAATAGATGTGATTTCATAAATTTTGGAGTTGCGGTTGAAAAATTAGTTTTCTGGGATGGTTTGTGCAATTTCACTATTTTTTATTGTATTTAATATTTTATTTTATTTTTGTACATATATTTTTAATAATTATAAATATTTTTTAGTGTAATTTAACGTAAATAAATAAATTTAATAAAAAATATTATAAAATTATTTCCTTATTTGTACCTGTGTATAATGTGCATTATGCATATATGATATGTATAAGGTTATCCTCCTTATATAAAAACCACCAAAAAATTTATTATTTGATAATAACAAATTAAATTAATATAATTACGAAATTTTGATTGATTAATTTATTTTTTATTCATTTATTTGATTAGAAAACATGTCGTATATATTATTTGATTTTATACCTTAAATAACCACCATTGAGGTGGCTAATTAATTTTTGTAAATTAATTATTTTAGTTATTTCATTCAATTACGAATTTTGTTTTTAATTAATTAATTGATTAAATTATTTTATTTGTTTAATTAACCACTAAATATCTCCTTTTTTGTAATTATTTTCCTTTTTGAATTTTCTTCTCCTTTTTATTCAGCTCCTCCTTCCTCATTTCCTCTTGATCAATCTTTTGGAGAGGAGCCAAGCTCTTCCGAGAGTCATCTTGTAGAAGAAGGGCACCCAGCCTCGGAGCCGTCCGGTGACAGCGAGGCGACAATCGTCGAGGCAATTACGACATTCGTCCACTCCACGGTGAGATCCCCTTTAGTTTTCATCTTTTATCTAGATCAATCGTTGTGTAATTTGTCATTTTAATTTCAGTCATTTCGTTGTCAAATTTTTATTTGTAGCTCATCATTACTCATTGAACCATCACAACTCAATCCGCCCTCAATTTTGATTTATCTTATTTCCTCTATCTCATCGATTCACAATCTATCTCACACAATCTTCCATCTCTGATCAAACACGGTGACCGAAGATCCGGGTACATCTTCCACACCACTGGATTTGCATACTGTTCACACATTTAATTTCTTTCTGCATTTCGAATAATTAGAAATGGGTAGTCGTGTTCGTGTCCTCCTGTGTTTCTGAACAAAATTATAGATTTTTCTCTCTAATATTTGTTTTCCAGGATTAAATATAAAAATTAAAAAAACAAAGTTTCTACCATTTTTGTTTAAAAAAATCTATAAAGAATATTTTCTTTTCATTTCATGTTTCTGATTTTACAACAAAAATAAAAAAATGGTTGGGGGTGGCAGCGGTCCAACTTCCCCCGCCCACCTTTTCCGCATCGCCGGTCGACCGCGTGTGCACCCCCGACCACCACACACCCAGCACATCTTCCAACCGCCTAGGCCGCCACCGTCCACCGCACCCTCAACTGCCGCCCTTGGCTCCTCTGCTTGGAGTCTTGATCGCGCCAACCTTCATCCAGCACCGCTCGCGTGTGAGTGCACTACGGGCCACCTAAACCGACGACCGTGCCTCCCCTTCGTGCGGGCTGCCCACCGTCGACTGGCACCACCCCTCACAATGCGGGTTGCTCCTCATCGCCACCACAGAACCGCTGCTTCCGCCCGCCGCTTGATGCCATTCCAGATCTGCCTCACCGCCCTTGCTTGGAGGAGAAAGTAAGGGGTGACGGCACACGCCCTTTGTCTCTCTTTTGTTTGAAGAGAAAGAAAGAAGGAGCCCTATATCCATTAAAAAATTGGAATAGTTGCAATAAAGTCCTCGGAAGTTTCAACAATTGCAAAGAAATCCCCCTTCAGTAACTATCACACGCTGAGCACACCCTCCTAGGTAAATTTCATTGTTCATCCCGATTTTATTTCCTGTCATTATTTTATTCAAAAACTTTAAACATTCACAATTCATTCCTTTGCTGTCGGACCTTAAATTTGCATGATCTTTTCATTGGAATAAATATTTTTGTTACTCAATAAATTTCACAAAAATCATGCTATGCTCCTGATGTGTGTATATTTCTAGCATAATTTTTTCATTGCATTTTCTTGTCATTTGATATTATTAAAAATAAAAAATAGTATCATTTTCTTTGTCTGAAATTCAGATATTCATAAAAATTTGAATATTTCTCTAAAAATTCCAAAAAAATTAGATTTTATTTTTTCATTGTCTTTTAAATCTTATCCAATTTTCGTGCACTAATTCTTTTCAAAATTAAAAAAATGAAAATATCAAAAATATTAGAAAAAAGTCACAGAAAATTCTACAAAAAATCCAAAAATCGTTATTTCACTTCCTGTTTGTAGATATTTGTCTATATTTTAGCATAAAATAGTCTTCAGGAGTTTTGTTTACTTAAAATATTTTTAAGTTGCAAATTACTCCAGGTTGTGCACTGTTTATCATTATTGCCACTGTTTTATTTTTAGAAAATACAAAACATCTGAAAATTCTACAAAAATTCCCCAAAACAATTCAAAGCCTTTAAAAAATATTTTCTTTATAATTTTATGGGCATTTCTGATTATTTTAAAAAATACAAAAAGAGTGTGGTGTGTGTATTTCTTCCCTTGTGCATATTATTCCTTACTTTTGAAAATAAAAATTGCAAAAATCAAAATCATTAAAAAATTGAAAATCAGAAACTAAAAAAATTAGAAATAAAAAATTTTAAAAAAGGCAAAAAATTCACAAAAAACTAAGATAGTTTACATTTGAGATTCCCTTTTTCTTTTAATTGATTTTCGATTATTTGAATAACCCTCGGGTATTGTAGCCTCCCTAAGTTTGATCTTGTTAGCTATACAAGTTAATTAAATAGCAAAAATTTCTCTTGCTTCATTATTCTTGTAATTAAATTTCGTAGCTTGAAAAAAATGTTTGTTGAGGGATATTTGGGTTACGATGACATTGTACTTATTCTTGTCTAAATAAAACCTTAAAAATCTTGTGTCAACAAATTGACACCGTTGCCGAGGAGGCACGTCGAGGGTAGTTAGGCTTCCTTGTTTTCGCTCACATAAGTTAAAAAGGAAATTGGACACTCGGTATGCAATTTATTGAAAATACTCAAACCAAGTGATAACTGCCTAAAATCAGGACTGCTAAGAAAACTCGACCCTAAAATAAATGTAACGAAAAATCATTGTTTTGGGGAGAGTTCAGACTACTGGTCTTGTGATTAGTTTTTCTCCAATGGGGACTTCACCGGGTAGCCGGTAATCGGTCTGGGATTTCCTTTGCAGATTGGGCAGATCAGGTAGCCGATAAATGGTCCGCACCCATACTGGCTGGGAAAACTAGTAGTGAGATTGGGATAGTCTCCTGGAAGCAGTGGGTTCCTAACAGCTCGCATAAATTGCTCTGATTAATTGATTTCTCACCAAACTCTAAAAAATCACAAGATAATTGACCGAACCTTCATGGACTTCACATTGTGTTGAGTTGGTGAACATGGGGTATGTTTTGTGTTTGATTGCTTGTGAGCATACTAGATCCTTATGTGCATTTGCGCCTTTTTTCACATCTTTTGACTTGACCCTCTTGTTCTTCCGATCCCCATTTTTGTTTCAGAGATGGCCAAATGGAGTGATTTTAATCCGATCTTCACAGATCCCTCGCACCCTCCAGCCGGTCCACCTCCATTTTTCCAGAAGGACTTTCTTCTTGATTTTTGTGCATATCCGCCTAACCCATTATTTCAGGAATTAGACATTGATCTTCACCCACCCTCAATCTACTCACCGACCCTGTGATTTTGGAGTCATCTTTCATGATGTCCAAACTTGAGACCACGAACCAGATGATGGAGCATATGAATTCAAGGATTACCTATTTATTTAATATAAATACGAGCCAGAATGCTGCTCCACTATATGATGAATGGATTCACTTGAGGATAATCATGAGAGCTTGCAATCGCCAAAAATACAAAAAAGGAGAAAATTTTAAAAATCAAAAAATATTTCGGGAGATACAATGTTGATTCATTTTGTGAGGAGAGGGAACCCTTGCCAAACCATTTTCCACACCATCATTCACCGCATGTTCCACCCTTGACCTCGAGGATTCCACTATATAGACTTCTCTTGGCAATCCTCGTGTATATGTTGGTTCAGATCTCCTCCCTTGTATGGAGGAGGTCCAAAAATTCAAAAAAATATTGACTGAACCTGAAGTGGTGACTACCCTTCATGAGATCATTAAAGCCCCACTTCACCAGGCCATGAGCCATTTATCTGCTCCTAAACACAAGAAGAGAAAGTGGAGGAGCAGATCTGAGCATCACATCTTGACAATGGCCACTGCCTATGCCATCAATCACCGTCTGCATTCTAAGAAAGGGAACACTGCCACACCTCTTGTGAGTTGCTCCATATCTGACTATTCTTGTGATAACACTCTCTTTGACGGTGGTACGTCAATCAATATAATACCCTTCTCTATGGTCCAGTCTCTTCATCTTGGGACTCTCAAGAAAACCAGGATTATAGTTCAATTTGCCGATGGATTTATCAAGAGGCCGAAGTGTATTCTAGAAAACATTGTCATTCTTATTCAAGACATGAATTTCACTTCAGATTTTGTCGTATTTCCCATGGAGACCTCCACCCATGTGCATCACCCTCCAATCATCTTGGGATGACCTTTCCTCGCCTCTACGAGAGCCGTTATTGATTATGGATTAGAAGAGATTCGCTTCCGTTCTAATGCAGGGAGCGGTGTGTTGATCACTACACGCATTACTAACTAGAAACCTGCATCCCATGAGAGCGTACCCATGTTAGCCAACCCCAAGGACTTTTACCTTGATGATAATATCATAGATTCTTGTTGTATGTTGGATGATACTGAGACCCAAGAATTCCTCTTCAAGGATGAAAACTCGGAAAGCATTGACCTTGGAGTTTCCCATTCTGGTACGTGGTGATGCATTGATGAAATCTATGGGATTTACACAATAGACATCCTAGAGCGGAAGGAAGACTCTGAGACTAGACAGGACATGCATGATTTGACTACTTTTACTGATCAGTTCGTTCCTATTCACCTTGATTTAGATGAGACAGATAAGGCCAAATTTGATTTGATTGCTTTTATAAAAGAATTTAGACCTTTTGATGAAGATGATGGTCCAGTAGAGGCTCGCCAGGATGAAATTGATCTTACTTTTTTTTGGTAATGATTTCGAGCCTTTTTACTTTTATATTTGCAAGACTTCCCATGCAGGACATGACCACACTAATTCCACTAACCAAGTCGTGCCTGCACACTCTGAGATTGCTAAGGATACATTCTTGGTCGATCCTGATCAGTTTATGTCTAATGATGACCCCAATATCGACCTACACCTTGTCAGATCCATACCTCAGAGGTCCCGCAAGAAGGTTCGCTTTTGACCTTCTTGACCTTTGTACATCCACTCCTTTTGTATATCCTTTTGTTTCATTCTTTCTTTTTTTGTTTTATCATTCACCCCTTTTCCATGTGTGTATATATGCTATACTTAGGATGTGCCTTAACCTAAGTATAGGGGGGGGGCGTGAATGATTTGTTTTGTTCATATTCGTCATGTTCATCACACTTGTTGTTGCATATACTTAGGGATACACTACCCTAAGTATAGTGAGGTGATGTTGTTCATATCGTCTTTTTTATTTTTGAGTCCGTACATTATCTTCTTGTTTTTTTCCCTTTTGTACAATCTTCTATACTTAGGATTACTTAATACTAAGTATAGGGGGGATCACTGACTTCTACTCTTTTCATCTTCTCTTTGAGTTGTTGTAGCATAGGAGTCTTTTTTGCTTTTCTATACTTAGCATGACTTATGTCTTCCTTTGTCGCTCTCTGATCACTATGAGGATATAGTTCGAGCTAAGTATAGCGGGGTGTCGTATATATTGTATATATACTTTAGGCATATCTTGTACTTTTAATATGATTATTTTGGTGATATGTATATAAATTCGTAAAATTCACGTGTATATAAAAAAAATAAAAAAACAAAACAAACCTATATATATATATATTAAAACCTTGTATATACTTGTATATATTTTACTTGCGCTTTTTACTTAAAAAAAACTCCTTTCACATGTGCATTATTTTTTTCCAAAAATCCATAAAAAGTTTAGAATTAGAAAATTGTTTAAAAAATGTTTTCTTTTTTGCATTTTACATATTTCTTGCATTTGCATATGCATTTTTCAGGATAGTATTGACATTTAAACTAAGTATGGAATAAAGTTGAAAAATGGAGCTTTGTTGGGCCTTAATCTACTTAATTTCAGAGGAACCTTATAAGAAATGGAGTTAAGATTTTTCAGGTCCAAGCGACTTAATTCTTTGAGTCCATAGGACTATGTTCACATGTCATCTTGATTAGTCTAAGTAGAATATTTAACAACACACGCATGAGTCTTTCAGACCGTGGCTTATCTTGGACAAGCACTCTACACGCATCTCTTCATGGAGGAGGTAGTGAGGAGGCAGAATCTTTTAGCTTGGAGTAGCATACGAGGGTAGTACTTCTAGGCGGAACCTCTCGTCTTCCTCTAGGGAGGGTTGTGCATCTCAACCTGATCTAGTACATTGAGGTCTAAAGACATGATGCTATGGGGTTGTAATAATGCTTCAAACGAGGGATAGTCTACTAGCTCAAGAAGAAAAACTCCTTATGTACTTGTTCCACCTTGTATATATTTTCAAAAAAAAAAGAAAAGAAAAAGAAAAATGCAGAATCTCCAAAAGTGCACATGTCTGATTGAAAAGTAAAATGCCTGTCGGAGTGTATATACAAGTGGAAGAAAAAAGAGTAAGAGCTTCAAAGTAAAATTTTTGTAAGCTTGTAGCGGATGACTTGGCTACAATGGTCATGCATCCAAGGATAGGTAGCTACACTGGTTACCATCCATTCTCTTCTTCATCTCCTCTTCTTAAGCTGGTTGTACTTGAACTTAGAAGGGAATATCCCCTCTCCTCGAGGAAAGAGTTGCTAGACCAGGGGACTAGAGTTACCTTGTTGACGGAGGTTGTTTCTTTGCCACTTTTGAGATGGGGAGCTATATTTCACTTACACCGTACAAGTAAAGATTCATAGTCATAAGAATTTGTGTATTTAGATTTGTTCTGATCTGACTGTTGAGGAGACCTGAATAAGAGTCTTGTGGAACTTAGAGGATGTTAGGTTTTAAATCCATTTCCCATTAAGGTTCCACCCCACTAATAATCCAAAGGTCTGACAGAGCTCCATACTACAATTTTATGAAGATAAGTTTAATACTCAATATTATCCTAATTTCTTTATTTTTCCTTTCTTTTTCTTTTATTCACATATTCTTTCAAATAAGTGTTTGCTAAGGGACTAGCAAAGGTAAAGCATAGGAGGAGGATGGATCTGCATTTCATCATCTTTATTCATTTATTTTAGCTTAAAATCCCTTATAAAAGACATGTATATAATACTAACTCCATATTCTTACTAACTTGCATCTATGTGTAAATATTGTACATAGATTGTTATTTTAACCTAAAATAAAGAAATAAAGAAATAAAGGAAAAATAAAGAAAAGAAAAAAAGAAGATTGTTTATATGTAATAGATACAGGCTAACCTGAACCTCGAGAGAAGGTCAAGACTTAACCTGATCGACCAGGAATAAATTAGGGGGAGATAAGGTCCTTAATCAGAAATTCCCAAAAAATGTGTTGTAAATATCTTTTACGTATATTTGTATATTTACACTATTTTATTCGTATACAAATTGACCTCAAATTAAATAATTCTCAGAACAAAAGTTGTAAATAAAAATGTTCCCTAAATAATAAGAATACTTGCAAAATAAAATCATGTACATAATAAAAGCAACCATATTTGGAAAAAGCTGTAATGCAATAAATGAAAGACCAATTCCGACTCCATATGAACTCGAATTAAATCAAACTCACTTCCATTGTATTCTAAATTAAATAATATTTAAAATGGCTGTGATTTCATAATTTTTGGAGTTGCGGTTGAAAAATCAGTTTTCTGGGGTGGTTTGTGCAATTTTACCATTTTATTGTATTTTATATTTGATTTTATTTTAGTACATATTATATTTTTAATAATTGTACATATGGTTTAGAGTAATTTAAAGTAAATAAAAAATTTTATAAAACTATTTCCTTATTTGTACCTATGTATAATGTGCATTATGTATATATGATATGTATAAAATAATCCTCCTTATATAAAACCACAAAAAAATATTATCTAATAATAATTAATTAAATTAATATAATTATGAAATTTTTATTTATTTATTTATTTTATTTGAAAACATGTCATTTATATAAGATTTGATTTTATACCTTAAATAACCACCATTACAGTGGCTAATTAATTTTTGTAAATTAATTATTTTAGCTATTTTATTTAATTATGAATTTTTTTCAATTTATTCATTAATTTAGTTATTAATTTTATTTATTTAATTAAGCACTAAATACCTTCCTTTTTGTAATTATTTTCCTTTCTAATTTTTCTTCTCCTTTTTATTCAGCTCCTCCTTCCTCATTCCCTCTTGATCAATCTTTTTGAGAGGAGCCTAGTTTTTCCGAGAGCCACCTTGTAGAAGAAGGGCGCCCAGCCTCCGAGTCGTCCGGTGACAGCGAGGCAACACTCGTCGAGCGATTATGGCATTCGTCCACTCCACGGTGAGATCAACTTTAGTTTTCGTTTTTTATCTAGATCAATCATAGTGTAATTTATCATTTTAATTTCAGTCATTTCATTGTCAAATTTTTATTCGTAACTCATCATTACTCATTGAACCATCACAACTCAATCCGCCCTTGATTTCGATTCATCTCATTTCCTCTATCTCATTGATTCACATTCTATCTCACGTAATCTTCCACATCGGGTCACGCACGGTGACCGGAGATTGGGGTCCATCTTCCACATCACTGGATCTGCATCTTCTTCACACATTTAACTTCTTTCCGTATTTCGAATAATTGGAAATGGGTAGTCATGCTCGCGTCCTCCAGTGTTTGTGATAAAAAATATAAAAAAAAATATATTTTTCTCTCTAACATTTGTTTTGCAGGATTAAATATAAAAATTAAAAAAAAATTAAAAAAAATAAAGTTTCTGCCATTTTTATTTTCAAAAAAAATAATAAAAAATATTTTCTTTTCATTTCCTGTTTCTTATTTTTTAAAAAAAAATAATAAAAAGGTTAGGGCAGCAGCGATCCAATCGTCGCCGTCGCCCACCCACCGCATCGTCAGCCGACCGCGTGTGCACCTTCGATCGCCACCACGCCCAACGCATCTTCCAGTCGCCTAGGCTGCCACCATCCACCGTGGCCTCAACCGTCACCCTTGGCTCCTCTGCTTGGAGTCTTGGTCACGCCAGCCTACATCCAGCATCGCCCACGCGCGAGTGCGTCGCGGACCTCCTAAACCGCCGACCGTGCCTTCCCTTCGCGCGGGCCACCCGCCGTCAGTCAGCACCGCCCCTCGCAACGTGGGCTGCTCCTCATCGCCACCACAAAACCACCGCTTCTGCCCGCCGCCCAACGTCGTTCCAGATCGCCGCCCTTGCTAGGAGGAGAAAGCAAGGGGCGACGGCGCACACCCTTGGTACCCCTTTTTTTTAAGAGAAATAACGAAGGAATCTTAGTTTCTTTAAAAACATTTCTGGAATAATTGCAATAAAATCCTCGGAAGTTTCAACAATTACAAAGAAATCCCCCTTTAGTAACTATCATGTGTTGAGCACACCCTCCTGGGTAAATTTCATTGTTCATCCCCATTTTATTTCTAGTCATTATTTTATTCAAAAACTTAAAACATTCACAATTCAGTCCTTTGCTGTCAGACATTAAATTTGCATGATCTTTTCATTGGAATAAATATTTTTGTTGTTCAATAAATTTCCCAAAAAAATATGCTATGCTCTTGATGTGTGTATCATTCTAGCATAAAATTGTCATTGCATTTTCTTGTCATTTGATATTATTAAAAAATAAAAAATAGTGTCATTTTCTCTGTCTGACATTCAAAAATTCATAAAAATTTGATTATTGCTCTAAAAATTCCAAAAAATAGATTAGTTTTATTTTACCGTCTTTTAATTCCTATCCAATTTTCATGCATTAATTCCTTTCAAAACCCAAAAAATTGAAAATTATCAAAAATCAAAGAAAAATCACAGAAAATTCTACAAAATCCAAAAATCATGATTTCACCTCATGTTTGTAGATTTTTGTCTATATTTTAGCATAAAAATAGTCTCCGGGAGTTTTAGGTATTCAAATATTTTTAAGCAAAAAAATACTCCCGGTTGTGCACTGTTTATCATTTTTGCCACTGTTTGATTTTTAGAAAAATACAAACATATGAAAATTCTATAAAAATTCTCAAAAACATTTTAAAACTTAATACAAAAATATTTTCTCTACACTTTTCTGGATATTTCTGACTATGTTGAAAAATATAAAAAGATTGTGGTATGCGTATTTCTTCCCTTGTGCATATTATTCCTTATTTTTTAAAATAAAAAAATCAAAAATCAAAATCATTAAAAAATTAAAAATCAGAAAATAAAAAAATTAGGAATAAAAAAATTGAAAAAAATAAAAGGACAAAAAATATCACAGAAAAACCAAGATAGTTTACATTTGAGATTCCCTTTTTCTTTTAATTGATTTTCGATTATTTGAGTAACCCTCAGGAATTGTAACCTCTCTGAGTTCGATCATGTTAGCTATACAGGTTAATTAAATAGCAACAATTTCTCTCGCTTTGTTATTCTTGTAATTAAATTTTGTAGCATGAAAAAAATTATTTGTTGTGGGAATATTGGGTTACGCCGACATTGTACTTATTCTCATCTAAATATAACCTTGAACGTCTCATGTCAACACTCCATGTTCACGTTCTATCTCACATTATCTTCCAACTCTGGCCACGTAAGGTGGTCGGAGATCCAGATCCATTCCTCATTTTTCGTCAGATCCCTGTTTACGTATTTTATTTTGGGTTGGGTTGTCGTGCTCGCATCCTAATTTGTTTATAAATAAATAAAATATAAAAAATACTTAGTTTTTCATTTCTAACATTTATTTTGCAGGATCAAATAAAAAAAGTTTAAAAAATAAAAAAAGAAACAAATAAAAATTTTTGTTTTCTATTTCTATTTAAAAAAATTTTAAAAAAATTAAAAAGGGGTAGCTCCACAAGCACCGCCACTCATCCCATCAGCGGCGCCCGTGCCTTTGACTGTGCCAGCATGCCATCGCCCTCAACAACGGGCACCTCTGCCATGACCTCAGCCACCATCAACTCCTCTAGAAGCCCGTCGTCCTTCACCGCCTCCATCGGTGGCTCTCCTGCACGAGCAACCGCCGCGCTCCTCCACACCTTGCCGTTCGTCGCGACCAACCTGGTCCTCCAAGGCCTGTTGCATGAGGCCCAACAGTAGACTATCACTGCAATCTTAACGATCGACATTCACCGCAACATCCCTCTTCTGGATCCGCTCCCCACCGCGCGAAGCCCCCTCCACTGCCCGTCACGAGTAGCCTGGAGCAGACTTCCTACCACTACCAAGATGCATCGTGCTGCCATCGCCTGGGAGCAGCCACCGCTGACTACCAACCCGCCTGGAGCATCTCCAGCAGATCCATTGCGCTTCCCTCGATGCCACAAGGCCACTTACCCGCCGCCCTTGCTTGGAGAAGAAGGCAAGGGGCGACGCTGTCCCCTTTGTCTCCTAGAAAAGAATGAAAGACCTCTGTGAACCCTAGTTTGTTTAAAAAATAAAGAGTTGGGTACATTGCAAAGTCACCCTCAGAGTTTCAAATAATTGCAAGAAGACCCCAGCCAGAGAGAGATGTGCGCAACACGCATTTACTAGGAAAATTGCATTTTTTCCACATTTCTATCTAATTATTTTTTTATGAAAAAACAATAAAAAATTACATTTCAGTCCCTATAATCACAGACTTTATTTTGCTTGATCTTTCTTGTTGAAATAATGAGTCTTTGTGCTCAATAAATTCTCCAAAATTTAGATTAAGTTCCTACTGTGTACCTGTTCATTGCGTAAAATTTGAATCCATCTTTCCAAAAAGAAAGAATGAGATCACCGCCTAAGATTGCACCCGGGCTAAGATGAGATTCATAGTAGCATTAGACTGGATTAGCCTTCTTCTTCCCGCGCAAGAAAGCAGCCCCTTATATATATTACGAAAGTACCAGTCCTGACCCTAATCAAATGACTTGTTATTATTAAAAATTCACAAAGATGTCATTTTTCCCTTTTTAACTTTGAAAAATCCTAAAAATTCGAATATTGCTTCAAAAATTCCAAAAAAATAGATTAATTCTCTTTTGGTGTGTTTTACATTCTATGCAAATTTCACACATAATTCTTTATAAAATCCAAAAAATTGCAAATACGAAAAATCTTAAAAAAATCATATAAAATTAGTGAAAAATCAAAATAGATAATTTCCTTTAGTTTTTAGGAAAAATCATTTTCATAATTTTTGCATTTATTTGCTATTTTTAAATTGAAAAAAATCCTGTTTTCTCACTGTTTGCATTTCCCTTGTTTTTATTCATTTCAAAAATCCTAAAAAATTCTAAAATTCTTTAAAAATTACTAAAATAGTAAAAAATCATAAAAACACAAAAATATTTTCTTTGGAAGCATTATTATTATATTTGAAAAAATGCATTTCTTTTGTGCAAGAATTTATTTTGAAAATAATATTTTTGAAAATTAATTTTTTTGCAAAAACCAAATCATTAACAGATTGGAAAGTCAGAAGATAAAAAATTATAAATTAGAAAATTTAAAAATTTAAAAAAAATCATAAAAAATCAAGATAGTTTGCATTTGAGACTTTTAATTGATTTTTAGATTATTTGAATAACCATCGAGATTTGTAGCCTCCCTGAGTTCGATCATGTTAGCTATATAGGTAAATAAGTAGCAAAATTTCTTTCGCTTCATTATTCTTGTAATTGATTTTTGGCTTGAGAAGAAAAAAATTGTTTATTTGAGCGGGGAATTTTTGGGATCACAATGATAACTTTATAACAATAATAACCAAGCCTCAAAAAGATTCTCGTCTCAACAGATACTCTCTGAACATCATAATCAAAGAGTGCTCTTGTTGTATGCAAGAAAGGCCTCCTGGGAATGATTGGAGCACACTGTTAACTACGTAGGGCACGTCATGTCTAGGACAGTAAGGTCCACTGGAAACTACAAGCCCTGAACAATCACAAAGTGTTCCTCAACACGCCTTTAGGTCTCTTCATAGATCGATCTGCAAACTGAAGTAATGCTTATTGATATGTAAATAAGACCTAGCTTGAGCTTATTAAGCAAAGAAGATGTTATGAAATTGATCACGGAACAATTATCTAAGAGACTACGATGGAATATGGCATCTGTAATATGGTATGTCACATAGTGAGCTCCTGAATCTCTCTTCTTCTTGGGTACCTTGTTCTGAATAGCACATGAAGTAGCCTTGGTCGATACATGCTTCTCAACTCATGATTTCCTTTTCCTATGTGTTGTGCATTTGTTCCTCAACTAATTCTTGAGCGTAGGAAAGTGATCCAAGGCATCATGAAGTGGAATCTTCAGACAAATGTGATCATTCAATAGTCTTTCTGTTTCAGAAGTAAGAACATTATTTTCGGAATTTTTCTTTCCTTTTCCATACAAAGCATCAGGAAAAGGAACAATCTCAGGAATGACAGAATTTTCTTTTTTATTTACATCAAAAATGGAATCAATGTGTACATCGAGAGTCTTAGAATTATATACAAAACTATTTAAAATGAGAGAATAAAAATTTGCACCGGAAGTGTCTGCATGTTCTAGCGTGATATCGTCATCTGACTCGCCTATGTCCATGTCAATTGTGTTTGCATCGCTCCCCTAAATGTCATCATTGTGGACATCATGCTGGTCCTCATCGTGGTGGTCCTCCTCCTCAACATCAAAATATGTATCATCTTGGATCGACTCTTGCTCCTCATCATGTGCCCTTTCCTCCTCTCGATCATGTGCCCGCGTGATCTACCTCTCCTAAGACAAATTAAGTTAGATACAAATTCAAGAAAAGAGATCATACCTGTAGTGGTGTCTACTTGATCTGTGTGCCTCCTCTTGTTGTTCGGGTTCATCTGAGGCTATGCTGGGGGAGTGATCTTGGGCACGGTTAACTCATCCAGATGATGGTTAACCTGCTCAATCTATGTCCTACGTGTACTCTGGAGTGTGCCAATCATATCCACGATCTGAGTGCTAGGGAATGTGAAGATATCTTTGACTCAATATGTTTTCCCTGGCCATCTACTCTATCCTACCTAGGAGTGTGTTTATGTGGTGTAAAAGTCTGAGGAGACCTCTGTGGAGTCAAAGAAGACTGCTGTTGGTGGTGGTGCTGATAAGCATATGGATGTGTAGCAGGATACTGATATGCATGTGGCCTCTGATATGCATGCTAGTGAGACCACTACTGCATGAAGTGGTGACGGTGCTGGAAATGTGGATACGAATGTCCATGTTGTGGATGACTATGCTATTGATGGTGGTGGTGTACGCTCTGAGGAGTTAAGTGTGATGGTGACTGAACAAGAGCGTACCATATCCCATTGATCTCAAGAATGAAATGAAAATCAACATCATCATCTCCAGGGCTAGTGATCTGACTCATGTTGGCATTGGACGGATTCTCATGCCAATCCATCTATGGAAGCTTAGTAGGTTGTACTGGTTTGCTCTGAATTTACTGATCTGACGGGAGGAGGAGCAGATAAAGATCTTTATACAGGTTGGGAAGTAGAAGAAGGACGGGAATGCTGGTACTGAAACTGCAACTTGGTCACATTCTTCATCAAATCACTCAACTGCTGAGGATGTGATGAGAGTTTCTCCAACTCTTGCAATGGTTGTAATTCTTGTACTTGCTTCTGAATCATGTCGACTAATGTTAGCTTATCACTAATGAATCCCATGTCAGATCATGAATCAAACTCTAAAACATGTGCCACCATCTTATGCTCTTAGTGGTGTGGTGGTTGTGGGCCCTTCTGTAATGCCCAAGTGGAGTCAACTACACGTAAGTTCTCCACCATCCCCTCAAAGATGGACCAAATTGACTTGACATCCCTATTCAGATAACTGCTACTACATGCGACGCTCATTAGGTCCTGAACATCCGATTGAAGTCCTCCAAAATAGTTCTGTACAAGCACCTTCAATGGAATCTCTCGATGAAGGCATGTCTCAGTCAAATCTTTGAATCTGCCCCATGCCTCATGGAATGACTCATGTGGAAACTGTGTGAAATTGGGGATCTGACTCCTCATCATGTTAGTCCATCCTAAAGGAATGTATTTATGCATGAATGTGGACTTCAGATCATCCCATGTAGATATCTCCCTCCCCAAGAGACTCAACCAATAAAGCGCCTTATCTGCTAAGGTGAAGGGGAAGACCTTGAGGCATACAACCTCCTACGTAACTCCTGGATAACTAATTGTACCACATATCATCTCAAACTGCTGTAGAAAGGTAAATGGCTCCTATAAAGTATTCCCATAGAACTTGGGAAGTAATGAAATGAAGGACAATCTAAGCTTGTATGACCCTTGATTCGGTGGTAACCAAAGCCAATGGTGTAGCGTCCTTGCTCTCGGGTCATACTCATCTCTCAATGTTGCGGGAACCATAGCAAGTGGTGGTGGGTTCTTAGCTCCTGCTCTAAGCTCATCCTAGACTCTACGTTGACCTTTGATCTATAAGCTCATCTGTCGAAGTGTGTCTAGAATCCCCTCGGTAATATCTGAAGTTGGATCAGTCTCCTGCCTGTATGTCTCTCATCATCATGTGGTCTCTCCTCAACAACTATGTCCTCAACTGGTCCCTTTCCTATAGCCAAGATCCTAGAATCCTCTAGGAAGGAAAAAGTCTCATAAGATCTCAGTGAAAAACATGCAGGAGAAGTAGATGATAACTCACAACGTGGGTCTACCTCGATTGAAGGGATGGGAGGTGAGGGATTCTAGATCTGACTCACCTCATGACTAAGTGGATCCGACTCGGGAAGAGGGTCATCTCGAGTCTGTGATGACATATGATAGATGATGGAAGGTCGAAAGCTGACGGAGTATGAGCGCAAAATCCATTTAGTAGCCATCTTCGATGTCAAAATAAGTGCATGAGAAAATGCAATAATCAAATCAAGAACACGAGTGTGAAGGCGTATAAGACATGGGATAACACATACCTCGTGTACAAACACAATGTAAACCCCAGATTCACCAACTTCACATGGTGAAGACCGTAAGAGTTTGGTCTTTTATCTTTTTAATTTTATTTTTGGTTATCAATCAATTGTATTAGCAAACTCACAGAGGGTGTCGCCTTGTCGCCTATCGTACGTCCTCACAATGCCCCAAACAGTGGTACCATCTGCCGGGTTGCCGGGTTATATCATGCCCAACGGGAACTGTGAGGTTTGAGCACACCAAAACGACTTTCTATGGTTGGAGGAGAGTGCTTACAGTTGCAACCATGAACCAAAAAGTGATACACATGTACTTAAGGCACAAGTCCATGGATTTTTGCCTCTAATAATTATGGTTGTGTCCTTTCCCACTTTTTTTGGAGTGTACCTGAAAACAATGAGGGGTTTTCTATCCCAATACAAGTTAAGTCCATGTATTTTTTATTTTATTCAAGCTTTTTTAAAAGAGAAAAAACATTTTTTAAATTTTTGACGGTTTTCATTTTTTTGGATATTTATAGAAATTCTAACGAGATGTCGGTTTTCTTTAATCTTCAAAACTGTGTCTCACAGAGGGGGAACACGAAATGCAGCGGGAAACAATGATGAATGCTAAGAGAGAAGTCGTACCTTTATCCAACACTCTACTTGCAAGTGATTTGTGCAAAAACGTAAAACCTAGGTTAATGCATGAAAAGTTGAGAAAATCGAGTCTTAATTTTCAAAATAACTTGACTTGCACCTAAGTGTGGATTAGGGATTTGGGTTTACTTTTAGTCATCAAATCAAACAGGCATGTAACCGTAGGCTCCACGAAAATATGTGAAACAAAGAAAAATTAATGAAAACTGAAAACCACTGTGAGGTCCCCTAAGTGCAACGAAGTCTGGTGAAACGGACCTCGAGAAAAAGTCAATGTCTAAGTATAGTAGGGATGTCCTTAATGGACCCCTTTATACAAAAAGAAACACAAGCAAACACCATTTCCTGTCTCACAAAAAACAGAAAAATGGGCAAGGGCCCTCTTTCAAAAGAAAACAAAAATAATGTCCGAAAAAAATACTAAATAGATCTGTGTAGATAACTTGCTCTACCCTCTAAAATCGACTCATAGGAGATTGAGCCGGTCTCTGCACTCTCAGCTGACTCAGCTTCCAAAGAAGCCAGCTAATCCTGCAGGCCCTACAAAATGGGTTAGCTCACACAAATAAAAGATAAAACAAAAACTCAAAAGCAATCAAAGACTCTACTGACTCAAAAACCCAAAAAGTCTCAAGAAAAAAACCGAGAAAAACAAAGGAAAGAAAAATCAAGAAAAAGAAGGAAATCAAAGAAGGAAAATCACACAAAAATCATGAAGACAATAAGTCAAAAAATCAAGAAAATTTAGAAGAAAAAGAAACACACGAAAATAAAAAAAAGAAGAAAATTGAGAAAGCACGAAGGAAAGGAAAATAGAGAAAGAAGAGAAATATCACAAAAATTGAACTCAAAAATCCCTAGCGCGGCTACGCCTCCCCGACAACAGCACCATTTTGATAGCCATCTCTCACCAAGCGATAAAAAGTGTTGGTGTAGAAACTACTAAGGAGAGAGACAGTTAATCAAATAAAATTCATCACCAAGGTAAATTTGGTATTGTTCACTATTTATTTATCCAGGTAAGTGTGCTTGGGTCGAATACGAGGCAGAAAGTCTCAATTAAAATCTTCGATTGAAAAAATATTTTCCTGATATTTTTACTCTTTTTTTCTTTTCTTCTTCAATGATAAAACTCTTTTTGAATTTTGAATATTTATTTTACTTTTACTTTTCAATTTTTATTTCATTTTTAAAAGGGGTATTTTTCATAAGATTTGTCTACAATATAGTATATGAAATATAGTGAAATAGATGCGATACTATATAGTAGATAAATTTACTCGAGCAACAGGCTCGAAAAAAGGACATGAAAAGAAAACAAAATGTATCGTAAATCGAAGATTAAATTTCAAATAAAAGCGATATAAAATCTTTGAAATCCAGCGCAAAATAAAATGAAGAAAAATACTCTAAAATAATGTTCAATGTGTCCCCAAGAGTCCAAGAGTCTCAATGTAAAAATGTAGAAAAAATACAAATAAAATATAAATCGGTTTCTTGCAATTAGGTCCCTGGTCAGAGACCTAATTGTAAGAAAACTCTAGAGTTTTAAAATTAGGCCCTTGTACTGGGACCTAATTGTAAATATTTTTTTCTTTAGTGGCGTGCTTGAATTATGGAGATCTTCAAAGGCTCATATGCAATTTTCACACCCCTTTGCAACGAATGTCCTGGATTATAAACATTCGTGCAATATCGACCGTTGCTGAAGCGACACGCACCGACCACCTGCTCTTTATGTTCTTGAGAAGTTCTTCCCCTTTCCTAGAGGGTGGTAGTGGTGTTCTTGATCTGGCAGCCCACTCCGGCGATGGATGATCATAGGTGGGGCCAGATAGGGTACTCCTCACCCTCTCAAACGCTCCCACTATGAGAGGCATCAAAGAAGATCGGAGATGAGAGATGAATTGATGCTCAGTGGCAGTTAGGGTATCAGGACCTAGACGAAGTCCAAATTTGCAACTTGGTGAAAATCAATGTGGAATTTGCTGCTCCCAATGGTCAAATAATTGCCCCAGATGTTGTGTAGACCTGCAAAGATGAATGACTTGCAAATCGACCAATAGATTAAAGGGTTCTAGTAGGTTCAAAATGGTTTCCAGAATAAGGGGTTTTAGATGAAATTTGGGGCGAGTTGGGATCAAATTGAGCGGTGTTTGATGTGTGATTAAGAGATAGATATTTAGACCTATCTAATTATGATATTAAGTGACTAATAAGAGCATGTAGATCGAGGAAATCAAATGAGTAATGGAGGATACATGTGAATTGCAGAGTTTATAACTCTGTAGTCTTCGCTCGACGGGGCGGCCTTCCTGGAGCTCGATGGCGCACGAGGCATCAATGCAAGGCTGACGAAGCCTTGGAAGAGCTCCTCCGATCACTAAGATTCCACGTGGGGTAACCATCAGGAGTTATCACCTCCTTGGTTTGCTGGGGTCGGGGGAAGAAGTTAGGGATTCGACTAGTTTGCTTCTGGAGAAGGAGAGTTAGTTGGCTCGAGCCAACTTTAGGTCACTAAATAGGTGAAAGGTTTGGGGTAGATTTAATGGTGGGAAAGCATCAATGTGGTTAAGAGTAGTTAATCAAAGGTTTGGTGGATTTCTGGGCGAAAGGTTTGGCAAGAATAAATTGGAGAAAATATGCTAGTGGAACAGAGTTCTAACAACTCAGTTCTTGTGGAAGATGGACCAGGTGCTAACACGTGTCAGCACCTGGTAGGCCAGAAGGGATAAATATTATAAATAAATTAATAAATAATATATAACGTTATTTAAGCTAAGTATAAAAATGTAAATAATTAATTAACTAATTTATTATATATTTTGTTTTAATAAATAATATATATTTTATGAATTATACATATAAGATTAATAAATATATATAGAATACTTAGTAAATAGGATTTTGATTTTTAATTTAATAATTTAATAAATACCACATTATTTGTATATTTTATTAATTATTAGTATAATATACAAAATATGTACGAATTTGTATGGATTTTAATAAATTAATTTAAATATATAAATAAATTTAAATATATAAACAAATGGATTGGAGAGAAAGCAAGGGAGATCGAGAAGGCATGCTTTAGACTTTGGTATTCAGGTAAAAATAAGAGAAGAAATTGTGTTGGAGTGGTTGTCCATAAGGATTTGAAGGATTGTATGATAGAGGTGCAAAGATTTGGGGATCCGATTATTTCGCTAAAATTAGTGCTTGAGGAAAAAATTCTGAATATCATCTCAGTTTATGCACTTATATTGTTTTAGATGAAAGCACTAAACATGCTTTTTGAGAGGGTATGGATAAGATTTTGTAAGGAATCCCACAAAGTGAGATGATTTGCCTAGGTGGAGATCTTAATGAATATGTGGGAAAGGATGCTTCCGGGTATGCTAGTGTTCATGGAGGCCATTGTTTCGGGGATAGAAATGAAGAGGGAAAAACCATTCTTGATTTGGTAACGGCAAAACTCTCTTCAAAAAGAGGTAGGAGCATTTAATTACTTATAAGAATGGCCTGACTAGAACACATATAGATTGTTGAGGAGAAGAGACCTATTGTGTTGCAAAGACTGCAAAGTAATCCCAGGAGAGAGTTTGACAACCCAACATCTCTTGTTAGTCATGGATGTGCAAATAGAAGCGTTGGTAAAGAAAAAGAGGGTTCCCAGGATCACTAGAACTAGATGGTGGAATCTTCAACTATAGAATCAAGCTTCATGGAGAAGGTTTTAAAAGACTTATCTTGGGATTGTAGGAGAAGTGCAAATGAGATGTGGGAGGAGATAGCATCTTGTATCCGAAAGGTGGCCAAAGAGATGCTAGGAGAGTCAATGGGAGGAGCTCCAGGCCAAAAGGAGGCTTGGTGATGGAGTGGAGGGATGCAAGAGAAGCTCAAAATGAAAACAACATGCTTTAAAGTTATGTCTAAGGATAGAATCGAGGAAACTGCCACAAACTACAAAATAGCGAAGAAGGAAGAAAAGAAGCTGTCATCGAAGCTAAGTCAAAAGCTTATGAAGTTGTGTAAAAAAATCTCGACTCTAAGGAGGGGCAGAAGGATATATTCATGTTGGCCAAAGCAAGAGAAAGAAAGACTAAAGACCTTTCTCAAGTGAGATGCATTAAGGATGGGGAAGGTCACGTTCTTGCTACTCAAAAGGACATAGAGACTAGATGGAAGCAGTATTTCCATAAACTTTTCATTGGGGAAGGAAATAGAGAGATCACTTTGGGTGATCTAGCAGGTACCAAAAGTTATTTGAATCGTGCAAGCTATAGAAGAATGCAAAGAATGGAAGTAGAGGAGGTTTGAAGGTTATGAGACCTGGAAAAGGTGTAGGACCTGATGACATCCTTGTAGAAGTATGGAGAGTTTTAGGTAAGCATAGTTTGACTTGGCTTACGTATTTATTCAATGTTATTTGGTGAAGCAAGAAAATGCCTGATGATTATAAGAGAAGTATCGTGGTACCTCTTTATAAGAACAAAGGATACATTCAAAATTATTAAAATTACATAGGTATCAAGATGATGAGTCACATTATGAAAATTTGGGAACGTGTGATTGAAAGAAGGTTGAGGCAAGTTTCCAAAGTAAAAGAAAGCCAATTCGGATTTATGCTAGGTCACTCAATTATTGAAGTCATCCATTTGCTGAGGAAAACAATGGAGATTTATAGAGCTAAAAGGAAGAATCTCCCTATGATTTTTATCGATTTGGGGAAGTCTTATGATTCTATCCCACGTGAGATATTATGGAGAGTTTTGGAGAAGAGACAAGTACCTATCCTATACATTAATCTCATAAAGGATATGTATGATAGGGCTTTATCTTGTATAAGGATCCAATCTGGGAAGATGACTATTTTGACATCAACATTGGTTTACATCAAGGTTCAGCTTTGAGTCCATTTCTTTTTACTTTGATTATGGTCAAGTTGACAAGTCACGTTTAGGATGAGATACCTTGGTATATGTTATTTATTGATGTTATTGTGTCGATTGATGAGATTAGAGATGGAGTAAATGGGAAGCTTGAGGTTTGGAGACATGCATTGGAGATAAAGGATTTTGTATAAGTAGGGATAAGACTGAATATATGGAGTGCACCTTTGATGGAAATAATGATGAAGGAATCAAGGTGAATATTTGTGACGATAACATTCAGAAGAGAGACTCCTTTAGATACTTGGGATCTATTTTGCAACATGTAAGTGGAGAGGAGACTCTGTTGTTCTCTGTGATAAGAAAATTCCTTTAAAAATCAAAGCAAAGCTTTACAAAGCAATTGTAAGACCTGCTATGCTCTATGGATATGAATGTTGGCCTGTGAACCATAGACATGTGCAGAGAATGGCAGTAGCAGAAATGAAAATGTTAAGGTGGATGTGTGGACACACACATAAAGATCGCATTTGGAATGATGCAATTAGAAATAAAGTTGGCGCAGCTTCAATCAAGGATAAGATGTGAGAAAACTGCTTAAGATGGTTTTGTCATTTGTAAAGAAGGTTAGCTGATGCACTAGTTAGGAGATGTGGGTTTTGGGATGTTGAGATGGCTAAGAGAGGGCAAGGACAACCCAAGAAGTGTTGGAATGAGACTATATGAAGGGATCTTAGTTTTTTGGATATAAGCTCGAGATTGACCCAAGAAAGATCTGAATGGGGGCATAAAATCCATGTAGCTGACCTAGATTTCGTTGAAATTGTTCGTTTGGAAATTTCCCGAAAAGCTAATCATAGGTTCTTCTCTCCATCGGAACAATGGTCATCGAGTCAAATCCGATAAGGGACTTTTCCCACAAAACTCAAGTCTTAATTTATTTGTAAAAGAAAGGGTGTAATCATTATTATAATCAATTATAATTAGTATGATTTAGAAAGTGGAAGAATTATTCATCATTATGATAATGAATAATCACACTTATTAGGAATAGTTTACCCTACATTGGTATCGTGGTTATCTTCATGTTTCATTATTCATATTTTTCTCCTTGAACATAGATGATATCCGATTATATTAATTGCAAAATGGAGGTATTCCTACTTCTCTATTGTTCCATCTTTCAATTAAATTCTATTTGTTGTTATATAAATGAATACATGTATAAGTGTTGTAGTTCAAATTCATCTATAAATTAGGGTTTTTTATTTATTTAAGATAATAAATATTGTCTAAAAATTTTGAAATTATTTATATACAATCTACAAGATTGAGAAAATAATTAAAAAATATAAAATCACTAAAAACTATAAATAACATGTTCTGATAAACTAAATAGTCCAGAATCCCAGTTGTCATTAGGTCCCAAAATCGACTTTTTGCAAATGGATCCGATTTCAGTGAAGTCACCTTCACTTATTAGAGAATATTATTCTGTGAACTTTAAAGGTGAGTAGAGTGAAATTTGAGCTCGCGTGAAGAAGTTGTGATGTTCAGAAGTTGAGAAACTGATAATTTGAAAGTTGGATTTCTTGGCATATATACAAGATGGGATTTTTTAGCATTTTTATATTTTTATATACATTTTTAGAAATAACGAGGAGAAGAGTTTGGTGAAAAATATAAAAAAATAATTAATTAAAAATCAATGAAGTTTTTATAAATACTGGATAAATAATGAATAATGTGTAGAATGCATAATTTATTCTTTTTTATGTTTTCTTCCTTATCTCCCACTACTTATTTGTTTGTCGACCAATCCATGCTGACTTAGTCTCAGGGGTTAGGCTATATAAATATATCCTTTATCTATATTTTTATTTAATTTAATCATACTATACATATGTACATATATACAGTCTGCCATTTTTATTTTATTTCTTCTATCCTATATTTATTTACATGATTTTAATGCCTCAAATTATATTTTATTCATGAGTACGTTTTTGATAAAAGATGAGATTTAATATATACATATTTATATATGTTTGTTAAGGGTTTTAAGACAAAATACAGAAAGAATGTTAATGAATCATGGATTCATCACCTTCGTCTGATCTCCTCATTTCACCGATTCCCTTGCTGCCAAGCTTCATTATTGGATCGAGCATCTTCGGCTCAAGCCCTGCTTCCTTTTTATGCAGGCTAAGGACCAAAGAGCATCCAAGAGCATAGTGTTGTAGCTTCGTTTTGAGCTCCATGTTACGTGAAGCGTATCGAGCTTCAGGTCCCATCGTTGGGACCTGGATACATCTAGTGGTCACTTGCAGATGTAGAAGGTCCCGAGGAACCTTCTAGAATTGTAGAAGCAATGAACGAAGGCCAGAGCTGTGAGGAATCAAGGATTGAAGCTTACCTAGGCACGGTTCTTGGGATTTTGTTCTAGGAACCCCCATGACCGTTTGATCAATATTAGATCCTCTATGCGCACCCTCATGTGGCAACCACCCACTTTTCACTTATTGCAGTTAGGTCCATGCTAGGTCACCTCACGTGGCGACTATGTGAGGGGGGCATTTGTAGGCATATCGTCCAGACTTTTATTTGCTTTTAGTCCATTAAATTCTAATATTAATGTAATATTTCAAGGTTATTTGCGCATGACACTTTGGACTTTATTTTTTTTGCAAATATAGCCCTACTAGGTTGTTTTATTTGTTTATGTCTGCTCATTTTTATTAAGTAGCTTCAATGCATACAAATTATGGGAAAATTCATGTGAATTCATGATGTTGTTCTGATTTCGCTATTTTTTATTTAGTGTTTTCATGCATTTTTCATTTAGTAAAAATCATTTAGGAGCTATATTTCCCCTGTTTATCTTGAAAAATACAAAAAATTATAAAATTACTTTTAAAAATCCTGAAAAAATAGAGTGTATTTATTACGGTACTTTATCACTCCAGACCAAAATCACAAAAAATGGAAAAAGAAATACATTAAAAATTGAAAAAACCCTCCTAACAGTAGAAAATTTTGCAAAAAATATCAAAATCCAAAAAAATAATTTTCTAATGCATATTTGTACCTATATTTTATAGTATATATTAAAATTTATTTTGATAATTTTTCTAGATTATTAGCTATTTTTAAAACAAAAAACTTTTGTCTTATTTATTAAATCCCTATTTCACTATTTTTCGGACTTTAAAATACCTAAAAATTAGCAAAATATTACATAAAAGTTCACAAAAATAGATAAAAATATAAAAAAGGAAAAACATTTTATTTTGTAAAATTTGATTATTTTTAACTATATTTATAAATATAAAATCCTATCTAGACTATAAATATTATATATTACTTACATACTTATTATATTATTAGTATTATTAATTATACTTACTTGATGTATATTTGAAACATTTAAAAATAAAATGAAATGTTCTTGCATATATCTCCTGATTTTTTTATATTTACCATATACATAACATATAAAGTATTTATCTTATACATATTAATACATGTATATATACTTCTTGTTTCATAAACAGAAAAGGAAATTAAAATTTTGTAAAATTAAAAATAAATTACAAAAAATACATAAAATATAAAAAAACCCATAAAAATTAAATATACTAAAAAATCACAAAAACAATTAAGCAAAGTGAGTTATAATAAATTTTGACTCACTTTGCTTAATTACCTTATTCATATTACATGGGTTGATTGTTGTGTGAACCTTGGGGTTCATGATCGGTGACCTCAACGACCATGTTCTCACCTTGTGTGGACTAGCAGACTGGCTCAAGCCCATGTTCAACAAATGGTGTCGTTGTCGAGGAACAATGTTTGAGTAGAGTAGACTAGCCTTCTTAGTTTTTTTATTACTTTCTACCATCTTATTACTTGCACATTTCTCTATTTATTCTATTCTCTATCTATTCTGGTCTAACACATTTCTTGTTTGATTTTTTTGTGAGGGCAATGCCTATTGAGGGAGAGCTTCATGGGAGACTCACAACACCCGAGAGACGCGAAGGTTGGTGGTTATCACCCACCATTAAGAGAGAGTGGCAAAAGAAGACATGAGATTTTCAGAGTAGCATAGCTTAGAAATAGTTTAATTTTTATGAGAGAGAGGTTTATTTGATAATTTTGCAATAATATAGGTACCTAAGTAAGCAGCTCTTGTTTGAGAGCTCGCGCATGTATCAGGACTGGACAATTGACATGTTCGTGGTCGTGTGGTTGATTGATGTAGAATAGGACTTGCAATCGTTCTCTTAGAGCATTTTTACTAGAATATTTTTTTTCTTGTGCTCGTAATCTTTAGGACCACACATCACATTTAACGAGTGATAGAGCTAAAAATCAATTTCGCGGCTTTCTTTTAAAGAAACGTGGTCGATGTAGAAAAAGCCGCGAAAAATTCAGATCTTCATTCTATCAAACAAATTCGGTTTTCCGAAGGAAAACCTACACTAAATATTTATCCAGGCAAGTGTACCTAGGTCGAACTCAAGGAGGCAAAATAGAAGACCTCGATTTTTTTGGAGAAAATTCTTGCGATTTTATTTTTATCTCTTCTTAAAGTTAAAAAAGAAACCAAACACTTTTTGTTTTATTTTTAATTTTTTCTTATTTGAATTTATTCTTTTCAAATTTTTATTTAATTTTCAAAAAGGGATATTTTTCACAAAAGATTTATTTATTATATAATAGGTGGATATTATATAGATGGTAAAATATAATAGGTAGAAAACGAGCAACAGGCTCGAACTACACAAGAAAACAAATCAAAACGTAGCAGTTTTCGAAAAAATCAAAACTTTATGAAATCACGACAAAAATTCACGAAAACTTAATACAAACTAAATGGGGTAGTTGTGTAACTACCCTAAAGAAATCAACAAAAAAGGAGGTCAAACGTGGTTAAAAGAACCCCTACAGCCCAGGGGCATAGGCGTAAAAAAACTATTTAAAAAGTTCTGCAAAAAGGTCCTTCAGGACTGTTCCTGTAAGAAAAATACAATGATTTTTACATTTAGGTCCCTGTAGAGGGACCTAAACACAAATACTAGAAACTTAAGGAGCGGGAATAAATGTCTGGAAACCTACTGGACTTAAGTTGCAATTTTTCCACCGCTTTGCTGTGGACGGCCACGATTAGAAGTTGCCCGCGCGAATCAGACGCTTGCGGGGAAGCCACGTGTCAGCCACCTGTAGCCCGTCTGTTCTTGAGGCCTGTTGAACTCGCTGGTGAAGGCGCTTCTTCTCCGACTTTTCCCGATCGATCGCCGGCGATCTGGGCGCTCCGGCGGGGTCAGAGGGGTGGCTCCTCCACCCCTCGAGCTCGCCCGCGGTAGGTGGCTGTCAGAGGCGGCTCCGGACGGTGGTGGTCAACCGAGGAAGATAACGATCCGCTGAAATGGTGTCTGCTCATCAGATGGTTGCGCCATTTTCGAAATGAATTTTCGTGAAGAGTGAGGCTTCCAGATGCGAGGTACTTGCTCCTTGATGATGATGAACCTGCAAAGAACAATTATACGTGCTCGATTCACGAAGAATCGACCTAAGATTGATAGAATTGCAAGCTCAAATCATGGAAATAATAGGGTTTCCAAATTTATTGAGAATTGCGTGAACATGGCAATGAAATGGATCGTGATTTGAGTATGATTCGAAACGATCTGAAGGTGGAAATCTACCTAACGATTAAGCTAATGATTTGGTCTAACTAATCACGCGATTAGCGTTGCTAATCAACGCACGACTATCGAGAACGAAATTCGAGAAATGGAGGGATTAGGTCTGTGGATTCAAGGTTTATTACCTGGAATGAAGTGCTCGACGGTCGACCTTGGCCGGAGCTCCATGCGGCGCTGTGGCGGCAATGCAAGGAAGAAAGCCTCCTTGGCCCTCCTCCGATGTACCCTCCTCCACGCGAGCACCCTCGAGCGGAGCTGTTACCTCCTGAGCGAGCGGGGCGAGGCGAGGAAGATAGTGGGTCGAGCAACTGGAGCTTGAGAGCTTAGGTTGTTAGAGAGTTTGTTTTTAATGGCGGATATTTGGGGGTATTTATAAGTGGGATTCGTGAGCTCCAAGTTAAGATCGAGTGGCTGGCGATGGAGTAGGTTGTTAGGTGAATAGATCTGAAGGTTTAGATCGGCTGAAGGTGTTAGGAGATGCGCGGGGTAAATGGAGGAAGTCGGCTAGTTGGAACAGACCGGCTGAACCGCTTCTTGGAGAAGACAAGCTAGATGCTGACAAGTGTCAGCACCTGGTTGGTCCAGATCTTGAAAATCATTATAAATTCATTAATAAATATTAAATATTTTATTTTAAATAGGTATAAATACAATAAATGTAAATAAATTAATTATCTAATTTATGACATAATTACTTTTTATAAATAATAAATATTATTTGAATTATAAATATTATATTAATAAATATGTATTTATAAATAGGTTTTAGATTTTTAATTTAAGAAATAAATAATTAAAAATTAATTTTGTATTTTCTTAAATATTAGAATAATAAATAAGACTTATGTGAATTTTTATATATTTTTATAAAGTAATCAACATATTTTAATAAATAAGGGTATAGGTTAGTCAGTTCATTTATACCTATAATTTAGGATTTTTGATTTTATTAAAATAATAAATATGCCCCAAAAATTATGAAATAATTTAAGGTGAAAATACAAGATCATGAAATAACTTAAAAATTATAAAATTAGGAAAACTATAAAAATTGTGTGTTACATAAAATAAATAGCCCAGAAACCCCGTTGTCCTTTGGTCCCAAAACCGACTTTTTGCAAACGGACTCCGAATTCGATGAAACCACATTTATTAATTAGAGAATATTAATTTATGAACTTAAAGGTGAGTAGAGTGAAATTGGAGTTCGTATGAGGAAGTTATGATGTTTGAAAGTTGAGATTTTGATAATTTACAGGCTGGGTTTCTTGACATATATACAGGGTAATAATTTTAACTTATTTTTATATTTTTATATACATTTTTAGGAATAATTAGGAAAAGAGTTTGGTGAAAAATATGTAACATATGGATTAATTAAAAATCTTTGAAGTTTTGTATTTATTTTATAAATAGTGGGAAATGTATGGAGTGTGTATTAAATTATTTTTAGGTTTTCTTTCCTTATCTCCCCCTACTTTTTGGTTTGTCGACCAATCCATGCTGACTTGGTCTTGGGGGTTAGGCTATAAATATACCTTATAGTTATATTTATATTTTAAGTCATATTGTATATATTTACATATATTCAATCTGCCTTGGTTCTTTTTCTGGTTCTTTATTTATTTACATTATTTGGATGATTAAAAGTGAGTTTTTATTCATGAAGGATGATTTATTAAAAGATGGGAATTAGTGAGTATTTACATGCATTTGTTAAGGGTTTTAAGACAAAATGCAACAGAAAAGTTAATGAATCATGGATTCATCAACCCCCTATACTTAAACTTTGCTAGTCCCTTAGCAAACACTTATTTGGAAAAAGTAAGTGAAAAAGAAAGAAAGTTAGAATGAATTTGTTTTCCTAAACCAATTCATGAGAACAGACAAAGGATAGAGCTCGATCGGGCCTGAAACGAGCATTTTATCGGAACCTTAACTAGGATTAGGATTTTATCCTCAACAGTCCTCAAGTTCCATAAATCCTTACTCAAGATCGATTCATCGGCTATTTCAGACTCACTTATTCATATCGCAAACTCTATCATCCTTGAAGTCAACTTGTACAGTGTGTGAATTGATTTAGCTCTACCTGCTTAGAGAACCGAAGAAACCGTCCATCCCGGCTATACACTTCTATGGCTTCCTCATCCCGCTACTCTTTCCTTAGGGAGGGAGGTATTCCCTTCTGAGTTCAGTTCTTCTATGTCCACAATCGAATATAGGGAGAAGGTAGAAGAATGAGAAAAGAAGTGGAGTGCGACCAGTGTAGACACATCTCCTTGTGAAGCTCAACCGGTGTAGCTGAGTCTCCACTAAGATGTGCATGCATTTTTGGTGGAAGCTTGGACCATTGTGGTCTTATTTGGTGGCTTCTGCTTTGCTTTGACTTTGTAATTTGCTTGCACTGCATTCATCTTTTTGTGCCCCGACGGATATATCATCTTTTTATTCCGTCCCTTTTTTGAGGTCTTAGAAAAATTGTGTCAGCAGATCCTTCCCTCATCCGAAGCAACTATCGCAACCCCAATCTCTCCCGTCTTTAGACGTCAATGCCGCAAAGATAAGGATAGAAATGCACTACCAAGGTGTACTGCCCTTCGGAACTCCATGCGAGTCGAGCTAAGTGCAGAATGCATGTGTTCAAGATTGGTTCACTGGTGTAGAGTTGTACGGATGACTCCAAATGGTATACTTAAGCACATATGACTTGATTTCTCGAATATGGTCTTACGGAACCCAAAGATTTTAAGTCACAAGACCTAAAGAGTCTAAATTCCAGATCCTAACCAGGCTCCTTACAACGAGAGTTAAAGGTCGTAATCAAGCTCCATCCTTTAGACTAGACTCAGTCCTTATTTCCAGAAATCAAACTTATTCTGAAAAATGCGAATGCAAATGCAACCATGTTTTTGTGAAGTGTATTTTCCGAATTTTACTCATTTTTATGAATTTTAAGGCTTTTGTAATTTTTATGAATTTTAGGACTTTGTATTTTTTATGGATTTTATGGCTTTTATAAACAAGTTTTTCTACAAGAATTTTACAAGATATATTTTATTCGAGTTAAGTGTCTAATGTATTTTACAGATTTTATCTACAAGGGATTTTTACAAGGATTAAATGGTTTTTACACATGTTTTAGGTACAAGTAAGTCAATCCCCCTATACTTACGATCAGGTCATCGTAAGTATAACGGGAGAGCAAAAACGGGATGACTGAGTAAAAAGAATAAATAACGAAAGTTCAAAAGGAATAAAGAATACGAAATCATCGAAATCACTCGGTCCCCCCTATACTTAGGATAAGGCATCCTAATTATCGAAACGAGTGTGGTCAAAAATCAGAGACCAGTGATTTGTGAAAAAGAAAGGCTATACAAAAAGAATCAGAACAAATCATAAAACGTGAATAAGCAAACATTCGGTCCCCCCTATACTCAGGATCGGGTATCTTAAGCATAGAAGACGAGCAAAAATGGGGACGATTGTAGTCTACGAAGAATATACAAGTGTTGTGGATCTCCAGAAATGAATGACTCAAAAGAATTTGTACAGGATGAGATGAAGTGAAAGAATGATCATGATTCCTGTACAAAATATATCACCTCAGCCAGGATCATATTGAATTTTCTGCTTTTTATGTGCGAACTGATCATTGGCTGGAAAAGTAGAGCCTCCTCTGTAAATGAACTCTGTACATGGCATAGCCCTCTTTTCTGGAATATGCGTCTCTGGATTCAGACTATAGAAGGTGTCTATATATGTACACATCACACCGTCCGACTCTCTACGCTGAATAGACTGTATGATCTGTGCAATGTAATCAATTGACTCTTGTGCTGTAATATATGTCCTTTCAATTTGCGGCACTGAGATGTCTACTGCAAGTGACTGCTCATCTGAATCTGATATGAAATCTGTCTCTGTATGTGAACAATCATCTGAAGAACTAGGTACCAAGTGATCTACCCTATCCTCGTATAGGATATCATGGGTATCAAAATAAACACTCTCAAGATCAGGAAACTGTGTCTCATCTATGTTCTGACAATCTTCCGCAAGACTGGTGTCCTCTTAAGTGAATGACAATACTGATTTAGGACTGCTACATCCTCTCTCCATCTCAATGTGTATCTCTCCGTTGTCTGTGTGGATGGATACTCTCCCAGCATCATAATCAAAGAGTGCTCTTGCTGTCTGCAAAAAGGGTCTCCCGAGAATGATTGGAGCTAGATGTAACTGTGTAGGGCACGTCATATCTAGGACCGTAAAGTCCACAGGAAACTGCAAGCCCTGAACAGTCACTATAATATTCCTCAACACACCTCTAGGTCTCTTAACAGATCGATCTGCAAACTGAAGTATCGCTCGTGATTTGTAGAGAGGACCTAGCTTGAGCTTGTCAAGCAAAGAAGATGGAAGTAAATTGATCGAGGATCCATTATCTAAGAGAGTACGATGGAATGTAGTGTCTTCAATCGGCAATTGACATAGTGAGCTCCTGAATCTTTCTTCTTTTTGGGTACCTTGTTCCGAATTGCACACGAAGTTGCCTTTGTCAAAATATGCTTTTCAACTCGTGATCTCTTTTTCCTACGCGTAGTACATTTGTTCCTCAACTGATTCTTGAGCGTAGGAAAATGATCCAAGGCATCGTGCAGTGGAATCTTCAGAAAGATGTGATCTTTAAGTAAATGTTTGGTTTCTGGAATAACAACATTATTTTTGGTCTTTTTCTTTCCTTTTCTAAACAAGGCATCGGGAAAAGGAACAAAGTCAGGAGTCAGAAAACAAGAATTTTTATTCATTTGAGAATCAGCTTGTACATCGAGAGTTTCAGAATTATTTACAAAACTCTCTAAGACAGGGGAAGAAATATATTTTCTCGGGGCTCTCTGCCTGATCTGGCGTGATGTCATCATCTGATTCGCCAGTGTCCATATCTGTTGTGTTGGCATCGCTCCCGTCTCTCGATTCTGTAGAATGATCCTCATCATCTAGTTGGTTCTCCTCCTCAGCTTCAGAATCATTCGTCTCATGGATCTGCTCGTGCTCCTCTGGTGCCCTCTCCTCTTCTCCAGCAGGTGCTTGTGGTGATCTACCGCTCCTGAGACGAATGAAGTTAGATAAAAATTCAGGAAATGAGATCTTACCTGTAGTGTCTACCTGATCTGGATGCCTCCTTTTGTTGTTCGGGTTCATCTGAGGCTGGGCTGGGAGAGTGGTCTTCGACGCGGTTAACTCGTCCAGATGACGGTTAACCTTCTCCATCTCGGTTTTGTACGCAATTTGGAGCGTACTCAGCATATCCATGATCTGATTGAGTGCCTGGGCCAGTGAAGACATCTCTAGTTCGGTGTGGTGGCCCTAGCTTGCTCCTCTCTCCTGCCTTGGCGTGTAATGCTGAGAGGTGGAAGGCTGCAAGTATCGCTGAGGTGTGGAGGAAGACTGCTGCTGTTGATGATAAGGATAATTCGGTGAGTCTGAGATGTTAGCCACCTTGTGATATTCTTGGTGATGTGGTGGCTGCAGAGCTTTCTGAAATGCCCGAGTAGAGTCTACGACTCTCGAGTTCTCAGCCATCCCTTCGAAGATGGCCCAGACTGACTCGGCGTCCTTATTCAAGTAGCTGCCGCCACATGCGGCACTCACTATCCCCTGGACTTCCGGCTGGAGTCCTTCGAAGTAGTTCTGTAGGAGCACCTTCATCGGGATCTCATGATGTGGGCTTCTCTCCGTAAGGTCCTTGAATCGATCCCATGCCTCATGGAACGATTTGTGCGACAGTTGCGTGAAGTTGGAGATCTGGCTCCTCATCATGTCCGTCCTTCCTAGAGGGAAATATTTGCGCAGGAAGGTGGACTTCAGATCGTCCCATGTAGAGATTTCCCTCTCCAGATGGCTCATCCAGTAAAGAGTCTTATCGGCTAAGGCAAAGGGGAAGGCCTTGAGGTGTACGGCCTCCTGCGTGACTCTTGGATAGCAAGCCATTCCGCAAATCATTTCGAACTGCTGTAAGAATGTGAACGGCTCCTCTGCGGCATTCCCATAGTACTTGAGAAGCAAAGAGATGAAGGACGGTCTCAGCTCGTATGGCCCTTGATTCGGCGGTAGCGTTCTCATGCCCGGGTCATACTCATCCCGTAAAGTCGCGGGAACCGCAGGCGGTAACTGGTTCCCGACCCCTGCTCTCAGCGTGGCTAATTAACCCGTAGTTCAATCTGAACTCTAAACTGTTCTCGAATCTGTAAGTTCATCTGCTGAAGCGTATCGAGAATACATGTAGTAACATCTGCGGGTGGATCCTATCTTCCTTCCTGATTCTCCCCAGCTGGTGGCCTCTCGTCTGCTGCTGGTCCTTTCTCGCGAGCCATCTGATAGTCTGTGAAAGAAAAACTCTCGTAAGAACTCAACGAAAGATTGGCTGGAGATCTAGATGCATCGAGGCAAGGGTCTGCCTCGATAGTCTGGCCAGGAGGTGAGGGAGTCTGGGTCTGACTTGCCTCGAGATCTGATGGGACCAGCTCGGGAAGAGGATCATCCCTTGCTTGTGAAGATGTACGCTCGACGGTGGACGGTCGAAAGCTCACGGAGTCTGAGCAGAAAAGCCGTCGAGACGTCATCCTCGATGTCAAGAGGAACGATCGGGAGAGCACGATGTACGATTCAAATGAAATGGAAAATACGAAAGCCGCAGAAACTCACGCCCCGCAAGCAAACACAAAGCAATCCCCGTGTTCACCAACTCAACCCGATGAAGACCGTAAGAGTTCGATCTTTTTATCTTGTCGGTTTTAAGGTTGTAATTAGCAAACAAATTTTTACGGTTATCGCGGGTTGAGCGAGCTAATATGTGCCCGATAGTTTCTCCGAAACACTGGCCTGAGTCCTTACAGAAGATCACGCGTACTCAGCTAGTATGGGAGTAAGTACGGACCGTTTCCGGCTACCCATGTTACTTGAGGACGGAGCCTTGCGCAGTGTCCTCTAAACCTCCCACTCTGCTAAGTAAACCCGGACAGTTTTCGGCTACCCGAGCTTACCCATTGAGGAACAGTGATCAATTGTATGAACTAAGTAGTATTTCGCGGGAAATACAGGGTTTTGGCTCCAACCTTATGTGTCGGCTCTCTAGCTCGCGCACTCTGAAAAATTATGCGAGGGTTACTCTCCCAAAGCAAATGAATCGGTTTTCGGTTTTTAGAAGTCAGATATGATTAGCAGTCCCAATTTTCTTTTGTGGTTTTATAACTTTTTTTTTGGTTTTTTCAAGCAAACGTCTACCGATTTTTTTCTTTTTATAAAAACCCTAAAATCATACACCTATGTTGCGAGTCCTAAGACTAACTACGTAGGCACAATCAAATAGAGTCGAAAAATTCCTAATCAAGCACCAAAAAAGCCGTGGAAAGCCGATAAGCGATAAAAACCCTGGTGGGTGCTCTGATCCCCCGAATACATGGTATCCGGTGAATCAGACCCCGAAAAAAAATGGGGGGAGTTTGTATACTATATATTACAGCTTCTCCCTCTCTCTCTTTTATAAAAAAATACTAATCTAATTCTGCCCTCTGAAACCGACTCGTGAAGAAGGAGCCGGCCTCTGCTCTTTCAACTGATTCGGCTTCCGAAGAAGCCAGCTGATCCTGCAGGCCCTGCAAAACTAGTTAGATGAAAAGTCGTACGAAATCGGTCGAGAGAAGAGAGCTGAGAAAGCCGTAAGAAAAACCGAAAGAAAAACTATGAAAACAAATCAATAAGAAGATCAAGAAAGCCGTACGAAAAGCCGTACGAAAAGCAACGAAAAACAAAACAAAAAGAAGAGAAAAAATAAAATCACAAAGAAAGGAAAAAAATCAAAATATTCTAACGCCTCCCCAGCAATGACACCATTTTGATAGAGCTAAAAATCGGTTTCGCAGCTTTTTTTAGAGAAACGTGGTCGATGTAGAAAAAGCCGCGAAAAATTCAGATCTTCAGTCTATCAAACAAATTCGGTTTTTCGAAGGAAAACCTACACTAAATATTTATCCAGGTAAGTGTGCCTAGGTCGAACTCAAGGAGGCAGAATAGAAGACCTTGATTTTTTTGGAGAAAATTCTTGCGATTTTATTTTTATGTCTTCTTAAAGTTATCAAAGAAACCAAACACTTTTTTGTTTTATTTTTAATTTTTATTTTTTATTTGATTTTGTTTTTTTCAAATTTTATTTAATTTTCAAAAAGGGATATTTTTCACAAAAGATTTATTTATTATGTAATAGGTGGATATTATATAGATGGTAAAATATAATAGGTGGAAAATGAGCAACGGGCTCGAACTACACAAGAAAACAAATCAAAACGTAGCAGTTTTCGAAAAAATCAAAACTTGATGAATTCACGATAAAAGTTCACGAGAACTTAATACTAACTAAATGGGGTAGTTGTGTAACTACCCTAAAGAAGTCAACAAAAAAGGAGGTAAAACGTGGTCAAAAGAACCCCTACAGCCCAGGGGCATAGGCGTAAAAAAACTATTTAAAAAGTTCTGCAAAAAGGTCCTTCAGGACTGTTCTGTAAGAAAAATACAATGATTTTTACATTTAGATCCCTGCGGAGGGACCTAAACACAAATACTGGAAACTTAAGGAGCGGGAATAAATGTCTGGAAACCTGCTGGACTTAAGTTGCAATTTTTACACCGCTTCGCTGTAGACGACCGCGATTAGAAGTTGCCCGCGCGAATCGGACGCTTGCGGGGAAGCCACGTGTCAGCCACCTGTAGCCCGTCTATTCTTGAGTCTGTTGAACTCGCTGGTGAAGGCGCTTCTTCTCCAACTTTTCCCGGTCGATCGCCGGCGATCTGGGCGCTCCGACGGGGCCAGAGGGGTGGCTCCTCCACCCCTCGAGCTCGCCCGCGGTAGGTGGCTGTTGATGCGATTTTACGCGGTTTAAAAAGTTATTTTTACCATGTCGTTGTTGTTCCACGCAAAACCGCAATCAAACAAATAATATTACAACTACAAGCATGTTGGAAAAATATGAGTTATATAGTGCAAGTAGAGGTTCGTATCCGCAGGGACTAAGCAAACTCGCTCTTTTTGTTCTTCTTTAAAACTTGATTCAATTTATAAATGTATTGCGATGAAAGAAAATTTATAACGGAATGTGATCTACAGTGAAAATACTTCTTAGAACTTAGAGTAAGCAAATGATGGTATGAGTGCAACTAAGTAAGGAAGTGGGGGTTGATTTGCAATTTAATATGGGAAGATGAGATTTACTTGGAAGCTTTCAAGAGAGAATGATGAAAAAACTTGCATTGCATATATTTTCAAGAAAAATAGAGTTGACAATAGCTTACACAAAAAGAGTTGTTCCTTCAAAATTAACTTAAACCAACTAACCAAGATAATAAAAATTCATGCGACAAATAAGATGGGAAAGAAATGCTTCTCTATTTGATTCCCGAGTGAAGATGACGATGATGGCGGAGATGGGAGTGTGTGGGAAGACACGTGGGCTGATTGCACACACGAGTATGGTGCCGGAGAGAGAAGGTCGTCGAGGAGGAGATGCGTCGCAGCAGTGCGGAAGGAGATAACCGTGCAGGCTGCTACGAACTGGAGGAGATGGCCATGCGTGTGGACGCATGGGCTGCTACGGGCTGGAGGAAAACCACGGGGAGGAGAACGGTTGGACGTTGTTGGCGTTGTCTTTGTGCCTGCATGAGAAAAACGAGAGAGAGAGGGAGATGGAAACAAGAGAGAAAAAATGAGAAAGAAGAAAATGGGGGAGAGGGAGAGGGTGCGTGAGTTGAGAATGGGGTAAGAAGGCCTCCTTTTATAGATGAAATATGCTTGCAAATAAAGGGAGACATCCCATGCAAATAAAGACAAAATATCATCATGAATGCATGAAGAATTAATTTTTGTATGGGGAAAAGGTGCATGGGAAAAAGGAACATGGGGAACATGGGTTTTAAATGCTTCTTGAGCCATGTGTTGTATGGGAAATGGAGAGGGAATAAAGAATGTGAATTTTGCACAATGTTTCCTCTTCATTTCTTGCTAACAAATTATGTAGAGCCAAATTAGATTTAATGATCAAGCAATTTGCTTGGATAAAGTATTTCAATGAGTAATTGGATTTGATGATGAAGAGAGAATTTGGTCATTAATTTAATTATGCATTTCTAGAGGTGAATTTCTTGTTGTATTTGCAGAATCGATAATATCTGGCTTAAGTGATATTTGAGGTGTATGTATCAGATATTAATGGAATTCTTTATGTATTTTGTATACTATTATACCAGTATAATATGTACTCATCATACCCCCATACTTAAATCTTGCTAGTCCCGAGCAAGAATAAGATAAGAAATAATGAAGGATAGGGAGACTAGCCAAGATAAATCTGGTGAGGGTTTGCAGCAGACATACCCACAAAGTCTCGAGTTTTCAGATCCTAACCACACAGATGCACAAACTTAAGTAGAGTTGACCCATGGATTAATGATTTATTTGAATATTTAACTTGACTCGAGTTTTGTAGTTTCAACAGTCTCTCAGTTCCGAAAAAATCAAGATGGTTTCAGAAAGGCGATCAAGTCAGATCATTCTAATCAACAGGTATTCTCTTTGACCTTGAATGGATACAAACGGTGTTCGTGATGTTTTAGCTTTCGTGAGTCAAGAGAACGAGCTAACAGTATAATCTATCAAGGTACCGAATGATTCCCTACACATATAGCCTCAGTCCTCACCTGAATTCAGGCATATTCTCCTTTCACCCAAGTATGTCAGCATAGAAAAAACAGGTCATAGTTTATTGGAGTATGGGACTTAATTTCGGGGTTTTCCGTAGACCGCTTTGGTCCGTTGCTCTCATTCTTTTCCTTTTGCAGAGCATAACCCTGGGCCTCTTTGGGCCTCTTTTAAAAATTTAGGTAGCATCATTGGGCTGCTACAACGGCTTTTTGGTGGAGAAGGGTTATTTGGTGGTCTTCTTGCTTTTGCTTTGCTTATTTTTGCATGATTGGCGATTTTTGGCATTTGTATTGAGATGTGCCTTTTTGTGGTGTTTTTGTCTTGGGTTTTGGCATCAAAAGGTAGTATCGGCTTAATATTGACTTTGGAGGCGCGATACTGGCTTATTTGCTGACATACTTAGACTAGAGAGATCATGTTGCTCCCGAGTCAAGTTCCTTCACTAGCTATAGATAAGGTTCAGGCATTGGCACAACCAAGAGGACAACTCCTCACCTCAACTAGACTGTAATTGTATCTCGTAAACTCAACTCAATCAAGCTAAGTGCAATGTGCATTGTTCAATATCCACTGAAGAGTTTAAGAGTGCTACTAGTTGCTCAGGTGATCTAGTTAGATACAGAGGTTCATTCACCAGTAGAGTTAGTGGAACTGAGAGAATAAAGTCCATATGGACCTGAAGAAAGCTTAAAAACTCATGCCAAGTGAAATTCTGAAGAAGTTAAGTGGATTAAGGTCAACTCAACCTCAGTCTATGATTTATGCAGTGAAGATCTGATAGAATAAAATTGGGAAGGCTGTATTTTTTGTGGTTTACTTTGCTTTTGAAAATATTTTTAGGGGAATTTTTGCAAAAGAGAGTTTTTTTTCTTTTCTTTTTCTTCTTTTTCTTTTTTTGAAAGAGTATGCAATTTTGAAAAACTATGCAGACATCCCCCCATACTTAACAGAAACCATGTCCTCATGGTGAAGATAATGTGCAATAGGAGGATCAAAAGGGATGTGAAATGTATATTTTATATTTTTTTTGTTGTTTTTGGAATGTAATGCAGAGGGGTACCCCCATACTTATCTAATGCAATGCAGTGAACATGCGAGCGGTAAAAAGATACCTGTGAGGAGAGGCTCACGAGAGTGCATGATTTAACACCTCAGCTTGGTGATGTGATGGTTCATTTTTCCTGCAGAAGGTATGTTGTGCAGACAGGCATAGGACCAGATGGTTCAACAACGGGTTTTAGTCTTTGACCATTTACTCTGAATGTGGCTTTAGTGTTTGGGTCAGAAATTTCTATCGAGCCATTATCAAATACTTGAGTTACAATGTATGGTCCTTTCCATTTCGATCTCAGTTTTCCTGGAAATAACTTCAGTTTTGCATCAAATAGCCATACTTTTTGATTTTCTTTGAATGTTTTCCTCGAAATATTGGCATCGTGCCACAACTTGATTTTCTCTTTGTATAGCAGGTTGTTATCATAGGCTTGTGATCTCAGTTCTTCCAGTTCAGATAAATCCAATAGTCTTTTCTTCCCAGCCTCATCATAATCCAGATGACATTTCTTGATTGCCCAGAGTGATTTGTGGTGGACTTCTACAGGTAGGTGACACGGCTTTCCATAGACTAACCGAAATGGGCTCATACCTAAGGGTGTGCGGAAAGCGGTGCGGTAGGCCCAGAGAGCAGCGGGTAAGTGTTGGGACCAGTCTTTACGATCAGAGCGAACAATTTTCTGGAGGATGGTCTTGATTTCTCGGTTTGACAGCTCGGCCATTCCATTAGTCTGTGGGTGATACGCAGTTGAGACACGGTGTTCGACTCCATTTTTCTTGAGTAAATTCTTGACTGAAGCATTCAGAAAGTGGGTGCCTCCATCACTAATGACCACCTTTGGCAATCCAAATCGAGAGAACAGGTCGTTCAAGAACTTGACAACGGTTGTGCTATCGGCAGCACGAGTGGGAATAGCTTCTACCCAACGAGAGATGTAATCAACAGCGAGAAGAATGTGTTGGTAGCCATGTGATGTGGTGAAAGGTCCCATGAAGTCTATTCCCCAAGTATCAAAGATCTCGACTATATGCACGGGTTGGAGGGGCATCATGTTACGACGGGTCATTGTTCCATTAGTCTGACAGGCAGGACAAGATTGAGCAAAATGATGGGCATCTTTAAAGAGTGTGGGCCAGTAGAAACCACATTGTAAGATTTTAGCGGCTGTACACTTCCCTGAGTGATGTCCTCCACACCCAGAAGTGTGGCAGTGAGTTAGGACATCATTGACTTCAGATTCAGGGATACATCGTCTTCATATTAAATCAGTACCCTCTTTAAAGAGCAAAGGGTCTTCCCAGTGATAGTATCGGGCTTGGGCCTTGGTTTTATCTCTCTTATGTTTTGGCCAGTCATCAGGGAATGTGGAAGTGACGATGTAATTGACGATGTCTGCATACCAAGGGAGTTGAGAAGCTGACATTATGCTTTCGTCTGGAAAAGTGTCAGAGATGGGGATTGTGCCTGTGTTTGAGGAAGGGAGTCTTGAAAGATGATCCGCCACGACATTCTTTGCTCCGGCTTTATCTCGAATCTCTAAATCGAATTCTTGGAGCAGTAATACCCACCTAATGAGTCTAGGCTTAGCATCGGTTTTTGTGAAGAGATATTTCAAAGCCGAGTGGTCTGTGTAGATGATGATGTGGGATCCTAGGATGTAAGATCGAAATTTCTCTAAGGAAAACACCACAGCTAAAAGCTCTTTCTCAGTCACAGTGTAGTTCTTTTGAGTAGCATCCAGAGTTTTACTGGCATAGTGAATGGCATAAGGTTTCCCATCTTTCCTTTGACCCAATACTGCCCCCACAGCATAATCAAATGCATCGCACATGATCTCAAATTCATAGTTCCAATCTGGGGGTTGTAGGATGGGTGCTTCAGTGATGATTTTCTTCAGGGTGTTGAAAGATTCAAAAGCATCCTCAGTAAACGTGAAGTCTTGATATTTTTCCAGTAGTTTGGTGAGAGGGCGGGAGATTTTTGAGAAATTCTTGATAAATCGTCGGTAAAAACTGACGTGACCTAGGAAGGATCGAACACCCTTTATATTCACAGGTGGACCTAAGTGAGTGATGGTCTCAATTTTCGATGGATCCACTTCTATCCCTTTCTTCGATACGATATGTCCCAACACAATTCCTTGTTTCACCATGAAATGTGATTTCTCCCAAGATAAGATCAGGTTCACCTCAATACATTTTTGTAAGACTTTGTCCAAAAATCCGAGTGTCTCCTCAAAAGAGTCTCCAAAAATTGAAAGATCGTCCATAAATATCTCCATAAAATCACCAACCATGTCAGCAAAGATACCCATCATATATCTTTGAAAAGTGGCAGGGGCATTGCATAATCCAAAAGGCATTCGTCGGAATGCATAAGTCCCAAAAGGACAAGTGAATGTGGTTTTGTCTTGATCTTCCGGTGCTATGGCGACTTGGTTGTAGCCGGAATATCCATCTAAAAAGCAGAAAAATTCTTTTCCGGCTAGCTTCTCAATGATTTGGTCAATGAATGGTAATGGGAAATGATCTTTTCGAGTAGCCTTATTGAATTTTCTATAATCTACACAGACTCTCGAAGATGTGGCTACTCTGGTAGGTATGTCCTCGCCTTTCTCATTTTTCACGATTGTTAATCCAGCTTTCTTGGGGACAACCTGGAGGGGACTAATCCAAGGACTATCTGCTATCGGATAAATGATGCCGGCACTCGACCACTTGTATATTTCATTCTTCACAACCTCTCGTAGATTAGGATTCAACCGCCTTTGCATTTCTCGAGAGGGTTTACTGTCATTCTCCAAATATATGTGGTGTGTACAGAATGTCGGGCTTATTCCTTTCAAATCAGTTATTTTCCAACCAATAGCCTGAGAATTCTTTTTCAACACCTCCATTAGTTGGCTCTCTTGCATATGATTTAGGTTGGCATTGATAATGACTGGTAGAGTGTGGGCATCATCCAAGAAAGCATACTTCAGATCTTTGGGTAGTGGTTTTAATTCAACAGTGGTTGTCGATGGATTCAGAGTTGTAATGTTTCCTGAGTCTATTACAGAAATAGTCTCAAATGGTGGTTCCATCATGGGCATGATCATGGTTGAGGTTAATGAGAGTTCAAAGTCTAATGTGTCCCAGGCATTATCAAGCTCCTCAATTTCTTGTCCGGTGAGAGGGCTTGGTGGAGCTTCTAGTGCAAGATTCAGATTGTAGGTGGCAATTTCATGGAAAGTGTTTTTGTAAGTCGATCTAGAGGTGTTCAGACTAACCTCTAAAGGATCCTTGGTGAGATGGATGGGGGCAAAGTCTTTTTGAATGTTGAGAACAGCACATCTTTCTATCCAACCACATTCTTCGGTCTCAGATTCAGTGAAAGTAGGGGTGACAAGATCAACAGGAATGACTTGGCCATTGATTTTAAATTCAACTCTTCCAACCTCATAATCAAAATGAGCTTTAGCAGTGGCCAAAAATGGTCGTCCTAGTATGATTGGTGTCTCACTCAATATATTTGCTTGATCCATATCCATCACAACAAAATCAACCGGGAATTTATGACCTTGAACATCAACTATCACATCCTCAAGAAGTCCTTTTGGTCTTTTCACAGATCGATCAGCCATTTGCAAAGTCATTGAGACGGGTTTCAGTTTTCCTAGGTCAAATTGCTCCAGAATAGCAGACGGAAGAAGATTGATAGAAGCGCCATTATCCAGCAGTGTGTGATCAAAGGTCAATTTGCCAATTGTGCATCTAACTAGAGGAGCTCCTGGGTCTTTCTTTTTGGTGGGTAAGAATTGGGAGATGGCATTGGTTGTTGCTTGAGGGAGCACATGTCTCTCAATATGTTCATTGTCCTTTTTACTTTTTCCTTTGGATGTTCGTTTTGGTGTGCATTTGTCCTTCAAAAATCGGGAGAAGGCTGGAACTTGTTCGAGGGCTTTCAAGAGTGGGATTTCAATGACGATGTCCGAGAATAGTTTTTCTAACTCCGGATCGATGGTGGATGATCGCGGTTTTCTTCGATGAAGAGCTCCGGGAAAGGGGATGGTTATGGTTGGAGAGGAAGGAGGGAGCATGGTTGTTTCAGCTGATTTCTCTCCATCATCAAACTCGTCCTCAATTTTAATTTGATCCTCAGAAGCTAGTGGTCTTGTGTAGGCAGAAGTGGTTTTCCCATTTCTCAAAGTGACAGCATTAGCAGATTGGTTTGGATGGGGTGGGGTTTTGAAATTGACTTGATTTCTAGATGCTTGTTGTAGGTTCCCTTGGTTTGTCCTAGAAGGTGTAAAAAATCCTTGATTCTGGCTTTGGAAACCAGGTGGTGAGGTGAAAGATCCGACAGGTGGAGGAGTTTGAAGTACTCCAGATGAGCTAGCCTTATTGGTGTTTGGGTTGGGCAGCGATTGAGGTGATAAGGCTGGAATGTACGATCTGATCTCAGCGAATTGACGAGCATTCTCAGAGTTGGCTTTTTGTTGGGCTTCAGTGGCCTGTTGTTGAGCTATAGCTAGTTGTTGTATTGCCTGAGCCAAGGCGTCGAAATTTACTGCAGTGGTGGAGGGTTGAGTCACGGGCTGTGCTATCGGTTGTCTGGGTTGGGTGTGATTTTGAAAATGATAATTGTTCTGTCCATTCCACCCGGAATTTGGTTGTTCTCTCCATGTGTTGTGGTTACTTGAATATCCTCCTCCTTGATTTCTCTGCACCCAATTCACAGTCTCCGGATTTATGTCTTGATTATCGGTGAATGTGGTGTGGTCAACTTCATGACTGGTGGGTTTATTCAAGGCCAATTTTTCTAAGGCTTGAGTCATGAGGTTCATTTGTTTTGAGAGGGTTTCCCATCTATCAGGATTGGCATTGCTAGATCTCTCATGATCGATGATATTGACTGTCCTCATATTTCCACTGTATTGTTCTATTGAGGAACTGTTCACCGAATTGTCAGCCATATTTTCAAATAAATTCCAAACGAAATGTTCGTCACGGCTGATATAGTTTCCATCACATGAGCCATCAATCACTCTCTTAAATGATGTATCTATGCCCTCATAAAATATCTGAACCAATTTCCATTTGGGGATTGCATGATGAGGGCATTTCCTTTGTAATTCCTTAAAACGCTCCCAGGCTTCGTGGATGGGTTCTCTGTTTTTCTGGGTGAAAGATGAAATAGCTTGTCTCAGAGCGTTGGTTTTTCCTATGGGAAAGTATTTCTTGATAAAAGCTTCCCTTAAGACATCCCAGGATGTAAGTGGAGTTCCATAATTTCTAAGCCATTGGAGTGCTTTGTCCTTGAGTAAGTCAGTGAAGGCTTTCATGTAGATGTATTCTTTTTCTACCCCAGGGATACTCATGGTGTCACAAGTAGATCGGAAGTCTTGGATGTGGAGGAAGGGATCTTCAGAGTCATTTCCATAGTATTTTGGGATCAAGGAGAGTGATGCGGGCTTTATCTCAAAGTCTCCTACCTCAGGCGGGATTTGGACCCAATGAACTAGGTCTTCTGCAGCTGGGTTGTAATGTGTACTAATGGGTGGTGGTCGGATGAGAGGTGCTATGGTATGGCGAATTGTGGCATTTTCTTCTCTCAGCAGTTGCAATTGATGCAGGATGAGATCCATAGGATTTGGTCTTTCTTCTCCCATGTTTCCAAGATCAGTTGAAGGAGATGGGTTGGATTTTTTTCTATAAATCGGGTCGTACTCTAATGGTTGTTGCACTGGATTTTTCAGAGACCTACGACCTAGCATACACAGCACAAACACCAAGCAATTTGTTGTTTCACCAACTCACACAAAAATTGCCGCGGAAGCGGTTATCTTTTCGATTTTAATTTAGTGATTCAACAAAAGTTTTCAGAGAAATTAGATTCCTTAAAGGATGAGGTGGGTGTGGAAGATTGTGAGAAATCGATGTCCTAATCCGGCTAGGGGATCCAGGGTGCGGTACTCAGATCGAGGATCTGCTTCTTCCCGCGAGAACCTGTGCCCAACGCGTCGAGGAATTACGATTTCTCTCTGCAATCCCAGTAGCACCAGGGATTTTTGTTTCTATCCTAGGGTTCTATGTGCTCGTGATTTTTGTGTCATACACGTGCATCAAACAAGCATTCAGGATTTGTCCGCTTTCTGCTCGGGCCACTGCGGTGGCCTTTCAAGCTTATCTTTTTAAATGATCAGTACACGATTGGTGGTCTTTAAATTAGATTATCAGAGGGAGAAGACCACAGAGATGATGCAAAGAAGAAGTGTCTTTTAATTTTTTTTCGGTTTAAGTTCGGAGCGCAAACAAATGCAGGAAATTTTTTTTAAAAAAAAGCCTAAGATGCCTAGGAGAAAGATGGACTCACAGTGCCTGCACTTCTGGCGCTAATCCGTAATATTTTGTCCTACTGATGGCGAGCTTTTCCGAGAAGGGAGGGGGAAATTAAGATTACAAATTTTTTTTAACAAATTACAAGTTCGCTAAAACAAAATGCATGAAAAGACAAGTAATTTTTTTTCTTTTTGAAGCCTAAGCACCTGCAAAACAAAAAAAAGCACGGATTAGAAACTTGAAATTAAGTTAGAAAGAAGAAGAAAAACTTGCAAATGTTGCCTAGTCCCCGGCAACGGCGCCAAAATGTTGATGCGATTTTACGCGGTTTAAAAAGTTATTTTTACCATGTCGTTGTTGTTCCACGCAAAACCGCAATCAAACAAATAATATTACAACTACAAGCATGTTGGAAAAATATGAGTTATATAGTGCAAGTAGAGGTTCGTATCCGCAGGGACTAAGCAAACTCGCTCTTTTTGTTCTTCTTTAAAACTTGATTCAATTTATAAATGTATTGCGATGAAAGAAAATTTATAACGGAATGTGATCTACAGTGAAAATACTTCTTAGAACTTAGAGTAAGCAAATGATGGTATGAGTGCAACTAAGTAAGGAAGTGGGGGTTGATTTGCAATTTAATATGGGAAGATGAGATTTACTTGGAAGCTTTCAAGAGAGAATGATGAAAAAAACTTGCATTGCATATATTTTCAAGAAAAATAGAGTTGACAATAGCTTACACAAAAAGAGTTGTTCCTTCAAAATTAACTTAAACCAACTAACCAAGATAATAAAAATTCATGCGACAAATAAGATGGGAAAGAAATGCTTCTCTATTTGATTCCCGAGTGAAGATGACGATGATGGCGGAGATGGGAGTGTGTGGGAAGACACGTGGGCTGATTGCACACACGAGTATGGTGCCGGAGAGAGAAGGTCGTCGAGGAGGAGATGCGTCGCAGCAGTGCGGAAGGAGATAACCGTGCAGGCTGCTACGAACTGGAGGAGATGGCCATGCGTGTGGACGCATGGGCTGCTACGGGCTGGAGGAAAACCACGGGGAGGAGAACGGCTGGACGTTGTTGGCGTTGTCTTTGTGCCTGCATGAGAAAAACGAGAGAGAGAGGGAGATGGAAACAAGAGAGAAAAAATGAGAAAGAAGAAAATGGGGGAGAGGGAGAGGGTGCGTGAGTTGAGAATGGGGTAAGAAGGCCTCCTTTTATAGATGAAATATGCTTGCAAATAAAGGGAGACATCCCATGCAAATAAAGACAAAATATCATCATGAATGCATGAAGAATTAATTTTTGTATGGGGAAAAGGTGCATGGGAAAAAGGAACATGGGGAACATGGATTTTAAATGCTTCTTGAGCCATGTGTTGTATGGGAAATGGAGAGGGAATAAAGAATGTGAATTTTGCACAATGTTTCCTCTTCATTTCTTGCTAACAAATTATGTAGAGCCAAATTAGATTTAATGATCAAGCAATTTGCTTGGATAAAGTATTTCAATGAGTAATTGGATTTGATGATGAAGAGAGAATTTGGTCATTAATTTAATTATGCATTTCTAGAGGTGAATTTCTTGTTGTATTTGCAGAATCGATAATATCTGGCTTAAGTGATATTTGAGGTGTATGTATCAGATATTAATGGAATTCTTTATGTATTTTGTATACTATTATACCAGTATAATATGTACTCATCAGTGGCGGTCAGAGGCAGCTCCGGGCGGTGGTGATCAACCGAGGAAGATAACGATCCGCTGCAATGGCGTCTGCTCATCAGATGTTTGCGCCATTTTCGAAGTGAATTTTTGTGAAGAGGGAGGCTTCCAGATGAGAGGTACTTGCTCCTTGATGAAGATGAACCTGCAAAGAACAATTATACGTGCTCGATTCATGAAGAATCGGCCCAAGATTGATAGAATTGCAAGCTCAAATCATGGAAAAAATAGGGTTTCCAAATTTATTGAGAATTGCGTGAACATGGCAATGAAATGGATCGTGATTTGAGTATGATTCGAAACGATCTGAAGGTAGAAATCCACCTAGCAATTAAGCTAATGATTTGGTCTAACTAATCACGCAATTAGCGTTGCTAATCAACGCACGACTATCGAGAATGAAATTAAAGAAATGGAGGGATTAGGTCTGTGGATTCAAGGTTTATTACCTGGAATGAAGTGCTCGACGATCGACCTTTGCTGGAGCTCCACGCGGCGCTGTGGCGGCGATGCAAGGAAGAAAGCCTCCTTGGAACCTCCTCCGATTACCCTCCTCCACGCGAGTGCCTTCGAGCGGAGCTGTCACCTCCTGAGCAAGCGGGGCGAGGCGGGGAAGATAGGGGTCGGGCAACTGGAGCTTGAGAGCTTAGGTTATTGGATAGTTAGTTTTTAATGGCGGATATTTGGGGGTATTTATAAGTGGGATTCGTGAGCTCCAAGTTAAGATCGAGTGGATGGCGATGGAGTAGGTTGTTAGGTGAATAGATCTGAAGGTTTAGATCGGCTGAAGGTGTTACGAGATGCGCGGGGTAAATGGAGGAAGTCGGCTAGTTGGAACAGACCGGCTGAACTGCTTCTTGGAGAAGACAAGCCAGATGCTGACAAGTTTCAGCACCTGGTTGGTCCAGATCTTGAAAATCATTATAAATTCATTAATAAATATTAAATAATGTTATTTTAAATAGGTATAAATACAATAAATGTAAATAAATCAATTATCTAATTTATGACATAATTACTTTTTATAAATAATAAATATTATTTGAATTATAAATATTATATTAATAAATATGTATTTATAAATAGGTTTTAGATTTTTAATTTAATAAATAAATAATTAAAAATTAATTTTGTATTTTCTTAAATATTGTAATAATAAATAAGACTTATGTGAATTTTTATAGATTTTTATAAAGTAATCTACATATTTTAATAAATAAGGGTATAGGTTAGCCAATTCATTTATACCTATAATTTAGGATTTTTTATTTTATTAAAATAATAAATATGCCCCAAAAATTACGAAATAATTTAAGGTGAAAATACAAGATCATGAAATAATTTAAAAATTATAAAATTAAGAAAACTATAAAAAATGTGTGTTACATAAAATAAATAGCCCAAAAACCCTGTTGTCTTTTGGTCCCAAAACCGACTTTTTGCAAACAGACTCCAAATTCGATGAAACCACTTTATTAATTAGAGAATATTATTTTATAAATTTTAAAGGTGAGTAGAGTGAAATTGGAGTTCGTATGAGGAAGTTATGATGTTCGGAAGTTGAGATTTTGACAATTTACAGGCTAGGTTTCTTGGCATATATACATGGTAATAATTTTAACTTATTTTTATATTTTTATATATATTTTTAGGAATAATTAGAAAAAGAGTTTGGTGAAAAATATTTACATATGGATTAATTAAAAATCTTTGAAGTTTTGTATTTATTTTATAAATAGTGGGAAATGTATGGAGTGTGTATTAAATTATTTTTAGGTTTTCTTTCCTTATCTCCCCCTACTTTTTGGTTTGTCGACCAATCCATGTTGACTTGGTCTCGGGGGTTAGGCTATAAATATACCTTACAGTTATATTTATATTTTAAGTCATATTGTATATATTTACATATATTCAATCTGCCTTGGTTATAAGTCTGGTTCTTTATTTATATAAATTATTTGGATGATTAAAAGTGAGTTTTTATTCATGAAGGATGATTTATTAAAAGATGGGAATTAATGAGTATTTACATGCATTTGTTAAGGGTTTTAAGACAAAATGCGACAGAAAAGTTAATGAATCATGGATTCATCAACGAGATACACTTAGACCGCATAGATATTAGTCCAAATATAATTGTTCATCACTCGTTAATAGAACTACCTGTCTAGGAACGATTTTCTCATTTGCATCTCATATAGTATAAAATTTCAATTATACGTTCCATCCCGCATGTAGAGTGTGAGGATCACTATAAGTCTTCTAAACTGGGCATGCATCATTGATTTCACTATTTGCATCGGGTTTTCTCGACTCCCTTCCCATTGGTTTTGAAACTTAGGTTAAAAGGAAATCGGGATCGTTAGGTGTGTCGTGTTTGGTGGATTAACCAACTGATAATTGAACTTAAAATTGGGACTGCTAATCAGAGTTGACCAAAAAATGACTAAGATTAACATTTATTTTCATGAGAGCAAAACCCTCATTGTCTGCATGTGCTATTGTGATTATTGAGAGGTGAGGACGCATCCCTGGGATAGTGCCCAAAACATACTTTAAGCCTTGTGTAATTGGACATATATCTTGATTTATCACCTAATTAAAATTGAAAAGATAAATGGTCGGACTCTTGCGACCATCACAGTGTTGAGTAGGTGAATCCACTACTTGTTCTTGTGTTTGTCTGTTTGGTGTGTTATTTGATGCACTTGCACACTTTCTTCCTCGATCCGCTTCATTATTCCATCTCTCTTCAAAGACGTCAGATCATTGGTTGTTATATACATGTCACTCTTCTTCGACCATATTTTGACCATCTCCACCCTCTTATTCCTCCCCATACCCATACCCCGACCGTGAAGTCAAAACTCCGACTGACTTCCCCAATTATTCGTACTTATCACCTACCCCACATTCTTACACCCCTAATCCACATCCATCCTAGATCTACTCACCATATTCTCGTCTGCTTGCTGGAATCAAGGAACAAATCGAAGAGTAAGCCACTGCTGAGATGAATGATTGGAAGAATCAGTTGCCTCCACATACCTCATTCTCACCTTGAGTTAGGACCAGACAACAATTGACCTATACAGATCTGGCTTGACCTTACGTACAACATGGTCGACCAAATAGACCGAATGGAGAGGCTTACACTACATGATCTTCCTGACTTGATCTGCCTTAGTGATCAAGCCTACATTGACCAGCCTTCATACCATCCATTCGGAGAGCTGACATATACAGGGGATCGGATTCATGCGATCAATTTATAGACCCCATGTCTACTGACTCCACCTTATGGGGATCCGACCAACATCTGCCATACAGATGGGGAATACTCAACCCAGCATTACATACCTGAGTCAAAGTGTGTTGAATATAAGATCCCGAGTTCTCAGCGGTATCCTCAAACTGAGCAGACTTCTCTCATGATGTGCCATGAGAACTTATTTGAGGATGACATTTCTATAATGATCAAGAGTCCAGGTATGAAAGTGGATCATGGATTTCACAGATTGAATTTTGAAAACCTGGAGGACATCGGAGTGACCATATGTCATGTACAACTAGAGTCCCTTCTACCTCCCTCTTCTACTAACCACTTCCCCTCCAAATTACAGTATGTAGATTCTCCTATTCCTCCTTCACCTATCAAAAAGACCAAAAAATTGGAAAACCCGAAAACACCATAAAAATTGAAAATGGAAAAGACCTAAAAAAATAGGACCATGCAGTTGGGGAAGCAATTGATAGAGAGTTAATTTTTTAGCTTCCCTTAATAATGGCCATTTAACACTTTCTCGACCTCAAAAGATTTGTGAGAAGTAAATTGATGCCTAAAAAGTCGGGCAATAAGAGGACAAGTACTGAGAGACACATAGTGTCTATGGCCACCTCTTTGGTGACATGGAGAAAAACCAAGAGCTGCAGAGTGAAACAGTTTTCTTGGTTTGACTGTGAAATTAATGACACTGCCTTCACCCATGCCAGAATCGATGACGACTCACTAATAAATATCCTCCCGACCTTCGTGTTTGCCAAGCTCAAACTCAGATCAAGCAGGAAGACGAGAGAGATCGTTCAGTCGGTTTATCGGTCTATAAGACAGTTGGGAGGAAGCATTTTCGTCATCATTACTTTCCAAGATGCTCTACTCTAAATAGACTTCATGATCATTGACATTGAGCACCGAGGAGAGTTCACCCAGTCTCCGATCATTCTCGAGAAGCCGTTCTTAGCCTTGGCTAAGGCAACTATACATTGCGAGACTCGAGAGATCGAGTTCAGTGCATCAGGAGCACTCCGACCTCATCCAATCTTTGAGGATACATGATATTCTAAGGTAACCCGTAAAGTCACATACAATTGTGACCTCTGAGAGGTAGTTGAGTCTCGTCTCTCTACTACACCTGAGATACTGACTGTCCAGACGACCATTGGTTCAGAGACTCCCTACACCTCCACATCACCCCACTGCTTACATCACCACCACCGTGATAGTTTCTAGAAAGGAGTCACAACAAAAATCTACCCTTGAGTCGGACACGATCATTTATTATTTCCTTGACTATTTAGATGATCCAATGCATGAGCCGACCAATGCCAAGCCAACTGAGAACACTATGCCATACCAGAAACGAGTGCTGACCCTGAAGGAGTATTACAATGCATATGGTGACTCATCTGATGATGAACCTTTGGTCAGAACCTCACACATACCACATCCAGGATCTACACCAAAAGAGACAACTGGGACCAAGTTGAACAATCTCGATAAATCGATTGCTCCATCCTCTAGTCGGTCATCCGATAAGAAGAAGAGTACTGATTCCTCGAGGTGAACCCCGAACTCCTCAAGACGTATCACTCTCCTCTTCCTCTTGATTCTTCATGTTCTAGAGTATCGGCTAAGAAAGTTTCTTTTGACATACCAGAGAAGGAATTTTCTGAGGAGTCCTCATCAGGCCCAGATGAGGTGATCTATGTGAGTCAACTCAGTTCAGTTATTCTTAAGCCATATTTGAGCAAGAAGCCATGTGTCGACCCTCCTTGGGCGTTCCCTACCCCTCGCTATTATTCCCCTAAGGACGACTCTGACAGCGACACATATGTATACTACCCACCCCCTCACTCCCGCAAGCAGGTCTGTCACAAACCTTCTTGATCCTTGTATATTCTCACTCCTCCTTACATAGTCTATCTTTATTTTATTTCCCTCCCTCCCCAGCAATGACGCCATCTGATGGATAGTCCCGAGTGGTTATATTAGTTATCGTTGTAGCACGACACTCAGCAAATTAATCAGAACCGAATCAAATATCTTTGTGAAGAGGACTCGATTTTTATTTATACCTCTGGCAAGTCTGGGGTCGAACACAATTAGGTAAAGGAACAACTTTGTGTAATTCAGAACACTTAGTTCTAGGTTTCCAATGCAGATTTTTTATGTAAAATAACTGTGAATGCAAAATGTTGTGAATTAAATTAATAACAAAACACAAAACTTAATTTTGATGTGAAATTAATTCAATTTAGCCAAACTATATGTTTCCTAAAAACTTAATCCAGTGATGAATGCAAAATAATTTTTTTTGGAATTTTAAGGGTTAAAATGCGATAACGAAAATGCACACTTTTATGGGTTTTCATGCAATTATTCACACAAACAGAATGCAAAAACTATGAAAATTTTGCTGGATCTTAAACATGTTGAAATGAGGCTACAATGTTTTTTTGGAATTTTTTGACAATATATGATTTTATGATGTTATTAATGAAATAGAGTGAAAAAGAGTATTTAATTCCTAATAAATCCACAATGTCAATTCATCGAGAGAAAGAATTATCTCAAAAAGGTATTTTAATATGAAATACAAGAGAATTGGAATTTCACAAAAATAACATGTGTGGATTTAATTAAAAATCATTTATGAAAATAAATCTACAATTTATTTAAGGTACATACGTCGAGCGAGGTTTTCGAAGAGTGATTATTAATTTAATATTATCATTGGGATCCCCAAAATTCCCTGCTCAAATAAACAAATTTTTTATTATTTTTTCTCAATCCAATTAATTACAAAAGAATAATGTGGCAGGAGATTTTGTTACTTATTTACCTACATAGATAATAGGATCGAACTCAGAGAGGCTACAAAACCTAAGGGTTATTAAAATAATCGAAAAATCAATTAAAGGAAAAAGGAATCTCAAATGTAAACTACCTTGTTTTTTGTGAAATTGTACCTTTTTATTTTTTTAATTTTTTTTATTTCTATATTTTTTTCAATTTTTTGATTTTCAAAATTTTAATGATTTTTAGTTTTGCAATTTCTTATTTTCAAAAATATAATTAATTTTCAAAGCTAATGATTTGAACATGAAAGAAATGAATTTTTTATTTACAAAAAATGACAAAAATGTTAAAAAATGTTCAAAGAATTTTTTTACTATTTTTTGTAATTTTTTAGAGATTTTTAGATTTTTCAGGATTTTAAAATGAATAAAAACAAGGGAAAATACAAATAGTGAACAAACAGGTCTATTTCGTAATTTAAAAAATATGAAATGAAATTAAAAATTATGAAAAATTTTTTCCTATAAACTAAAGGAAATTGTCTACACATAAGAACTGAAATCACTATTTATGGATTTTTACTACAATTTGTTATGATTTTTATAAGATTTTGAGTATTTTGTAATTTTTTAGATTTAAAAAAGAATTAATACGTGAAATTTGCACAAAAAATTAGGGCACAGAAGTAAACTAATCTATTTTTTTGGATTTTTTACGAAATATTTGAATTTTTATGATTTTTTAAATTACAATTAGTCAAAAGTGCGATGTTTTTGATTTTTTAATAATAACAAATGATGACAAAATGTAATGTAAAGAATTATACAATAAAGAGACACACATCAGAAGCATAATATGATTTTGGCAAAATTTATTGACCAACCAAAGTATTTATTTCAATGATAAAAAGCATGTAAAATGAAGTCTATTACATAAGGATTGAAACATAATTTCCCCGAAGTTTTACAACCTAAAATTAACAAGAAATAAATAAAGGGAAAAGTCGCAAATTACCCAATGATACGCGTGCAAATCATGTGCTTGAAGGGCTGAAAAGGGTTTCTTTGTGATATTTGAAACTTCCAGGGAGAAGTGCATTTTTTTCAGATTCTTTTTTTAATCCTCTTAGTGTTTCTCTTCTTGTTCTTCCATTTCCAAGCCAAGGAATGGGGCACGTGGGCGCTTCCTCTCCTTCTCTCCAAGGCATGAGGTGGCGGTGGCTCTCACTGTGAGGGCGGCAAGGAGTGTGATGGTTCTAGTAGTCGACTGAGTGGAATGACTAGGTTGGCACGTTGAGCGAGGAGGCAGTCGATGAAGGCATTTGGGTGACAGTGCAGACGGATCTGATGAAGGTGGGCCGTAGGTGGTCAAGGTCCTCGCGCGATTAGAGGCAAGGGCGGCCGACGATGGCGAGATGGTGGAGTGGTGCAGGTTATAGGGCGATGACGATCTGCGGTGCAACTAGCGAAGGACTGCAGCACACGCTGGGCGGTGCCGATATTAATGGTGTGAACGTGACACTGCGGGGGAGCATAGGCCATCACCCCAAGTTGTCGATGGCTGTGGAGTGGATGGCGGTGCGACCTCATCCAGGAGGTAGTCAACGTGCAGTAGTTGGAGGGAGGCGGTAAAGGGTAAAAGTTGAAAATAGAGCTTTGTTCCCTGATAATTAGCTGCATTTCATCACTTATATTGCATAATTAGCATTCATGCTTGTGTAAATAATATCTACATTTTAGCATTCATATTTGCATTAAATAAGGAGCCAAAAATCACTTGTACATATTTACAAGCATATAGGTAAATTCACCTATTTGTATCTATTTTATACAAAATCCAATCCAATAAAATCAACACTATAGTGTATATATTACTAACACTAATAATAGAAAAATATCAAAAAATACTAACTTGTAAAAGTGTCCAATAAAACCCAAATCCAAGTTTGATACCAAGAACCTTAAAATGCACATATCTCTCTCATACAGTGTTCGATTCATGTCTACTCACTTTTAAATTAATGTACAATCAAAGACCTTCAAAACAAGACTAAGTCTAAAAATTGTGTAAAAATTAAAGATGATGCTTCAAAATGTTCTTTAATGACTTTCCAAATTTCATTTAAATTTGAGTTGTCTTGTGTATAAAATAAATAGTTGCGTGATTTCTGTAATTGATTTTAATAATTCCGCAAGTATTGTTTATACGAAATTTCAAGTCTCTTCGATTGTGCATTAAAATATCTTTTTGAGATAAATAGTTCTTTGAATAAATTGATTTTGTGAATTTATTAGAAATTAAATACTCATAGTCACTCTGTTTTAAGTAAATAATTTATTAAAAAATCATATATTATAAAAAAATTCAAAAAAATACAATATAGCTTCGTTTCATCATATTTAACTTCCAGTAAAATTTTCATAATTTTTGTGTTCTTTTTTCATGAAAAATTGCATAAAAACACCAAGGAAGTTTGCATTTTTATTGTTGCATCTTAATTCCAAAAATTCCATAAAATTATATTTTGCATTCATTATTGGATTAGATTTCTAGTAAAAAATATAACTGGGCTAATTTGGATTAATTTCACATTAAAATTAATTTGGCTAAGTTGTGTGTTTTCATATTAACTTAATTCAACTGCATTTTGCGTATGGCATTTTTATTGCATAAAAAATACAAAAAATCTCACTTGGAAAACCGTGAGCTAATTCGCTTAAGTTGATCCGAAGTTGTTCCTTTACCTCCTTGAGTCGACCCTGGGCTTGCCCAGGTTAAAAATACATCAAACCGTGCATTAATTACTTCGTCGATTCATTGATTCGTGTGGTTATTTTTTGATCGATCATGATTGCCCGACTACAACAACAAAATGCGATAAACATTTTAATTAAAAGGGTGATTTTTGGTTCCATCAAATGGCGTCATTGTCGGGGAGGAAAACACTTAGGATCATTTTAGAAAATTAGATTAAGGTTTTTCCACTCAATCGGGTAGTCTGATCCCTGAACCGCCCTGTAATTATTTCATTTTTCAATTACTTTTCTATTTATTTTTGTTTATTTTTCATATCTCTCTCGACCATTGTCTTATTTTTGTACGAGGAACACAAGGCATCGAAGGCGATTTGTCAAGCGAGCCGACGAACCCGCATTGAATTGATCCGAGTGTCTTTGAGAGAACTTATAAAAAAGTCTGCATTTAAAGCGGTTCCCATTTGGGTTCTCGCGTGTGTAACCGAATAAAATGACTCTCTGTGATGTGTGGTTGCTTGCTGTAGAATAGATCCTGCACTCGCAGCTCTTAGAGCTTCCTATGACTACTTATGCTTGTAGTCTATAGGACCACACATCACACTTATCAAGACGTACTTAGATCATAGAGCTAATAGTTAAATTAAATTGTTCATCACTCGCTAATAGAATTGCCTGTCTAGGAACGGTTTTCTCGTTTGCATTTCATATAGTGTAAAATTTCAATTAAGTATTACATCTTGCATAGTAAAGAGCTGGAGGCACTGTAAATCTTCTTACTTAAGAATTCATCATCGTTTTGTCGATCGCATTCGGCTTTTTTCTATTCCCTCTCTCTGTTTTTCAAACTTAGCATAAAGGAATTGGGACTGGACGGTAGACGTGATTGCTTATGTGGATTAACTATAGTGACAACTAATCTCTGAAATCGGGACTGCTAATTTAATTGGACCAAAAAAATGACTAAAATTAACCCTTGTTTGCGGGAGAGCAACCCCGTCATTGTCTGATTTACTTGCAAGTGAGAGAGAGATGACACTAGGATAGAGCCTAAGGCAATACTTTCTTACAGACTACTGGTTCTTTCTTTTTAGGTGATTAGCTACTTTTCAGTGAGGATTTATGGATACCTGGTAAACATTCCGAATTTCCTTAGCAGAATGGGAGGTTTAGAGGATGCCTTAGTCCTCAAGGAACAGGTAGCCATATTTATACGGTCCGTACTTACTCATATATTGGCTGAAAGTAGGTCCAACTAGTTGTAAGAACTGGTCCAGTCTGTAGGGAAGTACAAGAACCTAATAGCTCGTTAATCTTTCAAGACTTGCATTTATCACCAACTAAAATTGACAAGATAATTCGGCCGAATCTTTACGGTCCTCACACGTTGAGTTGGTGAATTTGGGGTTTGCTCTTGCGTTTGTTTTTGTGTTTATGTGTGTATCCATCTGTCCACTTGCACGTTTCTACCTCGATCTGCTTACATTCATCCACTCCTCTTGAAGATGTCGGGATATTGGTCCCCATACCCAGACCTCCCTGGTCACTCCTCCTCAATCATATACCGTTCATCTTTGCCTTCTACTTCTTCCATGTATCCTCCACCATCCGCAGGAGAGCCTTACCCATGGTCGATTACACCTCGACCCGATTATGAAGCCAGATCTTCGACTGACTTCCCTACTTCTTCGCATTTTCTCACCTACCCCACCTTCTTACTCCTCAGATCCACTTCCACCCTTGGTTGGTTTACCTTATAGTCGGATGCTTGCTGAAATCAAGGAATCTTTTGAAGAGCAAGCTACTGCTAAGATAGAAAACTGGCTGAATTATGTGGCCCCACATACCTCATTCTTACCTCAAGTAGGGACTGGACAACAATTTACACATCCTAACTTAATTTTAGGGCATGACATGGTCGATCGAACATATCGAATGGAGATGCATGCACCTTATAATCTTCTTGACTTGATTGACCTTAGTAATAAAGCCTACATTGACCAACCTTTATACCACACATTCGGAGAGCCTACACATTCACAGGATTGGACTCATTAATTCGATCTAGGAATTCCCTCTTTATTGACTCCATCATATGAGGTTCCGACCAATATTTGCCATTCGGATGGTCCATACTCGACCCAGCATTACATACCAGATTTTAGGTATGTTGAGTATGAGACCCCAAGATCTCAACAGTATCCTCCTACTGAACAAACTTCTCCCATTATTTGTCATGAGAACTTTATGGAGGATGACATTTCAAGACTTATTGAGAAAAATGAATCATTTGGTAACAAGTTAAGAGATGTCACTCAAATATTGCACTCATTTTCTGCCAGCTTGGGTATGAAAGTGGGGAACACCATGAATAGATTTGATGTTGAAAACCGAGCAAGCATTATAGAATCCACACACTTTGTATAACTGGAGTCCATTCTACCTCACTCTTCTACTAACCACTTACCCTCTAATCCAGAGTCTGATCATTCGTCCATCAAAAACATCAAAAAACTGAAAATCTTAAAAAGATCAAAAAAATTGAAAAATAGGAAAATCTCATAAAAATAGAAAATGAAAAAGACCTAAAAAAATTAGATCTTGCCCTAAGGGAAGCACTCGATGAAGAATTGATTTTTAATCTTCCCTTAATAAAGGCCATAAATCACTTCCCTAACCTCAAACGATTTGTGAGAAGTAAATTAATGCCTAAGAGGTCGGATAATAAGAGGACAAGGACTGAGAGACACATAGTGTTTATGGCCACCTCCTTGGTGATGGGGAGAAAGACCAAGAGCTGCAGAGTGAAGCGGGTGCCCCGAATTGAGTGTGAAATCAAAGACACCATTTTTACCCATGCGAGAATCGATGATGACTCATCAATAAATATCCTCCCGACCTCCGTGTTTGACAAGCTCAAACTCGGATCACTTAGGAAGTCCAGAGTGATCGTCCAGCTAGCTGATCGATCCATAAAACGAGCGAGAGGAATCATTTCAGTCATCATTACTTTCTAAGGTTCTCTACTCCAAGTGGATTTCACGATCATTGACATTGAGCATCGAGGAGAGTTTACCTAGTCTCCGATTATTCTTGGGAAGCCATTCTTAGGCTTGGTTAAGGCGACTATAGATTACGAGACCCGGGAGATTGATTTTACAACATTGGGAGCGCTCCGATCTCACCCATTCTTTGATACACTTTACTCTAAGGTGACTCACATATCCGCAGACAGGCGTTACCACCGAGAGATAGATGAGTCCCATATCTCTACTACACATGAGTTACAGACTGTCCGGACGACCATTGGTTCAGGGACTCCCCACACCTCCACTTCACCAACTGTTTGCACCACCACCGTGACATCTTCTAAGGAGGACTCACAACCCGAAGCTATCATTGAGTCGGACATGACTTTTGCTGATTGCCTTGACCATTTTGATGATCCGACATATGCGATTAAAAATGTCAAACCAACTGAGATCACTAGCATCTTCCTGAAACGTGCACTGACCCTTCAAGAATATTATAATCTATATGGTGACTCGTCTGATATGGAACCCATGGTCCGCACCACACCACATCCCAGACCTTCGAAGCAGACAACCAAGACTAAATTGACCCCACCCAAAACTACAATTGCTCCCTCCTCTAGTTGATTATCTAGTGAGAGGAAGTCGAGAATTGATTCCTCGAGGTGTTTTCCCGAACCTCTTAAGGCGTGTCGCTCTCCACTCCCTTACAATGATTCAGGTTCTAGAAAACTGACTGAGAAAGTTTCCTTCAACATTCTGGAAAAGGAATTTTCGGAGGAATCCTCATCGGGTCCAGATGAGGTGGTTTATATGAGTGAACTCAGTTCAGTTGTTCTTAAACCCTATTTCAGCAAGCACTCGTGTGTCGATCCTCATTGGACAATCCATACACCTCACTATTATTCATCTGAGGACGATTTCGACAGCGACACATATGTATATTACCCACCTCCTCGCTCTCAAAAGAAGGTCCATCACAAACTTTCTTGATCCTTGTATATTCTCACTCCTCCTTATAGATATTTTCTTTATCTCCCTCCATAGTGATTTAAATCACTCGTCCCGATTACATATCATTTCATTTTATGGCTATACTTGGGATTACCGGATCCTAAGTATAGGGGGGAGAGTGACCCGAGTCTCTTCATCATTCTCTGTACATTCTCTAGATCTCATCGGTTCTCCGGGCAATCTTGTCCTACACTTAGGCTGACCAAAGCCTAAGTATAGGGGGGAACCGATGCCCATCATGTGTTTATACTCATCCACTAACTCTCTTAACCTCGCCAGCCCCATTTTTTGATCTTCTTCTATACTTAGGCTGCCAGCGCTTAAGTATAGGGGGATGGAGCGACTTCTACCCTTTTTGTTATTTTAGCTCTCCTCTGAGGACATAGCACACGCTAAGTATAGAGGGGCATGTATATATTACATTTATACTTTACCCATAGCTCGTACTTTCGCGTATTTTCGTATATATTATGCAATAATTATGGGTGGGTAAAAATTGATTTTTTTGTAAAATTCATATATACTTGTATAATAGTATATTGTATAATACTTGTAAAATACTTTTGTAAAATTTGTTGTAAAATAGGAGGTATACCAAAAAAACAAAATAAAAACAAAAAATAGGCTTCTTATTTACTTTGCATTTAAAAAAAATGTGCCTTGCATGTCATTCATCTCTATAGCATGTCATCTGCATCTCATATGCATGTTTAGCATATGCAAAGTAAAAAAGTCAGTTTGTTCTGAACAAGTTTATGAATAGATGTCGAGAATGGATTTGATTTGACCTTAATCTACCTAATCTCAGAGGAACCTTAGAGGAACTGGAGTTAAGATTTTTCAGGTCGAATGCCTTAATTCTTTGAGTCCGCAATTCTACATTTACATGTCATCTTGATAGGTCTAAGTAGAATATTTTGTACACACACATGATTATTTTAGACAATGACCTAACTTGGAAAAGCACCATGCACGTGGCTTTTCATTGATGAGATGGTGAGGAGGTAGAATCCTTTGGCTTGGAGTAGCACACGGGTGGAAACATCCGTCCTCCTCTTGGGAGAGTAGTGCATCTCAACCTAGTCTAGTGGTGTTGACGTCTAAGGACGGGGTGCTGTGGGTTGCAATAATGCTTCAAAAGAGGGATAGTCTATTGTCTCAAGAACAAAAACTCTTGATGTACATGTTACAGCTTGTATATATGTCATAAAAAAGAGAGAAAACTAAAAAATGTACAATCTCCAAAAGTGACAGGCCTGATTGAAAAGTAAAATGCTTGCTGGAGTGTATATACAAGTATGGAAAATAAGAAGAGCTTCAAAGCTTGCTGCTGGGTGACTTGGCTACACTGGTCAAGTATCCTAAGATAGGGTAGCTACACTGGCTACCGTCCATTCTTCTCTCTATCCCCTCTTCTTGAGCTGGTTGTACTTGAACTTAGAAGGAAATACCACACTCCTCGAGGAAAGAGTTACTGGACCGAGGAAATAGAGTTACCTTGTTAGAGGAGGCCATTTCTTTTCCATTTATGATGTGGAGAGCTATATTTCACTTACACATTACAAGTAAGAATCATAGTCATCAGAATTTTGCGTATGAGGATTTTTCCTGACCTGACTGTTGAGGCGACCTGAATAAGAGACTTTTGGAACTTAAAGCGTTATTAGGTCTAAAATTCGTATCCCAATAAAGTTCCACCACACTATTAATCCAAATGTCGAGTCAAGCTCCATTTTCACCCGTTGTTCATGACCTTGGTATGGAAACCGAAATCATTTCACTTTTGCATTTCAATTTAGTTGCTCTCGAGACGAGCAAGGTTTAAGTATGGGGGTTGATGAATTTGTGATTCGTCACACTAAAAGTTGAAAATAGAGCTTCGTTCCTAAGTATTTAGCTGCATTTCATCACTTATATTGCATAATTAGCACTCATGCATGTGTAAATAATATCTGCATTTTAGCATTCAAGTTTGCATTAAATAAGGAGCCAAAAATCACTTGTACATATTTACATTTATATAGCTAAATTCACCTATTTGTATCTATTTTATATTAAATCTAAATCCAATAAAATCAACACTATAGTGTATATATTACTAACACTAATAATAGAAAAATATCAAAAAAAACTAACTTGTAAAAGTGTCCAATAAAACTCAAATCCCAAGCTTTAAACCAAGAACGTTAAAATACACATATCTCTCTCATACAGTGTTCGATTCAGGTCTACTCACTTTTAAAGTGATATACATTCAAAGACCTTCAAAACAAGACTAATTTCATAAAAATCGGAGATCGTATGTGAAACATGGGTTTTGGGCCCCTATTGTATATTGTTCATATTGACCATTACCCTCCACTTTTATCTTTTTATTTTTTCTTAATTATTAAAAATCCAAAAAACTAGATTAAATTGTAAATATTCTTTTCATATTTTATCTATTTTTTTATTTTTCTCTTATTTAAAAATGACAAAAAATTGCAAAAGATAAAAATTCGGTATTTTATACCTATAATATACCACCCAAAAATACACTTCAAACATATGGCTTATTTTGATTTTCGATCCTTCATAAAAGTTGTAGATCTTGTTGAGACGAGCAACTTTCGTGTTGACCACATTTTCATTTGAACCCTTTCATTATTTCTATTTGATTTTCTTTACATTTATTTTTTTGTTTTTTCTAGGTACGACATGTGGCAGCTCCTGGAGCCACCACGTGTCACCCTATTTTTTATTAATTTATAAATTTCTTTTTTATTTTATTTCTTATTTGCTTTATTTATTATTTTATTTATTTATTATTTAATTATTTATTTATATTCATTTATTTTCTTTTATTTATTTTTCCTTTATTATTTCAGCCTACCTATTTTAGTTTACTTATTTTATTTTTCTATTTTCCTTTTTACTTCTTCTTAACTTGTTCCCCACTCCAAGTCTCCACCACTTATCTATTTTCTCCACCACTCCTCTATTTTCACCACTTCTTTTCTAACTTCCTCGTCCTTCTCTTTTTATTCCCCTCACCCCCTTCATTCATCTTCATTTGCCAGTTGAGAGACTGGAGCCATCAACCCCCCTCATGTTGTAGGTGACAGCTGTGACACGTTTATGTAGAGTGACGATGGCCATTCCCTTCGGCGAGATCCGCGAACTTTTGGTTCACGTTGCATGAGAACTCCATGTCGGCTGCCAGAGCTTCTAAGCACCCGCTATCTCCTTGAAGAGACGACCGAAGTTGAGATCCACCTCCTCCAATATTGGCGAATCACAGGTAAATTTCTCTCTCTTCACTTTGTCATTTTTTAGTCTAATATCCATTGTTTGTCGTGTGCATCTCCATTGCATTTTCACCACCATCAAACGTACAACAACCATCATTACAACATCAGCACCTCATAATCATATTTTTATTCTTTTTCATTCTTACATCATTATCATCATTATACATCACAAATATCACCTCTTCATTCATATTTTTTTCTGTTTACAAAAAATAAAAAAAAATAAAAAATAAAAAAAGGGTGCAAAAGAAGCCAGCGACACCTGCCGTCGACCTCCGCCGCGCATCCCCACCACAGAGGTCCATGTCGTTCACGCAAGCAAGCACACGACAGCTAGCCCAGCCTCGGTCGCCAGCCAGGTCATAGCGCACCTTCAGCTCACGCCGCCCGCGGCACCCTCCGCTTGCTCCTTGCCGCCTGCGCGCGGCCGCCAACCGTGCTCTCGCGTCGCACCCCAGCACGACTCTGCTCGCGCTGGCTCATCCTTCCGCCCTCTAGTCGCCTCTACAGGAGTGCCACCCCCTGTTGTGCTTCCAGCGGTGACCGACCACACAACCCTCCAGCCTGTCTATGCGCTCGTTGCGCCCCTACGCGCCTTCCTGCGGCCAGTGCTGCCTGCCCGCCCGCACGACCTCTACCGACCACCCGCGACCTTCAACTTTCTCCTGTAGCATCGCAGCAGCGCATGCTCATGCGTACAGTCGCACCCTCTCTACTGCGACTCAGCCACCATCCACTGCTACACGCGTGGCCAAGCGTGTCCACCGCCCCCTGGCTCCGCGTCGCCCGTCGCCCCTCCCGTATGCCCTAGTTGTTCCAAATCCACGTTGAGAAGGTCCATTCCCTTTTTTATTTTTTATTTTCTTGTGAAAATTGCATCTTAAACATGTAAAAATTCTTTAATTCCAAAAGTTACCTTATGCACATTTTTTATTAAATTTTAATTTCTGTATTGTAAAGACAACCCTGACTTGATTTGACTTAATTCATTTGCATTTTGTATTTAGCATTTTTATTGCATAAAAAATAGAAAAAATCTCACTTGGAGAACCGTGAGCTAATTCACCTAAGTTGATCCGATGTTGTTCCTTTGCCTCCTTGAGTTGACCCTGGGGCTTGCCCAGATTAAAAATACATCAAACCACGCATTATTAATTAATTTCTCGATTCATCGATTTGTGTGGTTATTTTTTAATCGATCCTGATTGCCTGACTACAATAACAAAATGCGACAAACATTTTTATTAAAAGGGCAATTTTTCGGTTCCATCAGCAGGGAATGCTGCCTGCAGATTCTTTTTTTTTTTATTTTTTAAATTTTTTTGTTTTAGATACAGAAAAAATAGATAAAAAATAGAAATTATTTTTTTGAAAATAGAAACGGCAGAAACTTTTTCTTTTTCTTTTTTTCTTTTTTTATTTTATCCTGCAAAACAAATGTTAGAAAGAAAAAACAATCTATTTTATTTTTTTTAATTCTGCATAAACAAATGAAGACGCGAGCACGAAGACTCGATTCTGATTATTCAAAATGCGAAAATAAAAAAAATAGATGTGTGAACGGGTTGTGGATCCGGTAAATGGTGATGGTAAGATCCGAATCTCCGACCACCATGCATGGTTAGAGGTGGTAGATTATGTGAGATAGAACGTGAAGTGAAGGGAAATCGAAGCTGAGATGGAAAATCGGATCAGGAAGAGCAAATCGAACCGTGATGAGTGATCAAAAAAGTTGATTAACTAAGATATAGAAAAATGGCAATGAAATAAAAAAATGCGAAAAATTAAACTACGATTATCCTAGGTTAAAAATAAGAGAAGAAAAATGTGGATCTCACAGTAGGAGCGGATGATACCATAATTGGCTCGATGAATGCCGACTCGTTGTCACCGGGCGGCTCGGAGGCTAAGCACCCTTCTGCGATAAGATGGCTCTTAGAGAATAGGCTTCTCCCACCAAAGTTTTTCAAGTGATAATGAGGGAGGAGGAGCCAATTAAATAGAGGAATAATTGAATTTGAATTTAAAAATTGAATGGAGATAAAGAGATAAGAAAGAATTTGAAATGAGATAAAGATAAAAAAGAAATTAGTGTTAAAATTATTTACAAAATTTATTTATTTTATTTTCTTTATTTTATTAAATTAAATAATAAATGTTAATTTTTATTTTTTTGTGGTCGTTATTTAAGGATATCAATTATATACATATAATATATACATATGGTACATTATATACTTAATTAAATAAGGAAAATAATTTTTTGTTTTAAAATTTTTATTTATTTATTTATTTTTATTTTTTATTTTAAATAATTATAAACTTTTTTAAAATTATTTACAAATACAATATGTAGAAATAAATGGTAAAATTGCACAAACCACCCCAGAAATCCGTCTTTCAAACTGCAACTCCAAAAATTATGAGGCCATAGACATTTTAAAGATAATTTAATTTAGAATATAATGGAAGTGAATTTGGTTTAATTTGAGATCATATGGAGCCAGAATTGGTCTTTCAATTGTCACTTTATGGATTTTTCCAGATGTAGTTACTTTTATTCTATAAATGATGTTATTTTGTAATTATTTTTATTATTTAGGAAACATTTTTATTTACAATTTATGTTTTGAAAAATATTTAATTTGAGGTCAATGTATATACAAATAAAATAGTAAAAGTATACACTTTATTTGGGATTTTCTTATTAAGGATCCTATCTCCCCCTACTTTATTCCTGGTCGATCAGGTCAAGTCTTGACCTTTTCTCGGGGTTCAGGTCAGTATGTATCTATTACATATATACAGTTTTTTTCTTTATTTTTCCTTTATTTATTTTATTATTTTAGGTTAAAATAGTAAAAAGTGTAAAATAGTTACACAAAGATGCAAGTTAGTAAGAATATGGAGTTATTATTATATACATGTATTTTATAAGGGATTTTAAGCTAAAATAAATGAATAAAGATGTTAGCTTATCTGGGTTTTTAATTATTTGAATTATGAACAATCCGTTGCAACCCAGTTAAACGTCAACGAACAAACAATTTTTTCTTCTCTCGCTGCAAGATACTTACCGAAAATAGTGTATAGCAAGAGAAATTTTTGCTATTTATTTACCTGTATAGCGGACAAGATCGAACTCAGGGATGATACAATTCCCGAGGGTTATTCAAATAATCGGAAGAAATGCAATTAAGAGAAAGTAGGAATCTCAAAGGCAAACTATCCTTGGTTTTTGTGGAATTTTTTATTTATTTATATTTTATTTCTATTTTTATTTTCTTATTTTCAAATTTTTACGGATTTTAATTTTGCAATATTTTTTAATTTTCAAATAAAGAACAATATGCACAAAATAAGAAAGGCGCGCACCAAACTCTTTTTGTATTTTTCAATTATATAAAAAATGCTCAGAAAAATCCAAAGAAAATATTTTTGTGTTTTAAGGGTTTTGAAATATTTTTGGGAATTTTTGTAGAATTTTCATATATTTTTATATTTTTCTAAAAAAAATAGTGGCAAAAATGAGAAACAATGCATAGCCTGGAGTAATTTGCAACTTAAAAATATTTTAAGTGCCCAAAACTCTTGGCAATTATTTTTATGATGAAATAGATGCAAATATCTACAAACAAGAACTGAAATCACGATTTTCATATTTTTTGTAGAATATTTTATTATTTTTTTATAATATTTTATGTATTTTTCAATTGTTTTGAGTTTTATAAAGAGTTATTTCGTGAAATTTGCAAAGAAATTAAAAGACAATGAAATAAAACTACTCTATTTTTTGGGAATTTTTAAACAATACTCAAATTTTTATGATTTTTGAATTTCAAGAAGAGAAAAAGACACTATTTTTTATTTTATAATAAGTTTTGCTTTGTGATTGATTGTGTGCATACTCGATCCTTCCGCGCATTTGTGCCTTTTTCATTGCATAGCTTAAGTTGACTATCGTGCTCTCTTGATCCCCTTCTTTTATTTCAGAGATGGCCAACTGGAGTTAATTTAATCCGATCTTCGCGGATCCCTCGCACCCTCTAGCCTATGCACCTTCCTTTTTCTAGGAGGACTTTCCTCCTGATTTTTGTGCATATCCTCCTAACCCAGTGTTTCAGGAATCAGACTTTTATTCTCACCCACCCACATTCCACTCACCCGATCCTGGGATTTTGGAGTCACCTTTCATGATGTCCACACTTGAGACCCTGAACCAGATGATGGAGCATATGAATTTGATGATTAGAAATCTATTTAACATAAATAAGAGATAGAACACTGCTCCATTATTTGTGGATATGGATTAACTTGAGGATAATCATGAGAGCTTGCAATCGCCCAATATACAAAAATGAGAAAATTTTAAAAATCCAAAAAGATTCCAGGAAACACATTGTTGATTCATTTTATGAGGAGAGAGCACCCATGCCAAACCATTTTCCCACATAGTCATTCACCACATGTCCCAACCTTGACCCTGAGGATACCACTTTACAGACTGCTCTTAGCAATCCTCATGTATATGCTGATTCTGATCTCCCCCATGCATGGAGGAGATCCAAAAATTAAAAAAAGTGTTGACTGAACCTGAAGTGGGGTGGCCACCCTTCTTGAGATCATTAAAGCCCACTTCACCAGGTCATGGCACATTTATCTCCTCCTCAACACAAGAAGAGAAAGCAGAGAAGCAGATCTGAGTGTCACATCTTGACCATGGCCACTGCCCGTGCCATCTCCCACCGTCCACATTCTAAGAAAGGGAACACTGCCACACCTCTTGTGAGTTGCTCCATATCCGACTATTCTTGTGATAACACTGTCCTTGATGGTGGCGCTTCAATCAATATAATACCCTTCTCTATGGTACAGTCTCTTCATCTTGGGCCTCTGAAGAAAACCAGGATGATAGTTCAATTTGCTGATAGATCTATTAGTAGGCTGAAGAGTATTCCATAAAATGTTGTCATTCTTATTCAGGGCATGAACTTCACTTCTGATTTCGTCATATAGCCCATGAAGACCCCTAGCCCTATGGAGCACCCTCTAATCATCATGGGACAACCTTTCCTTGCCTCTGTTGGAGCCGTTATTGATTATGGATCAGGAGAGATTTGTTTCCGTTCTGATGTAGGGAGCGATGTGTCGATCACTACACCCATTACTGACCAGAGACCTGCATCCCATGAGAGCGTGCCCGTGTTAGCCAAACCAAAGGACTTTGACCTTGATGATACTATCAGAGATTCTTGTTGTATTCTGGTTGATACTGAGACCCAAGATTTCCTCTTCAAGTAGGAAGACTCAGAAAGCATAGACTTTGGAATTCCCCCTTCTGGTATGTGGAGATGCATTGATGACATCTGCGGGATTTACATAATAGACACCCTAGAGCGGAAGGCAGACTCTGAGACTAGACAAGATGAACATGATTTGACTACTTCACTGGTGACTCTATTCCTATTCACCTTGATTTAGATGAGACTGATAAGGCCAAATTTGATTTGATTGCTTTTATAAAGGAATATGGTCCTTTGATGAAGATGATGATCCAGTAGAGGCTCTCCGGGTTAGAATTGATCTTACTTTTTCTGATAATTATTTCGAGCCTTTTTTTACTTTGATATTTGAGAGACTTCCCAGGCAGGACATGACCACACTACTTCCACTGACCGATTCGTGCCTTCACACTCTGAGACTTCTGAGGACACATTCTTGATTAATCCTGATTAGTTTATGTCTAATGATAACCCCAATATTGACCTACACTTTGTTAGATCCATTCCTCAACGATCTCGCAAGAAGGTCCGCTTTCGACCTTCTTGACCTTTGTACATCCACTCCTCTTGTATATCCTTTCGTTTTATTCTTTCTTCTCCCATTTTATCGTTTACCCCTTTCTGTGTATATATATGCTATACTTAGGATGTGGTTTATTCTAAGTATAGGGGGTGAATGATTTGTGTTGTTCATATTCATCTTGTTCATCACTCCGATTGTTGCTTATACTTAGGGAGACTCTACCCTAAGTATAGGAGGAGTGATGTTGTTCACATTGTCTCTTTTGTGTTTTTATTCTTTTGTTCTTTCGATTGTCCCCCAACTTGTTGAAATTCTATACTTAGGGCTATTCTACCCTAAGTATAGGGGGCAAGTCAAGCCGCTGAGTCCATACATTCTCGTCATCGGTTTTTCCCTCTTGTACAGTCTTCTATACTTAGGATACTTGATCCTAAGTATAGAGGGGATCACCGACTTCTATTATTTTCACCTCTCTTTGAGTCGTTGTAGCATAGGAGTCTTTTCACTTTTCTATACTTAGCACGGGTTATGTCTTCCTTTACCGCTCTTTGATCACTATGAGGATATAGTTTGAGCTAAGTATGGGGGGGTGTCGTATATATTATATATATACTTTAGACATAACTCATACTTTTAAATATGATTATTTTTGGGATATATATATATAAATTCATAAAATCCACGTGTGTATATAGACTTGGGTCACCTTTCAAAAACAAATACAAACAAAATAAATAAATAAATAACAAAAAACAAAAAATGAAAAAGCAAAAAAAAAACAAACAATAAAAACAACAACAATAAAAAAACAAAAAAAACAAAACAGATAAAGAAAAACCCAAAGCGAGTCCTTGTATATACTTCTATATATATTACTAACCCTTTTTCCTTTTAAAAAAACCTAAAAACTGCACAACCAAAAGTCTATAAAAATTTGCGTAATTGAAAAAAATTCAAAAAATCTCTCTTTTCACATGTGCATCATTTTTTCCTTTCTTTTCCAAAACCCATAAAAAATTCATAATTAGAAAATTGTTTCAAAAAAAGGAAAAAGAAAAAAAGAGATTTTGTTTTCTTTTTGCGTTGTACATATTTCTTGCATTTGCATGTGCATTTTTCAGGATAGTATTGACATTTAAACTAAGTCTGGAATAAATAGAAGAATGGAGCTTCTGTAGACCTTAATCCACTTAATTTTAGAGGAACCTTATAAGAAATGGAGTTAAGGCTTTTCAGGTCCTAGCGACTTAATTCTTTTAGTCCATAAGACTATGTTCATATGCCATCTTGATTAGTCTAAGTAGAATATTCAACAACACACGCATGATTCTTTCAGATCGTGGCTTATCTTGGACAAGCACTCTACACGTAGCTCTTCATGGAGGAGGTAGTGAGGAGGCATAATCTTTTGGCTTGGAGTAGCATACGAGGGTAGTACATCTAGGCGGAACCTATCGTCTTCCTCTAGGGAGGGTTGTGCATCTCAACCTGATCTAGTAGCATTGAGGTCTAAAGACAAGATGTTGTGGGGTTGCAATAATGCTTCAAAAGAGGGATAGTCTACTAGCTCAAGAGGAAAAACTCCTTATGTACATGCTTCACCTTGTATATATTTTCAAAAAAAAAGAAAAATGTAGACTCTTCAAAAGTGGATAGGCCTGATTGAAAAGTAAAATGCATGCCAGAGTGTATATACAAGGATAAAAAAAGAATATAATAAGAGCTTCAAAGTTAAATTTTTGTAAGCTTACATTTGGATGACTTAGCTACACTGGTCATGCATCCAAGGATAGGTAGCTACACTGGTTACCGTCCATTCTTTTCTCCATCTCCTCTTCTTGAGCTGGTTGTAATTGAAATTAGAAGGGAATATCTCCGCTCCTCGAGGAAAGAGTTGCTAGACTGGGGGACTAGAGTTACCTTATTGAGGGAGGTTGTTTCTTTGCTACTTTTGAGATGGGGAGCTATATTTCACTTACACCGTACAAGTAAAGATTCATAGTCATAAGAATTTGTGTATGTAGACTTGTTCTGACCTGACTGTTGAGGAAACCTGAATAGGAGTCTTGTGGAACTTAGAGGATGTTAGGTTTTAAATCCATTTCCCATTAAGGTTCCACCACACTAATAATCCAAAGGTCTGACAAAGCTCCATACTACAATTTTATGAAGATAAGATTAATACTCAATATTGTCTTAATTTCTTTATTTTTCCTTTCTTTTTTCTTTTATTCACTTATTCTTTCAAATAAGAGTTTGCTAAGGGACTAGCAAAGGTAAATCATAGGGAGGAGATTGATGAATCTACGATTCATCATCTTTATTCATTTATTTTATCTTAAAATCCCTTATAAAACACATGTATATAATACTAACTCCATGCTCTTACTAACTTGCATCTGTGTGTAAATAATGTATATTATTTTAACCTAAAATAAATAAATAAATAAATAAATAAAAATAAAGAAAATAAAATAAAAAAGGAAGATTGTATATATGTAATAGATACAGGTTGACCCGAACCCCGAGAGAAGGTCAAGACTTGACCTAATCGACCAGGAATAAAGTGGGGAGATAGGGTCCTTAATTAGAAAATCCAAAAAATGTGTATTGTGTATATTTGTATACTACATTATTTTATTTGTACCTGAATTGACCTCAAATCAAATAACTTTCAAAATCAAAGTTGTAAATAAAAATGTGTTCTAAATAATAAAAATAATTACACAATTAAATCATGTAAAGAATAAAAGCAACCACACTTGGAAAAAACCACTAAGCAATTATTGAAAGACCAATTCCAGCTCCATATGAACTCAAATTAAACCAAGCTCACTTCAATTGTATTCTAAATAATTATCTTTAAAATGGCGATGATTTCATAATTTTTGGAGTTACGGGTGAAAGGTTGGTTTTCTGGGGTGGTTTGTGTAATTTTCCCATATATTTGTACATATTGTATTTGTAAAAATTTGTAAATATTTTTACTAATTATCTAAAATAAAAATAAAAAATTTAAATAAAAAACTATTTTTCTTATTTACCCATGTATATAATGTCATATATGTGTATAACATATGTATATGGTTAATTTTCTTAACTAACTACCACAAAAATATAAAAAAATTAACATTTAATTTCCAAATAAATAAAGTGATAAAAGTACAAAAAAATAGTTAATTATTGTAAATATTTATCTTGCTAGTTTATCTCATTTCAATTTTTCTTATCTCTTATCTCTTATCTTCATCCAAAAAATTCAAAAAAAAATTCAAATTTCAAGCTCCATTATCTTTTTTGTTTATATGGATCTTTCTCCATCATTTTAATTTGATCAATCTTTGGTGAGAGGAGCCCAATCTCCGAGAGTTTTCTTGTTGCAGAAGGGTGCTTAGCCTCCGAGTCGTCCAGTGACAGCGCATCGGCCTTCGTCGAGATGATCAAGGTATTTTCCGCTCCTAAGGTGAGATCCATTTTCTCTTCTTTTATCCTAGGTTAATTGTAGTTTTATTTTCTCGTATTTTCTCTTTGTTGTCATTTTTTATCTAGATCTTAGAATCATCACTCAATTTACTCCGCCACCGACTCGATTTTTTTCATCTCACATTCTCGATCTATACGCTTTCTTTTCTACCTCGCACGATCTTTCACCTCCGACCACACACGGTGGTCGGAGATTCGGTTCCATCTGCCATTCCCTTTGGAACTGCATGCATTCACATCTTCCGTGTGATTTTAGGATTGAATCAATATGCTCGTTTCCTAATTTGTTGATAAATAATTTTTTAATAAAAAAACAAAAAAAATAATATTTGTTTTTCTTCTCTCTAACATTTGTTTTGCAGGATCACCTAAAAAAGAAAATTTTAAAAATTAAAAATGAAAAATACTTATTTTACAGTTCCTTCTTAAAAAAAATTAGTTACAGTTTTCTGTTTACACATAAAAAGAAAAAAAACAAGAAAAAAACATCAGCAGGTCGTCCACAACGGCCACAGCCTAGCGACCGCTCCTTTGCCCCTCCGCGTGGCGCCACCTCCAGCCAAGCCGGTGCTGCCATCGAGCACCTACGCCATGACTGCCCGCGTGCGCCGCCCTCCTCGGCAGCGCTCCAGGAACTACCGTCAAGTCACAGCTCCTCCGTTCAACTGATGCTCGTGCCCCGATAACCTCCTCCCATGGCGTCACCATTCCACTTCACTGTGTGGCACTCCGTAGCAGCCAGCGCGACACCACGCCACCGCCCGCGCGCTCCATTCTCGTGCGGACTTCCGTGCTCCGCCCCACACCTCCAGAGCACCGTCGCCTCTGAGTGCCCCGTACGGTGCCTCGCGAGCCCTGCCTCGACGCTGTGCTAGGCGGTGTCCTCCGCCGACGAGCAGCCCCTCAGATCTCCGTGTGGAGGCGCCACCGAGACCTACGCCGACGCGCCACCGCCCGCAGATCGTTGCCGACAACACGCAGTGGCCAGCCCCCATTGGCGGCGCCACCTCTATCTCCCCCTCTTAGCTTTGAGATTGAAGATTAAAGAAAATCCTAGAGGTTAAAAAAATATATTTTGGAAAAAATTACAGCTTCACCCTTGGAAGTCTCCATAATTGCATAATGCCCCCTGCCAGCAAGTAACGTGCAGCTGACGTGTTTTTGGGTAAAATTTCGAAAACCACCCTCTATTTATTTCTGGTTATCATTTCATGCAAAAACATTGACTTTTTGCATTCTAGTCCTTTTATTCCAGACTTTATATTCTTGCTTATTTTTATGGAATAAATAGCATTTGTGCTTAATATATTCAGCAAAAATTCATATTATCTCCTGTTTGGTTGAACTCTCTGCAGTAATTTTTGCATTGCATTTTATCATCATTTATCATTATTATAAAATAAAAAATAGTGTCTTTTTCTCTTCTTGAAATTCTAAAATTCATAAAAAAATTGAGTATTGTTCTAAAAATCCCCAAAAAAATTAGAATAGTTTTATTTCACTGTCTTTTAATTTTTATGCAAATTTCACAAAATAACTCTTCATAAACCCCAAAAAATTCAAAAATACTTAAAATATTTTAAAAATCATAAAATATTCTACAAAAATCCAAAAACTATTATTTCAGTTCCTGTTTGTAGATATTTTCCTCTATTTTCATCATAAAAGAGTTGCCAGGAGTTTTTGGCACTTAAATATTTTTAAGTTGCAAATTACTCCAGGCTGTGCATTGTTTCTCATTTCCGTCAATGTTTGATTTTTAGAAAAATAAAAAACAATGAAAATTCTATAAAAATTCCCAAAAATATTTCAAAGCCCTTAAAATACAAAAATATTTTCTCTGGATTTTTCCGAGCATTTTTGATATAATTGAAAAAGACAAAAAGAGTTTGGTGTGCGTCTTTCTTATTTTGTGCATATTGTTCTTTATTTGAAAATTTAAGAATATTGCAAAATTAAAATTACTAAAAATTTGAAAATCGGAAAATAAAAATTAGAAATAAAATATATATTTTATAAATAAAAACTCCACAAAAACCAAGGATAGTTTTCCTTTGAGATTCCTACTTTCTCTTAATTGCATTTCTTTCGATTATTTGAATAACCCTCGGGAATTGTAGCCTCCCTCAGTTCGATCATGTCTGTTATACAGGTAAATAAGTAGCAAAAATTTCTCTTGCTCCACATTATTTTCTGTAATTATCTTGCAGCGAGAGAAGAAAAAAATTGTTTGTTCGTTGACACTTAATTGGGTAGCAATAACTTGTTCATAATTCAAATAATTAAAACCCCATATAAGCTCAATTAACAAAATGGCGTCGTTGTCGGGGAGGCACGACGAGGGTAGTTAGGTTTCTCTTTTGACCTGTTGTTCTTCATTGTATATATTTATGTATATATTTCCACATTCACTCCATTGCTCATATTCACTGTTTCATTTCATTTTTTTCTTTCAGCTTATATTTTTATAATTGTGTTTCTTACACATTCTCTCTTTCTTTTTCTTGCGAGGGCCCGCGGAGTGAAGGAGACAATCCTAGGAGAGCCAAAGCACCCAAGTGACGTGGAGGCAACTTGATTCTTCACCAAGCCGCAGGATAGCGTGAGAGAAGGAGAAGAAGATTTGAAGGAGACAAAAAAAAGAGATTTATTTATTTATTTTTCTAGCATTTGAACTCTTGTAAACGGACATTCATTTGTTGCGAGGTCTGTTTCGTCAAGTGACGGTGCACTTGGGGGACCTCATCGGATTTGTTTTCATCGCCTTTATTTACTTTGTTTCACTCAGATTTCGTGAGCTACCTATTGATTGCTTTAATTAATTTGATTGAGCCAGGTAATTAATTAGGTCCAAACACTCTAAACAAGAATTTTTGTACCTATAGAGTATAGCGTAATTTGGACTCAGTCAAATTAACTTGTTCTTGCCTGTTAATTGAAGCTATCAACTAGGACGGTTCACTTGCATCATATAGGATAGTTTACATTTCTGTATTTAATTCTGCGCGGATCTCTTGTATGTAGAGTGCTGGCGACAAGGTACGCATCTCTAACCCCTACATGCGTCATTGTTTTTAATCGTGCATTGGCATTTCCCATCTCCTTCCTCTTTTTCACTCATATTAGTTAAAAAGGAAATCAGACACTCGTAGGCGATTTATTGAAAATATTTTAACCAAGTGACAACTGATTAAAATACGGGACTTCTAAAGAAAACTCGATCCTAAAATAAACACAAGGAAAAATCATTGTTTTGGGGAGAGTAACCCCCTCATTGTTTGGTTTGTATGTAGCGAGAGAGCGATCCGTACACTAGGATAGAACCACACCCAAACTCTTTTCAGACTACTATCTTGGGTTAGTCGTTCTCCAGTGAGGATCTCTCCGATAGCCGGTAAAGCGGCCCACGACGTCCTTAAAAGATTGAATTGATCGGGTAGCCGGTAAACGGTCCGCAATTCATACTGGCTGAGAAAGATCTAACTTTGGGATTAGGCCAGTCTCCTGGAGCATTGGGTTCCTAACAGCTCGCTTTAATTGCTATGATAAATTGTATTCTCACCAAACTCTAAAATTGACAAGATAATTGACCGAACCTTCACGATCTTCACATTGAATTGAGTTGGTGAATTGGGGGTTTGTACTGTGTTTGATTTCTTGTGTGAATACTAGATCCTTCTGTGCATTTGCGCCTTTTTCTCCATACCTTTTGACTTGACCCTCGTGCTCTCCCGATCCCGTATTTTATTTCAGAGATGGCCGACTGGAGTTATTTTAATCCGATCTTTGCCGATACCTTGTACCCTGCAGCCGATCCACCTTCCTTTTTCCAGGAGGATTTTCCTCCTGATTTTTATGCATATTCTCTTAACCCATTATTTCAGGAATCGGACGATGATTTTCACCCACCCTCATTCCACTCACCCGACCCTGTGATTTTGGAATCACCTTTCATGGTATCCACACTTGAGACCTTGAACCAAATGATGGAACATATGAATTCGAGGATTAGGAATCTATTTAACATAAATACGAGCCAAAACACTGCTCCACTATTTGAGGATATAGATTCACTTGAGGATAATCATGAGAGCTTGCAATCGCCCAAAATATAAAAAAATGAGAAAATTTTAAAAATCCAAAAAGATTCTGGGAAACACGTTATTGATTCATTTTGTGAGGAGAGGACCCAAGTGCCCGATCATTTACCCACACATCTATTCACATCATGTCCCGACCTTGACCCCGAGGATTCCATTATACATACTGCTCTTGGCAATCCTCGTGTAAATGCTGATTCTGACCTCCTCCCTTATATGGATGAGGTCCAAAAATTCAAAAAAATATTGACTGAACCCGAAGTGGTGGCCACTATTCATGAGATTATTAAAGCCCCACTTCAACATGCCATGACAAATTTATCTACTCCTCAACACAAGAAGAGAAAGCGAAGGAGAAGATCTGAGCGTCACATCTTGACCATGGCCACTGCCTACGCCATCTCTCGCCATCCACATTTTAAGAAAGGGAACACTACTACACCTCTTGTGAGTTGCTCCATATCTGACTATTCTTGTGATAACACTCTCCTTGATGATAGTTCATTAATTAATACAATACCCTTCTCTATGGTACAGTCTCTTCATCTTGGGCCTCTCAAGAAATCCAAGATGATAGTTAAATTTACTGATGGATCTATCAGAAGGCCGAAGGGTATTCTAGAAAATACTGTCATTTTTATTAATGGCATGAATTTCACTTCAAATTTTGTCATATTGCCCATGGAGAGCTTCATCTCTGTAGAGAACCCTCCAATCATCCTGGGACGACCTTTCCTCGCCTCTGCGGGAGCCGTTATTGATTATGGTTCAGGAGAGATTCGCTTCTGTTCTGAATGTAGGGAGCGATATGTTGATCACTACACCCACTACTGACTAGAGACCTGCATCCCATGAGAGTGTGCCTGTGTTAGCCAACCACAAGAACCTTGACCTTGATGATAGTATCAGAGATTCTTGTTGTTGTTGGATGATAATGAAACCCAAGAATTCCTCTTCAAGGAGGAAGACTCGGAAAGCATAGACCTTAGAGCTCCCCTTCTAGTATATGGAGATGCATTGATGACATCCGCAGGATTTACACGATAGACACCCTAGAGTAGAAGGTAGACTCTGAGACTAGACAGGATGGACATGATTTGACTACTTCCATTGATGAGTCTATTCCTATTTACCCAGATTCAGATGAGACTGATCAGGCCAAATTTGATTTAATTGCTTTTATAAAGGAATTTGGGCCTTTTAATAAAGATGATGATCCAGTAGAGGCTCGCCAGGCTGAAATTGATCCTATTTTTTCTGATAATGATTTCGAGCCTTTTTACTTTGATGTTTGCAAGACTTCCCAGGCAGGATGTGACCACACTACTTCCAATAACCTATTTGGGCCTGTGCACTCTGAAACCGCTGAGGATAAATTCTTGGTTAATCCGGGCCAGTTCATATCTAATGATAACTCCAATATCGACCTACAACTTGTTAGATCCATACCTCAGCTGTCTCGCAAGAAGGTTCGTTTTCAACCTTCTTGACCTTTGTACATCCACTCCTCTTGTATATCCTTTCATTTCACTCTTTCTTCTTCCATTTTATCATTCACCCCTTTTTCGCGTGTGTATATATGCTATACTTAGGATGTGCTTTATCCTAAGTATAGGGGCGATGAATGATTTGTGTTGTTCATATTCATCTTGTTCATCACTCTTGTTGTTGCCTATACTTAGGGATACTCTACCCTAAGTATAGGGGGTGATGTTGTTCATATCATCTTTTTTGTGCGTTTGTACATTCTCTTCATCAGTTTTCCCTTATTGATAGTCTTCTATACTTAGGAATACTTGATCCTAAGTATTGGGGGGATCACCAACTTCTCTTCTTTTTATTTTTTCTTTGAGTCATTATAGCATAGGAGTCTTTTCACTTTTCTATACTTAGCACGAGTTATGTCTTCCTTCGTCGCTCTCTGATCACTATGAGGACATAGTTCGAGCTAAGTATAGGGGGGTGTCGTATATATTGTATATATACTTTAGACATAACCTGTACTTTTCAAGATAATTATTTTAGGGGATATGTATATAATTTTGTAAAATCCACGTGTGTAAAAAAACAAAAACAAAATAAAATAAAACAAAACAAACAAATAAAAAAACACAGATAAACAAAAAAACAAAACAAAAAACAAAACAAACAAAAAAACACAAAGAAACAAAAAAATTCTTGTATATATTTGTATATATTTTACTAACCCTTTTTCCTTTTGAAAAAAAACTACAAAACCAAAAAATCTATAAAAGGCTGCATAACAAACTCTTTTGCATATGCATTATTTTTCCTTTCTTTTCCAAAAATCCATAAAATGTTAAAAATTGGAAAATTATTTCAAAAAAATGTTCTTTTCACATATGCATCATTTTTGAAAAAAGGCTTTCGTTGCATTGTTCATATTTTCTTGCATTTGCATGTGCATTTTTCAGGATAGTATTGACATTTAAACTAAGTCTGGAATAAATTTGAAGAATGGAGCTTAGTTGGGCCTTAATCCACTTAATTTCAGAGGAACCTTATAAGAAATGGAGTTAAGACTTTTCAGGTCCTAGTGACTTAATTATTTGAGTCCATAAGACTATGTTCATATGTCATCTTTATTAGTCTAAGTAGAACATTTAACAACATACGCGTTATTCTTTCAGACCGTGGCTTATCTTGGACAAGCACTCTACACGTAGCTCTTCATGGATGAGGTAGTAAGGAGGCAGAGTCTTTTGGCTTGGGGTAGCATACAAGGGTAGTACATCTAGGAGGAACCTCTTGTCTTCCTCTAAGGAAGGAATTGCATCTTAACCTGGTTTAGCGATGTTGAGGTCTAAAGATAGGATGCTGTGGGGTTGCAATAATGCTTCAAAAGAGGGATAGTCTATTGGCTCAAGAGGAAAAACTCTTTATGTACATGCTACACCTTGTATATGCTTTCAAAAAAAGTATGAAAAATGCAGAATCTCCAAAAGTGAACAGATCTGATTGAAAAGTAAAATACCTGTTGGAGTGTATATACAAGATAAAAAATATAAAAAAATCAATAAGAGCTTCAAAGACAAATTTTTGTAAGCTTGCAACGGATGACTTGGCTACACTGGTCATGCATCCAAGGATAAGTAGCTACACTGGTTACCGTCCATTCTTTTCTCCATCCCCTCTTCTTGAGTTGGTTGTACTTGAACTTAGAAGGGAATATATCCTCTCCTCGAGGAATGAGTTGCTAGACCGGGGAACTAGAGTTACCTTGTTGAGGGAGGCTGTTTCTTTGCTACTTTGGAGATGGGGAGCTATATCTCACTTACACCGTAAAGATTCATAGTCACAAGAATTTGTGTATGTAGACTTGTTATGACCTGACTGTTGAGGTGACCTGAATAGGAGTCCTGTGGAACTTAGAGGCTGTTAGGTTTTAAATCCATCTCCCATTAAGGTTCCGACACACTAATAATCCAAAGGTCCGACAGAGCTCCAAACTGTAATTTTATGAAGATACGTTTAATACTCAATATTATCTTAATTTCTTTATTTCCCCTTTTTTTTCTTTTATTCACTAATTCTTTCAAATAAGTGTTTGCTAAGGGACTAGCAAAGGTAAAGCATAGGGGGATGATGAATCTGTGTTTCGTTATCTTTATTAATTTATTTTAGCTTAAAATCTCTTATAAAACACATGTATATAATACTAACTCCATGCTTTTACTAACTTGCATCTGTGTGTAAATATTTTATATTTGTATATTATTTTAACCTAGAATAAATAAATAAATAAAGGAAAATTAAAGAAAAGAAAAGTAAAAAGGAAGATTATATATATGTAATAGATACATGTTGACCCGTACCCTAAGAGAATGTTAAGACTTGACCTGCAAAAAAATGTGTGCTGTGTATATTTGAATACTACACTATTTTATTTGTACCTGAATTGACCTCAAATCAAATAACTTTCAAAACCAAAGTTGTAAATAAAAATTTGTTCTAAATAATAAAAATAATTGTACAATTAAATCATGTACAGAATAAATGCAACCACATTTGGAAAAAGCCACTAAGCAATAATTGAAAGACCAATTCCGGCTCCATATGAACTCAAATTGAACCAAGCTCACTTCCATTGTATTCTAAATTAAATTATCTTTAAAATATCTGTGATTTCATAATTTTTGGAGTTACGAGTGAAAAGTTGGGTTTCTGGGGTGGTTTGTGCAATTTTCCCATGTATTTGTACATATTGTATTTGTAAATATTTGTAAATATTTTTACTAATTATTTAAAATAAAAATAAAAAAATTAATTTGCTTATTTACCCATGTATATAATGTGATATATGTATATAGCATATGTATATAGTTAATTTTCTTAACTAACTACCACAAAAAAATAAAGGGATATTTACACCTATAACCCTGAGTAATCTCATAATTACCCCAGGAACCCTCGGTAATCACGAATTGCACCCATAACCCTAAATAATCACTCCGTTTTACACTCATAACCTTACGTTACTTTAGTTCACTAACTCAACCAAATGGCTGAGTTAATTTAAACCCATCAGGGAACCTAACAAATAAGAGGAGGGATAAGAGGAGGGAGTTGCTGGAGCTTGGCTTAGAGCTTGGGGTTTGGCCTGGAATGGCGGACAGCGATGGGGTAGAGGAGTTTGGCCTGAAGCAGCTGGCAAGGACCCGCTGGAGCTCGCGGGCGCGGGGGGAGGCGAGCTGGCGGAAGGGGCTTGCGGGATGGTGCTGGGGTTTGCAGGAGCCTGGGGGGTAACGACGAGAGTGGGGCGGGGGCTGGGGCCTTGGTAGGGGGTGGGGGCGCGGGGGGTAGCAGCGGCGTGTGGGCAGGGGAGGAGGCAGCGGTCGGAGTGGAGCAGGGGCTGGGGTTGCGGGCCCTCGCCGTTCGCCTGCAAGCTCCCTTGCAGGCCATGCTCCTATGGGGTGCTGCAGGAGGGGTGCGAGGGCTCGGGGGGTAGTGACGGGAGTGGGGCAGGGGCTGGGGCCTTGGCAGGGGGTGGGGGGCGCGGGGGGTGGCAGCAGCGCGCGCGTGGGCAGGGGATGAGGCAGCTGCCGGAGTGGGGCGAGGGCTCGAGGTTGCGGGCCCTCGCTGCTCGCCTGCAAGCTCCCCTGCAACCCATGCTCCTACGGGGTGATGCGGGAGGGGTGCGAGGGCTCGGGGAGGGGGGCGGTGGAGTGGCGGGAGTGGGGCGGGGGCTTGCCTGCTCAGGCAGGGTGGGGAGGGTGGCAGGGGGTGGGGGCGATGCGCGCGGTGGTAGGGGAGGGGGCAGCGGCGGGCGTGGGGCGGGGCCTGGGGGTTGCGGGCTTGGGCAGGGTGGCGAGGGAGGGGGGGAGGCAGCAACCACACCTCCATGTCCATGTCATTGGCGCAGCACAAGAAGGAGCACCCATCAGCGGGCTCCTTCCTCAAGACTTGCCACGACCTCACGGCACCACCGTACTTCCGAATGCTCCTGTCCGGTAGGATCACCTTCGCCGTCGCGACCGCATCCGGCGCATCGGCCACCGAGGTTGCATGATATGCACAACCCCATTTGCGAAAAGGTACGCCATGTTTCCCTCTTCCCTTTTCTGTTGCTTAATAATTCAAGATTTAAGTTGGTTGTGTTGGCGTGGATCTGCAGGACGGAGGCACGCCGTGAAGGGGGTGCTGGAGCGAGCGGCAGGAGGAGGGAGCTTGCTGTCGTCAGAGGTGCAGGCACGTGAAGCTCCGATGGGAGGCTTTGAGGCTTCATTTTGTTTCATCTAAATAGTGGCATCATGTAATAAATATGATGTGTTTTGAAGGGCAAATTTGTCAACATATAACTTTTTCCGTCAAAATTAATGAAGATTTATGACGGAACTTGACACAGGGTTATGACATGTAAAGGTTAAGCATTATTCAGGGTTCTCGATGTAATTCGTTATTTTCGAGGGTTCCTGGGGTAATTACCAGATTACTCAGGGTTATGGGTGTAAATATCCTAAAAATAAAAAATTTAACATTTATTTTTCGAATAAATAAAGTGATGAAAATACAAAAAAATAGTTAATTATTGTAAATATTTATCTTGCTAATTTATCTCATTTCAATTTTTCTTATCTCTTATCTTCATCGAAAATTCAAAAAAAAATCAAATTTCAAACTCCATTATCTTTTTTATTTATATGGCTCCTTCTCCATCATTTTAATTTGATCAATCTTTGGTGAGAGGAGCCTGATCTTCAAGAATTTTCTTGTCATAGAAGGGTGCCTAGCCTCTGAGTCGTCCGGTGACACCGTGCCGGCCTTCGTCGAGGTGATCAAGGTATTTTCCGCTCCTAAGGTGAGATCCATTTTCTCTTCTTTTATCCTAGGTTAACTGTAGTTTTATTTTCTCACATTTTCTCTTCGTTGTCATTTTTCATCTAGATCTTAGAATCATCACTCACAATTTACTCTGCCCCCGACTCGATTTTTTTCCATCTCACGTTCTCGATCTATACACGTTCTTTTCTACCTCGTACAATCTTTCACCGCCGACCACACACGGTGGTCGGAGATCTGGTTCCATCCTCCATTCCCTTTGGAACCGCACGCATTCACATCTTCCGTGTGATTATATGATTGAGTCATCATGCTTGTTTCCTAATTTGTTGATAAATATTTTAAAAAAAACAAAAAATAATAATATTTGTTTTTCTTCTCTCTAACATTTATTTTGCAGGATCACCTAAAAAAATTAAAAAAATTAAAAATTTACAAATACTTATTTTACAATTCCTACTTCGAAAAAAATTTAAAAAAAATATTTACAGTTTTCTGTTTACACAGAAAAAGGAAAAAACAAAAAAAAATCATCAACAGGTCATCCACGATGGTCGCATCCCAGTGACCGCTCCTCTGCCCCTCCATGCGGTGCCACCTCCAGCCAAGCCGACGTGCCATCGAGCACCTCCACCGTGACTGATCACGTGCGCTGCCCTCTTCGACAGCGCTCTAGGAACTGCCGTCATGTCACGCTCCTCCGTTCAACCGACGCTCGCGCCCCGACAGCCTCTGCCCCTGGCACCGCCATTCCACTTCACCGTGTGGCCCTCCACAGCGGCCATCACGACACCGTGCCCCTACCCGTGCGTTCCAGCCTCACGCAGACTTCCGCGCTCCGCCCCACACCTCAAGATCCCTGTCGCCTCCAAGTCCCCCATGCGGCGCCTTGCGAGCCCTGCCTCAATGCCATGCAAGGCAGTGTCCTCAACCGACGAGCAGTCCCTCAGATCTACGCGTGGAGGCACCAACGAGGCCCACGCCGATGCGCCACCGCCTGCAGATCGTTGCCGACGATGTGCGGTGGACAACCCCTCATTGGCGGTGCCACCTCTATCTCCCCCTTTTGGATTTAATATTGAAGATCGAAGAAAACCCTAGATGTTAAAAATATATATTTTGGAAAAATTTACAGCTTCACCCTTGGAAGTCTTCATAATTGCACAACGCCCCCTTCCAGCAAGTCACGTGCAGCTCACATGTTTTTGGTTAAAATTACGAAAACTACCCTTTATTTATTTCTGGTTATCATTTCATGCAAAAAACTTTGACTGTTTGCATTACAGTCCTTTTATTCCAGACTTTATATTGTTGCTTATTTTTTTGGAATAAATAGCATTTGTGCTTAAAAATTCTACAAAAATTCATGTTATCTCCTGTTTGGTTGATCTCTCTGCGGTAATTTTTGCATTGCATTTTATCAGCATTTATACACACAATACAAACTCCCAGCTCACCAACTCAATGATATGTGAAGATCGTGAAGGTTCGATCAATTATCTTGTTAATTTTATAGTTTGATGAGAATATAATCTATCAGAGCGGTTTAAGCGAGCTGTTAGGAACCCAATGCTCCCAGGAGACTGTCCCAATCTCACAGCTAGTTTTTCCCATCCAGTATGGGTGCGGACCGTTTAGTGGCCATCCGATCTTCCCACTCTGCTAAGGAAGTCCAGGACCGATTACCGGCTACCAGGTGAAGTCCTCACTGGAGAACAACTAATCACAAGATAGTAGTCTGAAGAGAGTTCGAGCGTGGTTCTATCCTAGTGTGTGGGTCACTCTCTCGCTGTAGATAAATCAAACAAGGAGGGGATGACTCTTCCCAAAATAATGATTTTTCCTTATGTTTATTTTAGGGTCGAGTTTTCTTTAGCAGTCCAAATTTTAGGCAGTTGTCACTTGGTTTAAATATTTTCAATGAATCACCTACCGAATGTCCAATTTCCTTTTTAACTTATGTGAGTGAAAAAACGAAGGAGATCGGAAATGCTAATGCACGATTAAACACAATGATGCATGCAGGGGTTATAGATGCGTATCTTATCGCCAGCACTCTACATGCAGGGTGATCCGTACAAAATTTAAATACAGAAAAAAAACCAACCTATATGATTCAAGTGAACCGTCCTAACAATAGCTTCTATTAACAGGCAACAACCAATTATACTTGACTAAGTTCAATTACACTCTATTCTATAGGTACAAAAATTCTTGTTTACGGTGTATGGACCTGATTAATTATCTGGCTCAAGCAAATTAATTAAAGTAATCAATAGATAGCTCACAAAATCCATGTGAAACAAACAAAAATAAGGCAATGAAAACAAAACCAGTGAAGTCCCCCAAGTGCACCGGCACTTGGCGAAACAGACTCCGCAATAAATGAATGTCCGTTTATAAGAGTTCAACTGCTAGAAATAAATAAAACAAAGTCTAATATTTTTTTGTCTCCTTCAATTCTTCTTCTCCTCCTCTCACGCTCTCCTGCGGCTTGGTGAAGAATCAAGCTTCCTCCGCTTCGCTTGGGTGCTTCAGCTCTCCTAGGATTGCCTCCTTCACTCCACGGGCCCTCGCAAGAAAAAGGAAAGAAAGAATGTGTAAGAAATACAATTATAAAATATAAGCAGGAAATGATATTAAACAGTGAATATGAAAAATGGAGTAAATGTGAAAAAATATAAACAAATATGTACAACCAAGAATAGCAGGTCAAAAGAGAAACCTAAATACCCTCTTCGTGCCTCCCCGGAAGTGGCGCCATTTTGTTGACACGCTTTTCATGGGTTTTAAAATTATTGAATTATGAACAAGTCATTGCAACCTAATCAAGCATCAACAAAAAATTATTTATTTATTTTCTCAAGCCAAATTATTTACAAAAATATTTGGCAGAAGATTTTGCTACTTATTTACATGTATAGCAAATAGGATCGAACTCAGGGAGGCTACAAATCCGAGGGTTATTCAAATAATCGAAAAATCAATTAAAGGAAAAAGGAATCTCAAATGTAAACAACCTTGGTTTTTTTGTGAAATTTATCTTTTTATCTTTTTGATTTTTTTATTTCTATATTTTCTTAATTATCTGATTTTCAAATTTTTTAATGATTTTTAATTTTGCATTTTTTTATTTTCAAAAATATAATTAATTTTCAAAGCTAATGATTTATACGTGAAAGAAATGATTTTTTTTAATTTTCCAAATATGATAAAATTGCAAAAAAAATGTCCAAAGATTTTTTGTGTTTTTATAAATTTTTTACTGTTTTTTGTAATTTTTTTAGAGATTTAAAGTTTTTTAGGATTTTTAAAATGAATAAAAATAAGGGAAAATTCAAAAAGTGAATAAACATGACTATTTCACAATCTAAAAATATGAAATGAAATAAAAATTACGAAGATTATTTTTCCTATAAACTAAAGGAAATTATCTACATACAAGAACTGAAATCACTATTTTTGAATTTTTCTACAATTTTTATGATTTCTATAAGATTTTGAGTATTTTGTATTTTTTTGCATTTTAAAAAGAATTAATAAGTGAAATTTTGACAGAAAATTAAAGGCACAAAAATTAAACTAATCTTTTTTTGGACCTTTTTACGTAATATTTGAATTTTTATGATTTTTTTATTTCGAACAGGAGAAAGTGCAATGTTTTTTATTTTTAATAATAACAAATGATGAAAAAATTTAATGAAAAAAATACTATAAAGAGACACACATCAGAATCATAACATGATTTTTACAAAATATATTAACTAACAAAAGTATCTATTTCAATGATAAAAAGCATGCAAAATGAAATCTGTAACATAGGGACTGAAACGTAATTTCTTTAAAGTTTTATAACCTAAAATTAACAAGAAATAAATAAAGGGAAAAAGTCATAAATTACCCAATGATAAGTGGCAAGGTCTCTTTGTGATATTTGGAACTTCCAGGGGAGAAGTGCATTTTTTCCGAATTCTTTTTTTAATCCCCTTAGGGTTTCTCTGCTTGTTCTTCCATTTCCAAGCCAAGGAATAGGGCGCATGGGCACTAGCTCTCCTTCCCTCCAAGGCACGAGGCGACGGTGACTCTCGCTGTAAGGGCAGTTAAAAGCGCGTCAGTTCTAGTAGTTGACTAAGGGGAACAACTAGATTGGCACGCTAAGCGAGGAGGTAGCTGATGAAGGCATTTGGGTGATGGTGTAGGTGGATCTGATGAAGGCGAGCCACAGGTGGTCGAGGTCCTCACATGGCTAGAGGGAAGGGCAACCGGTGATGGCGAGATGGTGGAGGAGTGGTGCAGGTTGCGGGGCGACGACGATCTGCGGTACGACTAGCGAAGGACTGCGGCACGCGTTCGGCGGCACCACTGCTGGTGGTGTGAACGCGACACTACGACGGAGTGTAGGCCGCCCCCAGGTGGTCGATGGCTACAGAGTGGATGGCAGCGCGACCTCCTCCACGCGGTGGTCTACGTGTAGTGGTTGGAAGAAGGCAGCGAAGGGCCAGGGGAACCGCCTGAGGTTTTTTCATTTTAGACACAGAAACAATAGATAAAAACATAAATTATTTTTTAAAACAGAAACAGTAGAAACTTTTTCTTTTTATTTTTTTTTATTTTTTTTAATTTTTTTATTTGATCCTGAAAAACAAATGTTATAGAGAAAAACTTCTTTTTTTTATTTTTTTAATTTTGCATAAACAAATGAGGACGCAAGCACGGCTCGATTCTGATTATTCAAAATGCGAAAAATAAATAAAATAGATGTGTGAACGGGTTGTAGATTCGGTGAATGGTGATGGAAAGATCCAGATCTCTGACCACCTTGCGTGGTCGGAGGTGGTAGATTATGTGAGATAGAACGTGAAGCGAAGGGAAATCAAAGTTAAGATGGACAATTGGATCGGGATGAGCGAATCAAATCGTGATGAGTGATCAAAAAAAATGATTAACTAAGATCTAGAAAAAAATGGTAACAAAATTAAAAATATGAAAAATTAAACTACGATTAACCTAGATTAAAAATAAGAGAAGACAAATGTGGATCTCACCGTCGGAGCAGATGATACCGTAATCGCCTCGACGAAGGTCGACTCGCTGTCACCTGACGTCTCGGAGGCTAGGCACCTTCCGCAACAAGATGGCTCTCAGAGAATATGCTCCTCTCACCAAAGATTAATCAAGTGAGAAGGAGGGAGGAGGAGCCAATTAAATAGAGGAATAATTGAATTTGAATTTGAATTCAAAATTGAATGGAGATAAATAGATAAGAAAGAATTTGAAATGAGATAAAGACAAAAAAGAAATTAATGTTAATATTATTAAAAAAAATTATTTTCATCACTTTATTATATTAAATAATAAATGTTAATTTTTTGTGGTGGTTATTTAAGAATATCAACTATATACATATACTATATACATATGGTATATTATATACATAGTTAAATAGGGAAACTAGTTTTTTTGTTTTAAAATTTTTATTTATTTTTTTATTTTTATTTTTTCATTTTAAATAATTATAAAAAATATGTACAGTTATTTACAAATACAATATGGACAAATAAATGGTAAAATTGCATAAACCACCCCAGAAAACAGTCTTTTAAACTGTAACTCAAAAAATTATGAGACCACAACCATTTTAAAGATAATTTAATTTAGAATACAATGGAAGTGAATTTGATTCAATTTGAGTTCATATGGAGTCGAAATTGGTCTTTCAATTGTTACTTTATGGCTTTTTCCGGATGTGATTACTTTTATTCTGTACATGATTTTTTTTGCAATTATTTTATTATTTAGCAAACATTTTTATTTACAACTTTTGTTTTTAAAATTATTTAATTTGAGGTCAATGTATGTACAAATAAAATAGTGTAAGTATACTCATTTTTTGGATTTTCTGATTAAGGACCCTATCTCCCCCTACTTTATTCCTGGTCGATCAAGTCAAGTCTTGACCTTCTCTCAGGTTTCGGGTTAGCCTGCATCTATTACATATATACAATCTTTTTTTATTTATTTTTCCTTTATTTATTTATTTATTTATTTTAGGTTAAAATAGTAATAAGTGTACAATATTTACGCATAGATGCAAGTTAGTAAGAATATGGAGTTAGTATTATATACAAGTGTTTTATAAGGGATTTTAAGCTAAAATAAATCAATAAAGATGATGAAATGCATATTCATCAACTAAACAACAATTTAGATGAAATTTGGAAACAAAATAAATCATGTTTCAAGGCATCATTTCTGATTTTGAGGAATTTTTGGAGCAACCATGAATTAAATATGATTTGAGTCCTCACAGTGGATAAAATTTTCAATTTGTCACTAAAACAGTTTTAGTTAATTACTTAAAGCTCACAAAAATCTAATTAAATATCCACATGATAGAGAATTAATGCTCAACAATATGTTATTTATCATTAAATTAAATGATGCAATAAAGACGTCCAAATTAACATGCAAACGTTGGGGTATCCATGCAATTTCAAAAAAACAAAACTTACAACCAAACTATGTACAGAGACATTTTTACAATAATGGAAACATGAAATAAAACTAATGTAATTTTTACAAAAATAAAAAATAAAAAAGGACCTTTTCTTCAGGAGGTTAGGGTACAGAATGGGAGGTGACTCGGTCCGCATGGAGGCTCGCGATGGAGTGGTGGAGCCTACACGGCAGTGGTAGAGGGACTGTGATGACATTATGAAGTAGGTTGGCACGTGGCGGTGGATCGTGGCTATGCTGGAGACGATAGCGATGGGATGGAGGTAGATCGCGGTTGCGTGCCTAGAGGAGGCTGGCAGCGGTGGCCTTGCACGGGCTAGAGGCGGTGACATGTGGCGAGGGAGGACGAGGGCCGGCTGGAGGAGGAGGGTCGAGGGTGGCGGGTTGTCATGCCTGGAGGAGATGGGAGGGTGGCGGCTGCCAGCGGTGGAGGAAGGGGGGCCGAGCGGTGCTGCATGAATTTTTTATTTTTTTTCCTTTTTTTGTTGTGATTTTTTAATTTTTTAGTTTTCTTAAAAAGGAATTAGACAAAAGTTGCAAATTGGATGATGTGGCGATGGTTGCTTAGACTTAGATCAAATTTTGGTTGATTACCCGAATTTAATACCACGTGTCGTGAGAGAGTTGATACAATGCTTGCAAGATTTTTCGAACACCGATGACTCTCCAAGATCGGATTCTCGGTATTTTATCTAAGTAATTGAACAAACATATTCTTCACGCTAATAGCAATTCCTACCTAGGGCAATTTCACCGATTTGCATATCGCATGTAATGTAATTTTAAATTATATCTTACATCCTGCATGGAGAGCGTTGGGAAGCACTGTGAATCTTCTTACTGAGCATACATTATTCTGACACAAGGGTGAGATTTCCATCCTATTGTCAACTTGCATTGCTTTTCCGCTATCTTCATCTATTTTTGCACACCTAGGTTTAAAGAAAATCCCAAAAAAATTGTTATGTGCATTATTTCGAAAAATATTCAAAAAAGTGAAAACTAAAATATAAAACAACGAGACTACTTAACAAACTTTGACCAAAAATAAAATTTGTAATGAAAATTCATTGTATTAGGTTCACAAAGCCCTCATTGTTTTCAGGTTTATTCTAGATTGAGTGAGGCGCGTCCCTTATGGAATAGAGCTAAAAACCCAGCCAGAGTATTGCCTTGTTATTGACTAGATTCACGAAATATTGGCGCTTCTATCATACGTAGGCAAGTAGGGACTTGTCAATGATGGTGTTCTTGCCTTGTGTAGAACATCCGACTTGGTCAGAAGTATTGAGCTTAGGTTATCCCCCTCGGGGGTGTTGATGCATCTCCATTTCATCACCTTTATTCTATCATTTTGGCCTTAAAATCCTAGCCAAATACATGTAAATAACATTAGTTTGTACAAAATAGCATTCACTAGTTTTTCTATTTATTATGTATAAAATATTGTATTCAATGCCAAAATTATAGAATGAAGGAAGTAAAAGAAAAAGAATAAAATGCCAAAGGTATTTTATGATCCTAAACCCTGAGACCAATACCAAGTAAAGAATTGATTTGGTCGACAAGGAATAAAGTAGGGCGAGATAGGGGCCAAAAACACAATAAAAACCCTGATTTATTATTCTTCAATAATTCATTTTTAGGATCCATTTTATGTTGTATTATTTACACATAAAATCAATAAACGTTGTACATGAAAGTTGTAGATAAAAATACATAAAAAAAATAAAAAAGTTGATATCACACAAAAATAATACAAAATGTACAATGAAAAGCCAAAATCCAAACTTTTTAGACACATATCTTCTCCACATGAACTCAAAATGCACCATAATCACCTTTTAGTTGTATATAACTTTTTATTAGCTATTTAATGAAGGTGATATCATTTAATTTGGATTTATTATGAAAAAATTAGGTTTTGGACCCCTATTATATAATATACCTGAATAAATTATTCATTTCATTTATTCTTTATAATCTTTGCTATTTATATTTATGATTTTGTAAAACTTATTCCAAACACATTTACATATTTAAAATAAAATAAATTAATTTAAAATACGGTAAAATAGATGAGTATAGTATCATTTATAGATGAATCATATATACTAATACTTGTATATAAATAAAAGTGGAATTTATTCTTTCATTCTTTCACTCTTTTATATTTATACCCTTGTAAATATTATTTATATTTAACTAAAAATATATAAAATAAAATCAGTAAAAATGTTAATAAATAAATAAATAATATACTAAAATACACATATGACTATACTACACATATACCTATATAATTAAGGCATATATTTATTTAAATATTAGAAAAATAAAATATGTTTATGTATAACTAAATAAGTTAAAAATAAATAAATTTAATGTATAAAATAATAAAATATAGAATATAAATAAAAATAAAAATATAATATATATAGATAAATATACCTATAACTAGTGAATGATAACCTATAATAAAATAACTCGAAAAAATAAATAAAAATTATAATTAAATACTACGAAAAATAATAAACATTTTTGTTTTGTAACTTTTATTTAATTAATTCATTTATTATTTTATTTCTTATTGTTTTCGATTTTCCGCCCTTTTTTTGTCTTATAGCGGCCCGAGGTGGACCAATCACAGACCTCCAGCCGCTGACCCCAGGTCAAGAGCCCCTCACTTCCTTGAGTTTCCAGTTTGTCAGGACCGAGGTTTTCTCCATTTTTTTCGCTTGTGCTCATTGTTCTGGCTAGGCGTGATGCACGTTTCATAGAGATTGAACATCCCTGAATCATGCCCTAGACAATGATCACATCGAGGAACCTTGATTCAACCGTACTCTTTTTACTAATAAGGGCCCTTCACTTTGTCTATAAATAAAACCTCCTCTTTCCTATCTCATTTTGATCTTTATTTGAACCCTATAACCCCTCGTCTCGTGTGTGTGCTCTCGGTGACTGAGAGAGTATCCCCCGAGGTCGAGGCGGCATTAGGAGGAAAGGAGGCGGTCCGCGGTGGAGCTCTGATGATACCTCTACTCCTTGCTGCAAACCAGGTATGAGCTGCACATTTCTTCATATTTAGGTAGATTTAGTTATAGTTTTTGCATTCATGCCTTTTCTTTCGCAATTAGATAAATAGCTTAGCTATAGTTTTAATCTTTCGATCACTAGAGCTCCCTTCTCTGACTTCGTTCCACCGTGCTTCTAATAGTAACCAACAACCCTAACAACCCCATCTCTTTCCTCGATGCATTCTTCACCTCATGCACCCATTCTCCCCCTCTAATCTTGCACAGATCAGAGGATCACAGCTCCTCCACCACCGCACACTGGATACAATTCCATTTCACCCATTTCCTATGCATTGCAACTTCAATCCAAGTCAAGGAGGATCGTCTTGAGCCCTGTGTTTTATTGTGCATGATATTAGGTTAGGGGAAGCCCCTAGAGCGAAGCATTGAGACTCGTCAGAACCTCCAGGTGGCTGGAGAAAGAAAGACCTCTAGATCCCTAGAACTGGGATCTGGAAACTACTTGTATGTACCTGGAAGCGTGAAATCAGTCCAAGAACGTGATAGACCTATCTGAGGAGAGAATCATTAAAGAAGTGCGGAGTACTTGCAGATCAAAGTTCAACGGGGAAGTGTTGTTCCTCATTCTTCCAAGGAGTCCCTTTGTCGTTCGATCACCAGTCGGACCCCAAGTTTACAGTTGTCGCCAGATTGAAGAGCCCAGGACCTTCAGATCTTCCCCGAAGATCTAGTCTTAGCTGTTGTAGCTCGAAGCGTCATCGTACAAGTGGGAACTGACGTGTGGATAAGTGGAGAAACCTGCGCTGCACGATAAGGCACAATTGGGGGTAATTTACACATCCAACCCCCACCTTTTTGTTAGTTTTTTATTTAGTCCTGTAATTGTATAAGCTAGTTATATATTTTGTGCATAAATTACAAGTGGACCCTTGAGTTTGTAGCATATTACATCTAGGTCCTTGCCAGGTCACCTCATGTGGACCCCCATGTGATGGGACATTTTGTATAAATGCCCTTGCAGGTTTTTGAAATTGTAAATTAATTTATAAATGTTAGATTCACTTGTAAACTTTTGGGTTATTTGTATATATGCCTCCGACTTTATTTTAATTCAAATATGCCCCTGCTAGGTCATATACTTTAGTGCTTATTTTTTATTTATTATAAGTATCAAACATGCTCCAAAAATTATGCAAAAATAGGATGAAGTACCTGCTAGCTTACTCTTCCACATTATAATTTTAGGTTTGCATTTTAGGCATTTTTTCTACTTTATAATATTTAAAATAAACATGTTTTTACCCTTGTTTAGATTTAAAAATACTAAGAAATATAAAATCTTTTTGAAAAATCCCAAAAATAGTATATGTTGTTTATGATAGTATTATACAAATCCAGAAAAAATCCCTATAAATAGAAAAAGAAAATCAATAAAAAATAAAAGCTTCAAAATCCAATAAAATATAAAAAATCTTAAAAAACTCCAAAAATATTTATTTATGTCTCTTAATTTCTTTATATTATTATCTATATATTAAAATAGATTTGGAGAATTTTTGACACTTTTTGTTATTTTTAATCTTCAAAATTAATTAGACATGTTTATTTAATCCCTGTTTTGGGATATTTTTAAATTTAAATACATAAAAATTACCAAAAATACCCACACAGTCATAAAAACACTATAAAAATATTAAAACCCCAAAAACATTTTATTTTGCATATTTTTGTTATCTTTATCTATATTTTATAAAATGCAATACCATATGGAGTATAAATATATATATAGTTTATATTATTACTATAACTATTATAAATGCCTTGTAAATATTTTAATATATATATTTATTTACATATATATATATATGTATTATATAATAAGGACTGTATCTTTCAATATTTTCTGATCTTTGTATATTTATTGTATTTATTATGATTTATAAATCTTATATCTTATATACCTTAATATGTGCATATACCCTTATATATACATATCTATACATTATTATATAACTTTTAAATTTAAGGTAGATTGAAAATTAAAGAAAATCAACAAATACAAATTTGAAAACAAAAAACCCACATAAAAAGATACTTGTGTACGTAATGATTAGCAATAATACATAAGGTCACCATGTTTGCTCTCTGTGGTTCGATCTCTACATGCTTACATGTTATACATCTTGTTTGTAATGTATAATAAATTGTGCTCCACTTTTTTTATCATATATTGATTAATTTTATACTGTGGATACTTGTTGATTGACTCGGGATCTCCTATGGGTCGCCTCAATGACACTTTGTCTTCGCACTCCATGAGGATAATTTTTAGACCCGCACGAAAAAATCTATGTCATCAAATGGTGTCGTTGCCGGGGAGCAATGTAGTGTATCCTAATTTGTACATACTTGCTTTTTCCTTTTCTTTTATTTTGTACACACCTTTTTCTTTCTCTTACTTGTGCATATTTGTAGCTTTTATTTATTTGTATAGATTATTTGAATAATTATGCTAATATCTCTCTTGTTTATTTTATGTGAGGGCCTGCTACGTGAGGGCAACTTCTTAGGAAGTCCAGGAAGCTGAGCATGGTGGAGACTGGCCCTCTCGCCATGGCCAGTTGGAGAGGCAGTAAGCATATGAAGGAAACAAATTAGCATAGACTGTAGTCTAAAACATTATTTTATTTTATTGAGAGAATGATTCACTTATTCATCATTATTCGTAATAATACAGGAACTTGACATATTCTATGAGGTCCATTTCCCGATTGATTGTTCACCTAGGGACCTCGTCATGGTTTTCTCGAGTTTTTATCGCTTTATTTTACTTTGTTTCACGATGTTTTGAGTTTTCCCCCTTTCTTTTTATTTGTTTTGTGTACATGGAGCCCCTAGATACATGACTGCTTATCTTGGTATTTAGGTCCAAACCCTAATAAGAATTATGTTCTTATAGTCTTCTACATTTGGATCTAGTCAAATTAATAATTGTCATATATTTGGATTTGAACCCATTCACTGAGAGAGGCATCATACAATGCTAGCAGGACCCGTTGTGGGGGCAGAGAAAAATCTCCAAGACAAGACTCTAAGGTTCATTTCCGAATAATTGGCAAGAGGTTCTTCACGAATAATAGTAGCTAACGTTTAGGGCGATTCTATCGATTGCACATCGCCATGTAGCTAGGTTCAAAAATTGTGTTTTGCATACCACATGGAGAGAGTTGGGAAGCACTGTAAGTCCTCTAACTTTGCATGCATCATTAGATTCTATGGTAAGATTTACATCATTAAATCGACTGCATGGCTTTTCCGTTATCTCCCTTTGATTTTGAGCACCTAGGACTTAAATAAGAATTCACAAAATCATTAGGTGCTTGTATGCAAAATATCCAAAAAGGTGAAAACTAAAAAATCTAAAATAAGGGACTACTAGATAAACTTTGGCCATAATTAAAATATCTAATGGACTTCACTGCTTTGGGTTCATAAAGCCCTCATTGTTATCAGGTACCTTAGGAGGGGACCAAAACCCCTCCCATGAGTAAGATGTGACACATTAAGGATTAGAACCGAAAATCCAGTTTGTAACTACTTGGTGCATCGCTTGGATTTCCGAAGTAATGGCACTTCTATCATACGTAGACGAGTAGGACTTGGTCAACGATGGTGTTCCTACCTTGTGTGGAATACTAATCCTGTCGGATGTACTAAGCTTAGGCCATGCCCTCACGGGGTGTCTGTATCATCATCTCACATCCGTGTTGGGCCTTGCACGCTCACGTGTGATTCCGTTGCGAGCGAGGTTTGAAGTAGTGGTTTCGCATATCGGCTTCCTCCCTTGTATTCTTTGGCTGAGTAGGGATCCAGGAAGGGTTACAAGGACCTCAAAAAGTGCATACTACATGTTACAAAGGAGGAGGACAAGTACAGGATACCTTTCCAGTAGTACCCTCACTCTTATAGGTTTAGCGTTTAAGGACATGTTAAAAGATATGCCGGAAATAACAACTCTAAAAATGAAAAGAAAAAATAGCCGAACTCTTACGGCTTCACATGTGTAGAGTTAGTGAACCCAATTTTGAATTGTGTATTGTATGGATCTTGATAAAGGTTCAAAGATCAGAGTCCTGCTCACTGGCGTAAATTTTGTCATATATGTTTCCTCTTTGACCCCTTTCTCATTTTGATCCTTTCTACTATTTTACACTCCCTTTATTCCTCATTGACCATCATATCTTTCCTCCTGCATTGATCGTCCTTTTCCTTTACGATGATGATCATGGTCTAGTCGGGACTCCGCTGACACCAACATCGATTCCATGGACTCAGCATCGTCAATAATTCGAGGCAATCCCTGAGAACCCAATTCAGACCTTTCGAATCGATCTCTAGACTCCTCGTCTTCTTTCCACTTTCGTTCGATTTCTCAATAAACTGGGACCACTCTTGTCCCATGTCCACCCTTTGAGAATGGAGGTCAATTTCAGTCTACATCTTTTACTCCATTCATGACTGACTGGGATTGATCTTAATCCCAGATTCATCACATCATTTGGTATCCAGTTTTACAGTGGTCTGATTGGGATACCTCTTGCACTACAAATATAAGTCAGTCCTGGATCCTAATCTAGAGATTCTTTCGTCAGACTCAAACCCAGAAATGGCTCCCCGGGGCAAAGGGAAAGGACAACAGCATCCCCAACCAAAGACGAGCCAAGCGCCCGATCAGAACCAAGTGAATGCTCAGTTGGTGTCTTCCATTCAAGAAATCCAGCAGTAACTGACTGAGAAGGCCCTGTTACAGACCACATTCTAAGATATGTTGAATGATATGAGGAACAGACCGCGAGAAGGAGAGGATGAATGACCTTGTGATGATCAAGAAGAAGAGGAGGCAAGGAATGAGAACTCCAAATCCACACTGAAAGAGACGTATAACCCTGGAGACAATCAAGTGGATTCGCATTCCATCAGTGCACACTCACTTTGAGCTATTGTCTCAATTCCTTGCACTCCTACCCTCATTCCATGGGAATACCAATGAGGAATCGTACAATCACTTGCAATAGTTCTCTTGCATCTGCAGAACTACACACTACCCTAACTGCATGTTAGGTGTAGTCAAGATAACCACATTCCCCTTCAGTCTCCGAGACAAGGCCTTATACTAGATCAATCATTTGAGAAAGGTCAATGATGACCTGGGAGGAACTTAAGTCCGCATTCCTTCACAAGTTCTACCCTCTCGGTCATCTCAACCAGATGTGAGCCAGGATTAGCAACTTCTCTCAAGTTGCCTACAAGTCCATCCATGAAGCTTGGGAGTGATTCATTGATCTGTAGGAGAAATGCCCCCACCATGAGATAGCGAGGACCAGCTTGGTCCAACATTTCTTTAGATGCTTGAATATCAAAAACTAGAGATTAGTTGGCAATGCCTATGGGGGATCCCACTTCAACAAGGATGTAGATGTATTCTGGCAGATCTTTGAAGAAATGGTTGAGGGAGAGGCTGCCCTCTCTTCATATTGTGAGTATCAGAGACAGCCCCGGGTCCTCCATAACCTAGTCCACATGGGAGCATCCCATGAGGCAGAGAGAGAGAGATGAGATGAGAGCTCCAACCTCAGTATCATTTGGGACCATCTCTCAAAGCTTGATATTATCAGGAAGCGATCACATGATCTAGAGAAATTAGTTGTGATCGATCAAAGAACCCAAAATCTGGACAAATTGGATCAAATCACCAAGAATCTAGAGTTGTTGGTAAGTACCATCAGCGCCCCATCAGCGCTTGCCAGTCTGCGACCCTAGCTTTTGAGACTCCCGCTGAGAAGAAATATGAGCTAGCACCGTCGCATCAACCTCAACCTAGTCAGCAGCAACCGGCAGTCCAGCATGTTTACTACGTGCAAACCCTCGACCAGGCACTGCAGCAGCAACAGTTGGTGCTTTACCAACCAGAGTCCCAACCTTCTTATGATCCATTCTCTCCTCCACCACCTTTCATTCAAGAGGTGAATAGAGTATGGTCGAATGATACACAGCTGGCTAGTCCAGACGGACCTTAGCATGGCCAACCTGTAAACTCACATCCATCCCGTCAACATCAAAGAGGGAGATTTGCCCAGCCCTAGCCTCAACCTCAGTATCACCAGTCTCCGCAATACCCCGATAATTGGAGATAGTCTCAGCAGGACCCACAATTGTCGTACCACTTGAATTAGCCATCCCATCAGTATGCGCATGCACCTCATCAGTAGTATCATCCTCATCCCTACCAGCATCAATATCAATTTCCTCCACCTCAACAATAATACCAGCAGCACCATAGCTTAAGCACCATAAGCCACAACGTTGTCAGCACGTTGAACCTTCCGAGGCCGTTCTTGTGAACTCGAGCCTCAACTCTCTGGCCCAGTTAGTAAAGGGCCTAGTAGAGATGGCGTAGAAGCTGGATGACTTAATAGCCACAAAAAATTTAATCCCATTCCAGGTCGAAGCAACTGTGTCTAATGTTGTTACTCTCAGGAGCGGTAGGACCTTTCCTCTGTCTGCCATCTTCAGGGGGAAGAATAAAGCTTTATATGGTAAATTGTTTTCTCCTGCATCAAGCGTGCTAGCTACATGTTTAAATGAGGAAGAAGAAGGAAGAGTCATGTCAACTACCAGCCACCACCATCTCAAACAAAAAAAGCAAAAAAATCAGGAAAATGAAAAAAATGCCAAAAATATTATCGCAATCGAAGTGAAGTCGTGCCAACCATGGAGGATCAAGCACCAACAGTCGATCCAGCGCTAGTTGACGGAGTAGAGGTCACAATTTTTGGATGTCCACCAACAACAACAGTACCGTCTGCTCTAGATTGTATACCTTTTTGTAGCCCGATTGTACAAAATGATGTGGACATGAATTTTTATGTAAATAAGAAGAATATTTCAAATTTCAATTTTGTACATATTCTTGTTCTTGATGCAATAGAAAAATCCAAAATAATTACAAAACAAAAAAGTGCATTGTTTGATACAAGTGTTGTGGATATTATTGGAAACTTGACACTTGAGTTACCATTTCTGAAAGCCAAGGAGTACATGCCTGCCATGAAGAAGGGCTTGAAGGAAGTGTGTATAAATAAGCATCGGTCGAATTGCAATAACAAATGCCAGCGAGTCGAGAAGCACGTTCTCACCATGGCTGCAGTGGTAGCCATCAGCAACCTCCTGGAGAAGAAGCTCGATAAAGGAGAACCATTGATCAGATGCATGATTTTTGACCAAGTACTCGAGCGAACTCTACTTGACAACAACTCTTCAATTAACCTCATGCCCACCTCATAGCTCACAGAATTTGGACTGGGACCGCTCAAGCCAACATGCATGATCCTTCAGTTCGCTGATCAATCAATCAAGCAACCTCGAAGTTTATTGGAGGACGTCATTGTAACCGTGCAGAATATGCAGTTTCCTGTTGACTTTGTGGTCCTTGAGATGAACTCCCTAGCACGGTTACTCCTAATTATGATTAGTCTTGGCTGGCCATTCTTGCGCACTACAAAGGTTGTGGTTGATTATGGGTCTGGGAAGATCATGTTCTACTCGAGCAGCAACAAAGAGACAATAGATATGGCTGGTGAACCCAAAGTCGTATCAAATCAAGGTTGAGCTAAATCATCTGAAGTAGACTGTGACTTTATTGAAGAGACCAGAGAAACATAATTTTCTTTAAATGACACATGGGTTCAGGAAATCCTCTCTCCAAAGGAGGACATCGAAAGCACATTCTTCTCATGCCCTGATGTCAATTAGGAGATAGATTCTTACTTGCTGACGGACCTCTTTGAGGTAGAAGATTCATGCCAGTACGAATAAGAGGAATTCATTGATGATTTGTTCGGTACTTTATCAGCAGATATACTAATAACAGAGGTGGGAAACACCTCCAAAATCATAGCATATCAGCAACCCACCAAAGTTTTACAAGTGACCGAGAAGAAGGATCGATCAGAACCAGAATTAATGCACTTCCGGTAGGCCTCAAGTATGCTTCCCTTGCAGGTGCATATAATATGTACCCAGTCATCAGCAGCAGCTGGCTGAACCTGGATAAGGAGTCTCGACTGCTTGAGCTTCTAGAGAAAAACTGCAAGGCATTTGGTTGGCATGTATCAGACCTCCACGGGATAAATCATGTTTTGTGCTCACGCCACATATATCTGGAAAATGATGCCCAGCCATACAGAGAGTTTCAGAGAAGGATGAAACCTAATTTGCGGGTTGTCGTCATGAAAGAAATCATAAAATGGTGTGATATATGGCTTATTTATCCCATCTCTGACTCAAAATGGGTGAGCCCCCTTACATGTAGTTCCAAAGGAATATGGGCTTACCGTGGTAGCTAATGAAAGAGGAGAGGAGATTTCCATTTAGGTAGAAAAATCCTGGTGTGCGTGTTGACTACCGCCGCCTCAATGCTGCAACGAAGAAGGACCATTTCCCCTTGCCATTCATTGATCAAGTTCTAGAAAGATTGGCTAGCAATGAGTTCTTCTACTTTTTGGATGGGTATTATGGGTACAACCAAGTGGTAATCGTCCTAGAGGACCAAGAGAAGGATGCCTTCACTTTCTTATTTGGCACCTACGCTTTCAGGAGAATGCCCTTTGGCTTGTGCAATGCACCTGCCACATTATAGAGGTGCATGCTTGTAGTCTTTACCGATAAGGTTGGTAGTTTTCTCAAGGTGTTTATGGATGACTTCTCCAACTATGGTGATATCTTTGATTCTTGTCTTCAGCACCTAGACATAGTCAGAAATGCTGAGAAGTCAATCTTGTATTATCTTGAGAAAAGAGCCACTTTATGGTCAGTGAAGGGATTGTGATGGGCCACATCGTTTCCAAGCATGGCATGGAAGTTGACCCAGCAAAGGTGGATGTGATCGTCAATTTCGAGTCACCTCAAACCATCAGAAATGTGAGGTCAATCATAGGGCATGCATGTTTCTACAAAAGATTCATCAAAGATTTCAACCGCATCGCCTGACCTCTTACTTAATTGTTATGCAAGGAAATCAAATTTCATGTTGATCAACAGGTTCTCCTTTCATTTAATCAACTGAAGGAGATAATCACTCAAGCTCCAATCCTGCAACCACCTGATTGGTCTCTACCCTTTGAGATCATGACAGATGTGTCAGATTTTGCAGTAGAGATTATGTTAGGATAGAGGAAAGATAAAGTGCCCCAATGCCATTCGCTATGCCAAAAAAAACATTAGATGAAGCATGACGTAACTATAATATCACAAAGAAAGAGTTGCTGCCTTGTTTTTGCCCTCGAGAAGTTCATATCCTATCTTCTTAGATCTAAGGTCACAATTAACGTTGACCACTTTGTTATCCGATACTTACAGCAGCAGAAGGATGCGAAACCTATATTGATCAAATGGATCCTTCTCCTTCAAGAGTTCGATTTGGAAAATCAAAGATAAGCCTGGAGTTCAAAATGTGGTAGCTGATCACTTCTCTAGAATTGAACATCAAGAGCCTCCATTGAGCAATGCACCCATCACATACACCTTTCCTAATGAGTCAATTCTAGTCGTGGATTCTCTTCCTTGGTATGCAGACATTGTGAACTGCCTTGTCTAGGGTGTAGTCCCACAAGACTGGATGAAAATCAAGAAGGACAATTTCTTGTCCAGTACCCATTTCTACCAATGGGAAGACCCACTTCTATTTAGGGAAGGTGTAGATTGCATTTGGCATTGGTGTATCCCTCAGGAGGAACATTAGAGTGTCCCCAAGCACTATCATTCACTTGAAACTGGTGGACACCACTCTGGAAATTTAACAATGGTGAAAGTATTGCAGTGTGGCCTCTAGTGGCTTACACTATGCAAGGATGAAGTAGCATATGTTAAAGGTTGCATTAATAGTCAGAAGATGGAAGGAAACCTCACAACAAAATACTCAATGCCCCTGAAATTCATTCATATTTAAGATGTATTCGATGCTTGGCGCATTAATTTCATGGGACCCTTTCCCAATAGTCACGGATTTAAGCTTATCGTTCTTTCCATTGTTTATATGAGTCGCTGGGTTGAAGCTATTCCTACTCAAGCCGCTGATAGCCGTACAATATGTTGGTTTCTAAGAGAGAACATCAATTCACGGTTTAAAATACCAAAGATACTGATATCATATGGGGGTAGCCACTTCATAAACAAAGAGGTTAAGAAATTAACAAAGGAGTACGACATAGAGCACCGCATCGCTTCTCCTTATCATCCTCAGACCAATGGCATGGCAGAGTTATCGAATAGGGAAATCAAGACAATCTTCCAGAAGCTTCTATGGCCGGACAGAAAGAACCGGTCCCAACTCCTGGACTCCGTCCTTTAGGCATACAGGACCGTCTACAAGTCTCCCTTGGGCACGTTGTCCTATCATCTTGTATATGGGAAGCCATGCCATCTGCCCATTGAACTAATACATAAATCACTATGGTCAGACAATAGATGCAATTTGTACTCGGAAAAATGATGCATCCTCCACAACTCCAACAACATCCAAAGATTCAGATAATTCTCCTATAAAACTCTTTCTTTAGTTTTCTTCTTTTCTTTTCTTTTCTTATGTTATTTTGTTATGTTTAGTTTCTTTCTCTTCATTTATTGTTTCATTCCTCTCAGTCAGCATTGCTATACTTAGGATATGTGTCTACCTAAGTATAGGGGGATGACTGAATTCCACCATTCATTCCTTGATCCCTCACCTGTCTCCTCTCTTATTAATATTCCAGTATATACTTAGGCATATTTCACCCTAAGTATAGGGGGGAGATAGGATGAATCGTTGATCTGTTCATTCCCACCCTCAACCATCCCTGCATTGTAGATACAACCTGCTATACTTAGTATTATTTCATCCGAAGTATGGGGGGGGGTTGTTGACTTCTTATTCATTTGATTTTTTTGTTCTTTATCGTTGTAGTATAGGCTCTTTTATACTTAGTACGTGTTATGTCTTTTTTTTCTCTCAAATCTATGGGGGGCATAGCTCAAAATAAGTATAGGGGGGTCGTATATATGTTGTATATAGCCATAACTCATACTTTTGTATTTTCAATAAATGGATAAAATATCAATTAATTAATTGTAAGGAATATACTTGTATAAAATTCACTAAAATCCTTGGTATATACTGACTAATAAATCAAGTAAAAATGTTTTGAAAAATGTTTGAAAAATGGTTTGAAAATCATTTTGATAAAATCTTTTGAAAATCGTTTGAAAAATATTTTGTAAAATGTTTTCAACCTTTGTAAAAATGTTTTGTTTGTAGAAATTTCTTTCTTTGTTTGAAATAAAATGTTTTGAAAATCTATTTGCAAATGATTGGAAAATGGTTGCAAAAATAGTTTGAGAAATCTATACATATTATTTGGAAAAACTTTGCAAAATGGTTTTCAAATTACGTAAAATGTATGTACAAATTATTTTTCAGATTAGTTAGCCAAACAAAGTTTTCAAAATGTTTGCAAAAATATTTTCAAATTATTTTGAGAAATATGTATGTAATTCAAGCGAACAAAGTTCTCTTACCAACCTTGTAAATACAAATATGTAAATTCTTGAATCCAAATTCTTGTAAATAAAAAGATGCACATGCATGTAAATATCTGCACATACTCCCTTTTTGTTCCAAAAATCTTTCTGTTTCGAAAAATCCCTAAACATTTGCAAAATTAAAAATCTCAAAAACATTTGCAAAAACCTTTTCAAAAATTTCATAAAAGTTGCAAACCTTTTTTCAAAAATCCATAAAAAGTTATAATGAAATGCATCAAAAAAGTATCTTCCTTGCATTGTTCATATCATTTGCATTTTTCGGATTGGTTTGATAATTGAACAAGTCTAAGTAAGATCCGAATATTGGAGCTTGGTTGGACCTTAATCCACTTAATCACAGAAACCTTATAGGAGCTGGAATTGAGATATTTCAGGTCTGCTTGACTTAATTCTTTGAGACCACGAGACTTGGTTCAGTGTCGTCTTGACTGCCTAAGTAGAATACTTCGAAACACAAATGTGACTCTTATTGATGATGACCTCGCTTGCACACCTTCACTTTACACTTTGCTTACCTCAATTGAAGTAGTAAAGGGCTATATTTGTCGACATAAGACACAAGCCAGTGAAAACATCAGAAGTCACAAATATGTGGCAATTGTACCCCAACCTATCCAGTGGTAACGAGGTCTAATGATAGAATGTTGTGGGTTGCAATAAAGCTTCAAAAGAGGGATAATCTACTGGTTCAAGAGAAAAAAATCCTTATGTAAATGTTATTGTATATAATATTCAAAAAATGCAATAAAGACTCCAAAAAAAGTGGATAGGCCTAAATGAAAATAAAATGCCTGCTGGAGTATGTATGTGTGTGTGTGTAAAGTTGAATAAGCAAGCTTGAGCTTCAAAGTCATATGTATGTGAACCTGTAGCCGGATGAGTTGACTACACTAGTCAAGCATCCTAGGATAGGTAGCTATACTGGCTACCGACTATTCTTCTCTCAACCTCCTCTTCTTGAGCCGGTTATACTTGAACTTAGAAGGGAATACCCAGCTTCTCGAGGAAAGAGTGTTGGATTGGGGAATTAGTGTTACCATATTGGAGAAGACTGACTTTTACCGCTTCAGCCGAGGAGAGATACATATCACACATACTATCCAAGATAGATTCATAGTCATAAGTTTGTGTATGAGTTGACCTGTTCTGACTTGTCTATTGAGGAGACTTGAGCAGAGTTTGGTGGATCTCATAGGCTGTTGTGCTTCAAATCCGATTCCCAATAAAGTTTCAAACACACTTAAAATCCAAAGGTCTGACTTAAGCTCCAAACTTTGATTTTATGAAGACAAGTTTGAGAACTAAAAACAATCCACTTTCTTTCTTTTTCTTTTCTTAATTTTCTTTTTCTGCACTTATTGCATAAATGTTTGCTAGGGACTAGAAAAGGCAAGTATAGGGGGTGATGAATCTCCATTTCATCGCCTTTATTCTATCATTTTGGCCTTAAAACCCTAGCAAATACATGTAAATAGAATTAATTTGTACGAAACATTCATTAGTTATTCTATTTATTGTGTATAAAATATTGTATTTAATGTCAAAATTATATAATACAAGAAAGAAAAAAAGAAAAAAGACTAAGTTAAGAATTGATTTGGTTGACAAGGAATAAAGTAGGGGGAGATAAGGGCCAAAAACACAATAAAACCCCTATTTTATTATTCTTCAATATTTCATTTTGAGACCCATTTTATTTTGTATTATTTATGTATCAAATCAATAAACTTTGTACATGAAATTGTAGATAAAATACATAGAAAAATAAAAAATTGATTTCACACAAAAATAATACATATTGTATACTTTACACTCAGAATAAAAAGCCAAAATCTAAACTTCCCAGACCCATATCTTCTCTGTATGAACTCAAAATGCACCCAAATCACATATAATTGTATATAATTTTTTATTAATTATTTATGAAGGCCATTTCATTTAATTTGTAGTTAAGATGTAAAAATTAGGTTTTGGACCCCTATTGTATAATATACCTGAATAAAAATATTTATTTTATTATTATTTGTAATATTTACTATTTTATAATTTTTTAAAAATTATTTAAAATTCTTGTACATATTTAGAATAAAATAAGTTCATCAAAAAGAAAGTAAAATAAATGAGTATATTATCATGTATCGATGAATCATATATATTAATACATGTATATAAATAAAAATGGAATTTATCTTTCATTCTTTTACTCTTTTATATTTTTTACCCATGTAAATATTATTTATATTTCACTAAAAATATAAGAATAAAATAAAATCAGTAAAAATGAAAATATATAAATAATATACTAAAATACATAGATGAATATATTTTACATATACCTATATAATTAATATCTCTATTTATTTAAATGTCAAAAAAAATAAAATATATTTATGTGTAATTAAATAAGTTATAAATATATACACTAAGTGTATAAAATAATAAAATCTAGAATTCAAAATAAAAAATACAATATACAGGTAAATATACCTATAATTATACTTGTAATCATAACCTATAATAAAATAACTTGAAAAAAATAAAAATCATAATTAAATATTGCGAAAAATAATAAACATTTTTTTATTTTATAACTTTTATGTAATTAATTCATTTATTTTTTTATTTCTTATTGTTTCCTATTTTCCACCTTGTTTTGTCTTGTAGCGGCCCGAGGTGGACCAATCACAGACCTCCAACCGTTGACCCCGGGTCAACAGCCCCCTCTCTCTTCCTCGAGTCACCGGTTTGTTAGGACCCAGGTTTTTGCCATTTTTTCTGCTTGTGCTCATGATGCTTTGGCTAGGAATGATGCACGTTTCATGGAAATTGAACATCCCAGAATCACACCCTAGCTAAAGATCACATCAAGGAACCTTGATTCAGTCGCAATCTTTTGATCAATAAGGGCCCTTCAATAAAACCTCTTCTTTCATAGCTCATTTTGATTCTTCTTCGAACCCTAGAACCCCTCCTCTCGTTTGTGCGTGTGTGTATGTTGTGCACACGCTCCCGGTGACAAAGATAGTATCCCCTGAGGTCGAGACATCGTTAGGAGCAGAGGAAGTTGTCCACGATGGAGCTCCGGTGACACCTCTGCTCCTTGGTGCAGACCAAGTATGAGATGCACATTTCATCATTTTTAGGTAGATTTAGTTGATGTTTTTGCATTCTTGCCTTTTATTTCACAATTAGATAAATATCTTAGCAGTAGTTTTAATCTTTCGATCATCGTTTATCCCTGCCCTGGCTCTATTCTAATGTGCTTACGATAATGATCGACCCGCTGACACACCCATCTATTTCCTCGACGTGTTCTTCACCTCCTGCACCCATTCTCCCCCTCTAATCTTGCATAGATCAAAGGATCATGGCTTCTCCACCACCGCACGCCAGAGCCACTTCCGTTTCACCCATTTCCTATGCTTTGTAGCTTCAATCCCTGTAAAAGAGGATCTCCTCGTGCCCTATGTTGTATTACGTAGGATACCAGCTTAGGGGAAGCCCCTAGAGTGAAGCATCGAGGCTCGTCCGAACCTCTGGGTGGCTGGAGCAAGATGACCTCCAGATCCCTAACATTGGGATCTTGACACCATTGGCAGGTACTTGCAGGCGTGGAAGCAGTCTAGGAACCTCCTGGACCTGTAGGAGGAGAGAATCATAGCAGAAGTGTGGAGTACTTGTAGATCAAAGTTCAACGGGGAAATATTCTTCCATGTTCTTCCAGGGAACCCCTCCATCGTTCAATCATCAGTTGAACCCCAGGTTTACAGTTGTCGTCGGATTGAAGAGTCCATGACCGTCAGATCTTCCTTGAAGATCTAATCTTAGTCGCTGCAGCTCGAAGCGTCATCGTGCAAGTGGGAGCTGACATGTGGATAAGTGGAGAAACCAGTGCCACACGATAAGGTGCTATTGAGAGTAATTTACACATCCACCCCCATCTTTTTGTTAGTTTTTTATTTAGTCATGTAATTTTATAAGTTATTTATATATTTTATGAATAAATTTCAAGTGGATCCTTGAGTTTGTGGCATATTACATCTAGGTCCTTACCAGGTCACCTCACGTGGACCCCCACATGAGAGGACATTTTGTATAAACTCCCTTGCGAGTTTTTTAAATTGTAAATTAATTTATAAAATATCACATTCAGTTGAGAATTGGGTTATTTTCATATCTAACCCTACCTTTTTTAATTGCAAATATGCCCCTATCAGTTCATACATTTTTGTGCTTGTTTTCTATTTATTAAAAATATCAAACATGCTCCAAAAATTATGAAAAAATAGGATAAAGTGCTTTGTATCTTACTCTTCCACGCCATAATTTTAGGTTTGCATTTTTGGCATTTTCCCTATTCTATAAAATTCAAAAAGAGCAAGTTTTACCTATGTTTAGCTTTAAAAATACCAAAAAAATATAAAACTTTTTGAAAAATCCCCAAAAGGTTATATGTTGTTTATGATAGTATTTTACAAGTTCAGACCAAAATACCTAAATATAGAAAAAGGAAATCACTAAAAATTAAAAAGCTCCAAAATCCTATAAAAATATAAAAATTCTCCAGAAACTCCGAAAATATTTATTTCTATCTCTAAATTTTTTATATTATTATTTATATACTAAAATATATTTGGAGAATTTTTGACACTTTTTGCTATTTTTAATCTTCAAATCAGTTTGACCTATTTTTTTAATCCATGTTTTGGGATATTGTTGACTTTAAAAATATATAATAATTAGCAAAAATACCCATAAAATCACAAAAACACTATAAAAATATTTAAAACTCCAAAACATTTTATTTTGTAGATTTTGATTATTTTTAGATATATTTATAAAATGTAATACCATATGGAGTATAAATATATATTTATAGTTTATATTATTACTATATTTATTATAAATGCCTTATAAATATTTAAAAAAACAAAAAAATATATTTACATATATATTATAATCAGGACTATATCTATCAAATATTTTCTTATCTTTGTATATTTATTATATTGATTTTAATATCTTATATCTTATAAACACTAATATATATATATATATGTACACCCTTATATATACATGCGTATACATTATTATATAACTTTTAAATTAAAAAGAGATGAAAATTAAAAAAATCTCAAATATAAAATTGAAAACCAAAAACCCACATAAAAAAGATACGTGTGTACATATTGACTACAAATAATCCTTAAGGATACCATGTTTGCTCTCCGTGGTTCGACCTCTACATGCTTACATGCTATACATCTTGTTTATAGAGTATGATAAATTGTGCTACACATTTTTGTCATTCATTGATTAGTTTTAGATTGAGGGTACTTGTTGATGACTCAAGATCTCCTGTGGGTCGCCTCAACGACACTTTACCTTCGCACACCTTAGGATAATTTTTAGATTCGCATGGAAAATCTCTCTCACTATGTGTATGTCTCATTGTCCTACGTCTGAGTACCTCTTTTTTAGGGGAAGTAGTAGTTTCGCCTATCGACTTCCTCCTTTATTCTTTGGCTGAGTAGTGGATCCAGACCCATTATCAAGGATTCTTTCAAAAAAGTACATGCTACATGTTACAAAGGAAGTGGAAAGTATTGAATACTCTTCTGGTGGTACTTACTCTCTTAGAGGGTTATCCCACTAAGGACTTGTTACAAGATTTCCTGAATAACAAAATAAAATTGAAAATATTAAATTAGAAGAACTCTTACAGCTTCACATTGTGTGAGTTTGTGAATCCTTTGCATTGTTTTTGTTTGGATCTAGTTTTAGGTCAAAGATCAGTCTTGTGCACTTGCATCGTTTTTCCTTTCCTCTGTTTAATCTCTTTTTGCCTTGCTCATTTTGAGCCTTATTACATTTTCTCCTTTCATCCTCTTGTTTATCATTGTATTTCTCTATCCCCCATCTACTTATTTTTCTCTTCCAAGATGTCAAACCACGGATGGATTAGTTCGTACCTCGATGACACCCACATCGATTCCCTGTAGTCGACGTCTCCAATAACTCAAGATGATTCCCAAGAGCTTGGCTCGGACCATGCGAACCACTCGTGAAACTTCCCTACTTCCTTATCAAATAAACCATGATCTCTCTTGTCTCAAATTTACTCCTTTTTGGATGGAGATTGATTTCACTCCCTACACATCTTCATCCTTAATAAAGTTCAGAATCGACCCTAATTCTAAACAATTCTCCTTATTGGGTGCTTACTTCAAGACTGATCAGGGTAATTTTCCAATTACATTCATTGACCCCGATCTGGAGACCATGTCATCAGACTCCAAACCTGAGATGACTCCTAGTGCAAAGGGCAACAGGTTGATCAGAACGAAGTCAGTAACCAACATCTAACTTCCATTCAAGAAATTCAATAGTAGTTGAAAGACCATGCTCTAGCTCAGGTAGCATTTATGATATTATAAATGAGACGAGGAGAAACCAAGGCAACATAGGAGGAGGAGAGGATCAACATGGTGGAGAAGATTGGAAAGCTGGAGAGAACCCTGGAGGTGAGGATGAGGTAAGAGTGCAACCTAAGACAAGTCTCAAGGAGACTTACAAACTTGGAGTTGGGTAGATCATGGAATGGATCCAAATCCCTGCAATCCATGGGCACTTCAAACTCAAGCCACAACTGCTTTCACTTCTTCCCACATTCCTTGGGAATACAAATGAAGAATCCTACATTCACCTCCAGTAATTTAACCGTATTTGTGCGACCATGTACTACCCTAACATCCCATTGGAGGTAGTAAAGATGTCCGCTTTCCCATTCAGCCTACAAGACAAGGTGCTCTATTGGATAAATCACCTAGGAAAAGTGGTTACGACCTTGGAGGCCCCGAAATCCGCCTTCCTGTATAAGTATTATCCTTTGGGTTGTATGAACCAAATGTGAGCACTCATCTCTAATTTATCGCAGTTGCCCCATGAGCCTATTCATGAGGCATGGGAAAGGTTAAGGGACCTACAGGAGAAGTGCCCCCACCACGACATTCCAAAGACCAATTTGTGCACAACTTCTTTGGTGGGTTAAATCAAGAATCTCAGAAGTTGGTTGATGTAGCCTGTGGAGGATCTCACTTTAATAAAGACGAGGACGTGGTGTGGCAAATGTTCGAGGAGATGGCTGAGGGATCGCCTGCCTTATCTTTGTCTCAAGCATCCCAGAATCATCTCCATACCCCTCCCAAGCATTTACATATGCCAGCACATATGAAGGAAAGAAAGATGATAGCTCCAATCTCAACATCATTGGGATCCATCTCTCCATGGTCAATATAATTAAAAAGCAGTCACAAGATATTGAAAAACTTAATCTGATCGAACAAAGGACCAAACAATAGTTGGACCAGACCTCGAAGCAATCGGAGCTTCAAGTAAGTACCATCAATACCTGTAACTTTATGGCAGCGCAAGTCGAGACTCCTGCTGAGCCAAAAGAACCAGCATCACAGCAATCTGTGCATCCGATTCAAGGGAAACCTCAATCAGTTCAGCATGTGTGCTACATACAAGCACCAGATCATGGATCACCATCTCCACAACAAACCCAGATGGTGGTATATCACCTGGAGGCTCTGACTTATGTTGAACCCTTCTTTCCACCTCCATCTTAAATCCAGGAGGTAAATACCACTTGGGCAAACAATTAGAACATGGCCCATCCTGGTGAACAAAATAAAGGTTAGAACTCAGTTATTTAGCCATACCACCCTCAGACGGCAGGAAGGAGCTTCCAACCTAGCTAGAACCAACAGTCTCCACAGCATGCCTAACAATGGAGACAAAATGTCCAAAGCCAGCACCAACCATACCGATAGCAATACCATCAACAGCTGGGTTGTTATTGTCAAAATCAGTATCGATCACCCCTTCAACACAACTATCAGCAGTTCCCTCATCTTTCATACCAGAGCCACCAGCTTCAACGCCTATAGCAATACCATCCTCAGCAATCACATCATGCTGAGAATTCGGTGGTATCTCTTGTGAACCCCACCTTCAACTGCTTAGTACAGTTGGTGAAACGTTTGAGTGTAGATGACCTCACCGTAGCCAAGACAATTATCCCAGCTCAAGTGGAGGCCAATCCAAACATTTTCTGAAGTAAGGAACGGGTATATTGCAATGTCCAATATCCAACCGAGTCAGATATAAATGATCCAATTATGTTATTTAACGCTTTGACTCTCAGGAGTGGTAGGATACTACGACAGTCTGCCACTGCGAAGGGAAAGAATAAAGCTTCACAAAGCGAGTCTTCATCAGTTGTGCCCGCATTGGGTTTGGGAGGAGGAGAAGAACAAGAAAAGCATGCAGCACCAGATTCAGGAAAATTACAAAAAATGAAGAAAATGAAAAATTCAATCCAAGCAATAAATTCCATGGCAACACCGATGCAGCCAAAGAGACGCTGTCACCATCAGCGGATCTAGAGCGAGCTGGCAATGCCCATGTTTCTTTTGTTATCTTTTCCACTAGAGCAAATGATTGTACCCCTTTTTGATCATTTGCATGTAAATCTAATATACGTGAACAATTTTTTAACGATGGAAATATTCCATTTTCAAACGCAATGCAAAAAAATAGAAAATTCAAAAATGTGTTGTCTGATCCAGATATGATTGAAATTTTGCATAATATTATCCGGGAAATGTCACTATTAAAAGCCATGGAATACATGCCAACTGTGAATAAAGGTCTGAAAGAGGCATGCACTTTGAAGCATCAGCCCTGCATAAACATATGCAATCATGTTGAAAAACATATCCTTGCCTTGGCTACTGTGAGCGCAACCTCCCCACCAAGAAAACTGACAAGGGAGCACCTCTCGCCCGATACACAATCTTCAACCAAGAGTTCTAACGAACATTTTTTGACAACGGGTCATCTATCAATCTTATGCCTACATCACTTCTTAAGAAATTTAGGTCAGGACTGCTAAAGGCAACCAGAATGATTCTGCAGTTTGCAGATACTTCAGTCAAGTGGACAAGGGGTATGCTTGAGGATGTCATAGTCACAATCCAAGGGATGCAGTTCTATGTGGACTTCATTGTCCTAGATATGGACACCTCAGTCCTCCTGCTCCAAACTCTGATCATTTTGGGATGGTCATTCCTTCGAACAACCTAGGTAGTAGTGGATTATGGCACCAGCACAATCACCTTTCGCTCAAGCAACAACAAGGTCAAGGTGAAGATGATCCAAGTACCAAAGCCTGCAAAATCTATGTCAGATGAGAGCATGCCCAAACTGAATGCAATAAATGATTGTGACTTTTTTATAGAAATCATATACAATGCATTATTTCTTAATGATGATGAAACTCAAGATTCCTCTCCAAGGAGTTCCTGGAAAGCACACCGAATTCCTTGTGTTCCTTGATGATGAATGGCATGTTGATGCATTATCTGAGCTCATTGAAACACTTCCATTCTCATTGGAGCATGAAAAATTCATCAAAAATTTTTTGATACACTAAATTTTGAGTCGAATGTCACTATGGTGGACAGTCTCCTGATGATGGACCCTACACCTACCACAATTGCAGAAGTCATCACAGAACGGACTCCAACTTCTCCAAAGCTGAAGAAATTGTTGTCAACGTTGAAGTATACCTTCCTTACAGGTGAGCCCAAAATGTGCACGGTCATCATCAATGCACAACTGACCTCGGATGAAGAATCTCATCTTCTTGAGGTTCTTGAAAGAAACCACAAGGCAGTATGCTAGAAAATATCGGATCTCCATGGGATTAACCCCTCATTGTGCTTGCATCACATCTACTTGGAAGAGAACAGTAAACCCTCCCCTAAATTTCAGCATCATCTGATCCCCAACCTTTGGGAGGTTGTGATGAATGAGATCACCAAGTGATGCGATACGGGTTTCATACATCCTATCTAAGATTCTAAATGGTAAGTTTGTTACGTGGTTCCTAAGAAATCGAGAATCATGATTGTGACGAATGAAAAAGGAGAGGAGATTCCGACCCGAGTGCAAACATCATGGCGTGTCTGTGTAGACTACAAACACTTGAATCTTTCCACTAAGAAGGATCTTTTCCACTTCCTTCCATCGACCAAATAGTAAAAAGGCTAGTCTCAATGGAGTATTTATATTTCTTGGATGGATACTCAGGGTATAATAAAGTTGCAATTGCACTTGAAGGCCAAGAGAAGACCATGTTCACCTGTCCATTTGGGACATATGCATTCAGGCAGATGCCATTTGGGCTGTATAATGCCCCCACTACATTTCAGAGATGTATGCTAGCAGTTTTGTAGACATGGTGGGAAATTTTCTCGATGTATTCATGGACGACTTCTCGTTCTACGATGATAGCTTTGATCAGTACTTGGCATATCTATACCGAGTTTTTCAACATTGCTGTGAAGTAAGTCTTGTGTTCTCATGGGAGAATAGTCACTTTATGGTGACCACTGGAATAGTGTTGTGCCACATCATCTCCAAGAGAGGCATGAAGGATGACCCAACCAAGGTGGAGGTCATTTCCAAGCTCGAGCCACCTACATCACTAAAGCAAGTCTGGTCATTCCTGCGGCATGTAGAATTTTATAGAAGATTCAATCAATATTTTAGCAAGATTGCCTGACCTTTGACAAAGCTTCTAGTTAAGGACATTAAATTTAGTATCGATGACAAAGTTCTCCAAGTCTTCAATCAGTTGAAAGAAATCATAACCCAAGCTAATGTCTTACAGCCACCAGATTGGTGTCTACCCTTCGAGATCATGATGGATGCGTCTGATTTTTGGTATTAAGGTTGTACTTGGACAATGATGGGATGGACTGCCATTTGCGATTCATTATGCTAGCTGGACACTAGATGATGCACAGAAGAATTACACTATCACTGAGAAGTAACTGCTAGCTGTAGTGTTTGCGCTAGAGAAATTTTGGTCACACATGTTCGCTTCAAAAGTCATTATGTATACTAACCACTCTTCCATAATATACATGTAAAGCAAGAAGGATGTGAAATCAAGACTACTGTGTTGGATCCTTCTTACTCAGAGAGTTTGATTTAGATATATGTCATAAATCTAGAGTTAAGAATGTTGTGGCAGATCACCTTTCCAGAATCACCAAGATAGAAACTTCTAAATAGGAAATCCTTCCCATACTGAAACCTTCCCAGATGAAGCTATCATGGCAGTTACCTCTCAATCCCCTCCTTTGCCAATATTGTGAACTACCTTGTCTCCAAGAAAGTTCCACAAGATTGACCAAAGCTGAAAATGGACAAGTTCATGTCCAATATCCATTTCTACCAGTGAGAGGATCCACACTTGTTTCAATAGGGTGTCGATTGTATCCAGCAAAAAAAATTCCTGATGAGGAGTTTACAAGTGTCTCGAACCATTGTCACAAATTAGAATCCGAAAGGACACCATTATGGAAAGCGTACGACAGTGAAAGTGCTCCAATGCGACCTTTAGTGGCCGACTCTTTTTAAGGATGCTAATTACTGTGTTAAAGCTTGTATTGATTGTCAGAAGATGGGTGGAACTATTAGTTTGTGAGACACGATGCCTCTCAAGTTTATTCAGATATTAGATATCTTTGATGAATGGGGAATCGATTTCATGGGCTCATTCTCTAACAGTCAGGGCTATGAGTACATCCTACTTGCCGTCGATTATGTTAGTCGATGAGTGGAGGATATCCCTATTCGATCCGCAGACAACCGCATTGTGTGTGGCTTCCTCAAAGATGACATCATTGCGTGGTTCAGGATTCTGAAGATCCTTATATCTGACAGAGGTGTCCACTTTATCAACAAATAAGTAAAGAAGATGACTAAGTAGTACGAAATTGAACACCATATCGTATCTCCTTACAACCCGCAGACTAATGGCTTGGCCGAATATTCTAACAGAGAGATCAAATCTATTTTGCAGAAACTTGTGCATCTTGATAGAAAAAACGGGTTGTAGTTGCTTAACTCAGTTCTTTGGACCTATCGTACAACGTACAAGTCTCTTTTGGAAATTTCTCCATACCATCTGGTGTACGACAAGCCATATCATTTGCCCATGGAACTCATCCATAAATCTTTATGGGCAGTTAGTATATGCAACTTGGATAGAGAGAAAGCATGAAAGAACATGAATCTTGACATGAATCGATTGTTAGAATTCAGAGACTCCGTATATGACAACAACCTCATGTATAAAGATAAAGTCTAGATATGGCATGATAAGCATGTAAGATGAAAGACTTTCAAGCCATATAAGAAGGTGTGGTTGTTCGATGCAAAACTAAAGCTATTTCCAGGCAAACTAAAAAGCAAATGGTAAGGGTCCTTTATAATCAAGAATGTGTGTGACAACGACTGTATCGTCATATCTGGATTGTCAGTGGATGCACAACCTTTTGTCATAAAAGGATAGTTTTTGAAACCATATGGTTATCATGATACGTTTATGCCCATAGATGACTTGATATAGGTGGCATTTCTAGATGAGCTTCCACAGAAAGAAAGATCAGACACATAGCTTCAAAAAACACTTTTCATTTTCTTCTTGTCTTCTTCCCATTCATTCTTCTGTTATTTTGTTCATCACATTCATCAGTGTTGTACATAGGATATACTCAATCCTAAGTATATGGAGGATGAGTGTATTTGATTTACTCTTCATTTATTCTCTCGTTTGTCTCCATACTTGTTTATACTTAGGGATATTTTATCCTAAGTATAGGGGGAGACATGTCAAGCCAATAATTTGTGAATTCTCATCCTCGATCATCCCCATTTGGTGTACAGTCTGTTATACTTAGGATTAATTGATCCTAGTATAGGAGGGACAATTGACATTTCGTTCTTTATTTAGTCATTGTAGCATAGACTTTTGTATACTCAACACGAGCTATGTTTTCCTTTTTCTCTTTGATCACTATGAGGACATATCTCAAGCTACGTATAGGGGGTCGTATATATGTTGTATATACTTTAACCATAACATGTACTTCTGTATTTTTGAATAATATGGCTAGTAGAATGTATAATTATAATTATATATAGTACACCATAATAATATATAAATATCAAAATACTTTGTAAATATGATCAATAAATCGATCTAAAAATGTTTTGCAAATGATTTGAAAATTGGTTGAAAATATCTTGAAAAATCTTTTGAGATCGTTTGGAAAACTTTTGGAATATGTTTTCAACCTTTCGTAAAAATCTCTTGTAAATGTTTGCAAAAATCTTTCTCATTTGTTTGAATAAAATATTTTGAAAATCTAGATTGCAAATGATTTGAAAATAGTTGTAAAATATTTTGAAAAATCTATACATACTATTTGAAAAATGTTTTGCAAAATGATTCTCAAATTTTTGTAAATATTTGCAAAATTGTTTGTAAAAATTATTGCAAAAATAAGTTTTCAAAATGATTGTAAATATTTTTCGAAATATTTTGGGATCCTTGTAGATAATTTCATCAAATAAAAATTTTATAACCCTTGTAGATAAATTCCTGTATAGAATTTATAAATACAACTAACACTGAACTTGTGAATATTCATGTATAAATGCCTAGTAAATTCTTCAACTCATTATTGTAAATATTGATGCACTCCTATGTAAATATCTGCATTATATTTCTTTTCACCAAGTTTTATCAAATACACTAAAAATTTTAAAACTATTGAAAACCCATAAAATTTTGCAAAATGTTTTCAAAAAGTGCGTAAAATTTTGCAAAACTTTTCAAAAATACATAAAAAAGTTTAAACTCACAAATTGCTTCACAAAAAGTTTTTCTTTTCATTGCATAGAATTTTGCGTTTTTTGGATTGATAATGACAATTGAACGAGTCTAAATAAAATCTGAAGATTGGAGCTTGGTTGGACTTTAATCCACTTAATCACGGGAATATTAGGTGAATTGGAATCAAGGCGCTTCAGATTTGTTGAACTTTAATATTTGATACCACAAGACTAAGTTCATATGTAATCTTGACTGCATAAGTAGAATATTTCGAAGCACATGCATGACTCTTGTCGCAGTGACCTAACTTAGACACATGCACCTTACACTTTGCTCAACTCAATGAAGTGGTGGAGGGCTGGAAGACACAAGTAAATGGAAACATATGAAGTCACAATCTGTGCCCATTGTGCCCCAACCTGATCCAGTAGTGACGAGGTTTGAGGACAAGAGGGTGTGGGTTGCAATAATCATAATAGGGACAAATCTATTGGCTCAAGAGGAAAAAGTTCTTATGTAAATGTTGTTGTAAAATAGTATATAAAAAATGTAAAAATCAAAAACTCCAGAAAGAGGAGAAGGAAATATTCAAATAAAAATCAATTCCCATCGGAGGGTATAAAATGTACAAAGTATTCATGTTAGCCTATAGTAGGATTGACTTGGCTACATTGGTCAAGCAACCTATGATAGGTAGCAATACTGGCTACCATCCATTCTCTTCTCCACCTCCTCTTCTTGAGCTGGTTGCACTTGAAACTTAGAAGGGAATGCCATGCTTCAAAAGGAAAGAGTTTTTGGATTTGGGAATTAAGGCCACCATTTTGGAGAAGACGGTCTCTTTACCGCTCAGTTGAGGGGAGTTACATATCACTAACACTGTACAAGATTGACTCATAGTTATAAGGGTATGTGTATTACATAGACTTGTTCTGACCTTGCCTTTGAGGAGACGTGGGCAGAGTTTCGTGGTTCTTAGAGTCGGTTGAGTTTCAAGTCTGCTTCCCATTAAGGTTCCGACCAAACTTGAAATCCAAAGGTCTGATAAAGCTACAAACTTTTATTTTACAAAGATAAGTTTAAAAGTTAAACCAATCCAATTTATTTCTTTATCTTTATTTTCTTTTGCTGCACTTATTAGCATAAGTGTTTACTATGGACTAGCAAAGACAAATTAGGGGGTGATGAATCTCTATTTCATCACATTTTTCTTTCATTTTGGCCTTAAATCTCTAGCCAAATACATGTATATAGAATTAAATTGGGCAAAAATAACACTCAGAATTTGAGCGATAAATACTCTATAAAATATTATATTTAAATTCTAAAATAAAAGAGTAATAGAAAAAAGAGAAAGAATGACATGTCAAAGACAGTGAGTGACCCTAGACCCCGAGACTCGATCATCATGATGACTTCATCGACAAGAAATAAAGTTGGGAGAGATAGGGAAGATCAATTGTATATACAATACAACAAAAATCCTAATTCTTGTACTCAATAATATACATTTTGGGACCTATTTTATTTTCTTATTTTTTACCTCAAATCAATAAACCCTCAACATGAGCATTGTACATAAAAATACAAAGAAAAATACAAAATTGATTTCATTAAAAAATAATGCACAATGTAACTGGGACATACAGAATAAAAAGGCACAAAAAAAATTTACAGACATGTATCTTCTCCATACTAACATAAAATTGAATAAACTCACATTTATTTATTCATAAAATTAAATTATCTATTTAATAAAGGTAATTTCATTTAGTTTGGAGTTAAGATGCAAAAATTGACCTTTGGGCCCTTATTGTGAAATATACATGTATATTATATTCAATATATTAATTCTGTATATTTCTATCCTTTCCATATTTTTATAAATTTGTAAATATTACATAAAACACATTTCAACAATAAAATTAGACTAAATGCATTAAAAATATGTTAAAATAAATAATGACTTTGATATATAGGTAAACTATACCTGTAATATACATATGCCTTTTTATTTATGTAAATAAATAAAATCTTAAAAATAAACCAAAAATGTGTAAATATGTCATTAAATAAGATATTAATACACTAAATATCTTTACATAATTATAAAATATAAAATACAAATTAAAAATAAATTATATCAATTATAGGTATAAATACCTATGTATAGACATGTAAACAATAACTTCTGATAAATTAACTTGTGAAATTAAATAAAAATCATAATACAATACTACATAAATTAATGAATATTTTTTATGTATTAATAAAAAATTAATAAAATCATTTCTTATTTTTAATCTGTTTATTTAGGTATTCTTTCTCCTAATTTTTTGGTTGGTCCACATGAACTAACCAGAACCCTTCTTGTGTTGACTCTAGGTCAACTACCCCATCTCTCCTTCTCAAGCGTTGTACTTGTCAGATACCCCAATTTCCGCCTTAATTCATGCTCAATCCACTCATCGATTGGCATGACGTCCTGAGCAAAAAGTGGAGATTCAATCCCCTAATTCATGCCCAAGCCAAGGATCAAATCGATCCTCATCGAATCAGTCGCTATCTATGTCGTAAAATGCCACCTTCATTTGTCTATAATTAAAGAACCAATTCTCTTTTTGAAGTTTGATCCCCCTTTACTCTTCGTAACCCCACTTCTTTGATTGTTTGAGCTTGCTGGTGATAGCTACAAGCTCGCAAGAACTTTGGCATGGAGAATGAGAGACTAGAGGTGGAGATCCAGCTCGCCGGAGGTTAGCTCTGATGATGCTTCTCTGCTCCCAGGAATAGTCAGGTAAGAGTTGCATTCCTTCCCATTTTCTACCACATTTTATTTCCTGGTTTATTATAAGTCTTAGTTTATACAACCATGCAATAGTTTAGTTTAGTTTCAGAAATCAAAATTGGTGGAGCCTTAGGCTCCAGCTCGAAATTCACCAAGATCACCCATTGTTCCGACCCACATTCTCCCTCACCTTCATCCTCAGCACGTTCTCCATCAAAAACCCCACATCTCCACCTCGATCATGCATGGATCGAGTTCGACCAAGGTTCTCCTGCTCTGCCTTCGTCGAACCTCCTCACGTCTTCCATTCCCTTGCTGCCAAGATTCATTATTGGGTCAAGCATCTTTGGCTCAAGCCTTGCTTCCTTTTTGTGCAGGCTAAGGACCAAAGAGTGACCTGGAGCAGAGTGTCCGAGCTTCGTTTTGAGCTCCAAGTCTTGTGAAGAGTATCGAGCTCCAGGTCCCTATTGTTAGGACTTGGATACATCCGGTGGTCACCTACAGATGCGGAAGGTCCCCAGGACCCTTCTGGGGTTGTTAGAGCAACGAATGAAGGTCGGAGCTAAGAGGAATCAAGGATTGAAGCTAACCTAGGCACATTTCTTGAGGTGTTCTTCTAGGAACCCTAGGACCGTTCAATCAAGATCAGATCCTCCAGGCATACAACAAACATCAAATCATTCATGCTTTCAACCTTTGGATTCCCAGTGATTATCTAAAATCCTAGGCACTCGTTGACAAAGGGGTATCGATCGTCCATCGCATGACACGTGGTCAAGTGAAGCCCATCCATCCACTAATCAATGCCTAATCAGGGGTAAATTGCATATTAAAGCCCTGCATTTTTGTTTTTTTAATTTGTTCATGTAAATATTAAGTTACATTTAAAAATATGTGTTAAAAGTACAACCAAGCCCTTGTACTTTTTGTTTATTACATTTAGGTCTGTGTTAGGTCACCTCACATGGCTTCCCACGTTAGGTGAACATTTTGCAGGCATACCATTTCGCCTTCTTGTATTTGCTTTTAGTCCATTAAATTCTAATATTAGTGTAACATTTTGGGGTTATACATGACACCTTTGACTTTATTTTTATTGCAAATACACCCTTATCAGATTGTTTTATTTTATTTATGTCTTTTAATTTTTTTAAATAGATCCAATATATGAAAAATTATGGGAAAATTCGTGTAAATTCCTAACAATGTTTTGGTATTCTTAATTTTTATTTAGCATTTTCATGCATTTTTCCATTTATCCAAAATCATTTAGGAGCTATATTTCCCTTGTTTAGCTTGAAAAATACAAAAAAATAGAAAATTACTTTTTAAAAATTCCAAAAAAAATAAATGCATTTATTGTTGTATTTTATCACTCCAGTTAAAAAATCACAAAAAATACAAAAGAAAAACACTAAAAATTGAAAACCTCTCCTAACCCTAGAAAAATTTGCAAAAAAAACTATAAAATCCAAAAAAATAATTTTCTACTGCATATTTTTCTTTATAATATATAGTATATATTAAAAAATAAAAAGGGTTGTTCTTTCATATATTTTCTGATTTTTTGTATTTTTATTATATATATATCATATAAAGTATTTATCTTATACATATTAATACATATATATATACACTTATTTTATCTTAAAAAAGAAAAAAATTGAAAATTTAAAAAATAGGAAAAAATACATAAAATATAAAAAATCCATAAAAAATTAAATATAATTAAAAACCCACAAAAAGCAATTAAAAAATAAAAAATCACAAAAACACCTAAGTAGGCTACTCATTATTCTCTACTCCCTTCTGCTTCCTATGTTCGACACTCTATTGCTTATCATTATACATCTGTTATAGAGTTATAATAAATTTTGACTCACTTCGCTTTATTGCCTCATTTGTATTATGTTGGTTGATTGTTGTTTGAACCTTGGGGTTCATGATTAGTCACCTCAGCATTCTCGTCTTATTTGGAATACCAGACCGGCTCATACCCATGTTCAACACTTCATTATTCATGAGTTGCTAATTTAAATCACAAGCTATTAAATTAATTAATTCTTCAGGAACATCTTTGTTTTAGTTGTGCATTGAATGTGTGTTGCATTGCATCATAGTTTTCTCATATAATATAAATGCATAAAATGATTTGAAAAATTTCATGCATCGCATTCTATTGTCTATGCTTGACCTAGATAGCCTATAAATCACATAAATAGATAGTTAAAACCAATATTAAATTAGATAATTGCTTGTGTCCATGTGTTCGACCATGGACTAGCTCATGTTATAAACTAAGTTACATCCTCTTCATAAAGATTTAATTGACTTGGTTCTAACTAATTGCTATTTGGCCATGTTACAACGAGTAAATATTATATTTGCCATTTAGCATTTCATCACACGTCCAAGAGGCTCTCTCTCTCTCAACCTTAATGGTCATCCACTTGTTGGTTATTTAGAGCATTGTCATTGTCACACTATTGTTGTGTTTCCTGATCGATTGCTTGTGGATATCTACCTTCTTCGGTGCTTCGTGCTCGTGAGTAAGGCTATATATTTTATAATATGAAATCAGGAGGTTTCATGCTCAGAGTGTTGACTCGGATTGCAGGAAGCACACGTCTCATCCACATGCCCGCGAGTGCATCCTTCATTGGACCAGACTGGAGACCGATGGTCTCTTCATTTAGAGAGACGATCGCAAACACGCTTCAAGAGTTAATCCTTTTAATCATTTGTGATCTTGATGAAACTATATGACTAGTTGTTCTTTCCGTTGCCCCTTGCAACTAGTATGACTAGTTGTTCTTGATCGCACGTGATGCGATCTTCACGCCTCTATGATGCACTAAGGCTTAAACTATATGCTTCAACTGATATCAGAGCCTTGGTCAAAGGTCTTGGATCTGATCCAATTCTTAAGTTAACAAGATTTTGTATATCGAATGCACGGGGACTTGTAGTTTATGCATATGATGCTTGTTTGGAATAAATTTTCGTTAAAAATGAAAAGTTTCTATTTATGCATTGTTTTAACATTTGGGTACTTACATGTATTTAGAATGTATAAATATGTCTCCAAAATATTTTCCAAAGGTTGGCATCGAAGGTGCATTATTTTAGATTCGAAAAGATCCCGTAGTGAATTATTTTTGCATGTAATAACATATCTTAAAAAATTATTTTTTGGTTAGTATTTTTTAGTCATGAAACATGTTATAAACATGATAATTAAGTAGAGAATTAAATCAGCAAACCTATCTAATTTATTTCACGTGATTTCAACTCCATTTGCTATAGATATTCCATATCTAGTGGAAATGGGCTGGAAGATTATTGGATAATCACAAGAACTTTTTTAATGTGTTTATCATTCAATATCAATCAAGAAAATTATGAATTTACCATAATTATTTGATGCTTCGCATATTTATGGAAATATTTGAATTAAAAACATCAATCACCATTGAATGAATGTTTCATGGTAAAACCTTGTTGTTAACTTTTACATGCAAAACCAAAAATGTTTGCTTGATATGACTAGAAATTTAGATTCTTTAAAATGTTTTAAGATGTCTAATAATTCCTAGTGAATACTCTATAGTATCATGCCTGTCATCAAAGGAATGATCGATAAAACCACAAGTACATTGATTCTATTTGTATTGTTATGAATCGGGATGATGAAGATGTCTAGATCAGGTATGCTGGCTTGCTTTCTTAATTAACACCTTACATGTCAAGGAAATGCTCCCTCACAACATAACTCGAGTGTCTGGCTTGATCCATTTCGAGGAAAGGGTAATATGAGTAAGTCAAGTTGTACTCTAATTACTAAAAATATACTAATAAGACGTATTTATGAGAGCTAATACTATATAGTAATATCATGCAACACTAACTATTTCATGGTTACATTGGATTGATAATTAATTTAATCATATTAAATTAATTAGATCCAAATAAAATAAACAACTTATTATAAATAGAGTTGTAGTTCACTTGGAAGAATTAATCATAAGAATATGATTCATAATGATTAATAAAAATTTGGATGGGGTACGACAGATCATATAAATGGCATCCATGGTCTCCCATCTAGGCGAATGATTCTGTCTCCATGGATTGTACGCTGGAGACGCCTATGTGAAGTCATATCTCCGATGTGCAAGCGCATATGGATCATGTTTTTTTCTTCTCAAAAGAGTAAGGTTGCATTCCTCATATAATTGCGGTGGTATTGGATTATGCATGGTGAGTTCTATTCGTGTTTACTGTTGATTCAATTGACAACGGGTCAACATCATCTTAGGTGTGGTGGGTTCAATTGTTAAAGATCGAATTGAGAAATGCAAGTTGGACTTGTAAGGTAGAATGAGTTCCCATTTCTTTTACCTAATTTATGTTTTCTCATATTATCGGGGTGTAACAAAGGTAGAAGGAAGATCACCGATCTTGCTAGAGATATAGTAGTAAGTATATCTCTTACTTTGAAGTTTAATAAAAGAATGGACTTTCGAACTTTAAAAGACAAGACTACTTTGATTTATAATTCCTTTATCAAAGAACTTAAATTTAAATTATTTACATGCTCTAAGAAGTGCATTCTTAGTCTTAGACATGAAATCCATGAACCCTCTCATCAGGCTTCTTGAGGTCAACCAACTGACCGGACCAAATTATTTAGACTGGCTCTATAATTTGAAGCTTGCTCTCTATGGAGTGCATTGTCTATGTGCTCACCAAGAATAAGCACGCAAACCCTACATCATTGGAAGAACCTAAATACAATGAAAAATATGATGAAGATCACTCATTTTCTAGGTGTTATATACTGAGGTCGTTGTCCAGTGTGCTTCAGAAGCAACATGTGGACATGGACACTGCCCATGATATTATGATGAATCTAAAAGAGATGTTCGGTGATGTGAACTGCATAGAACGCAATTAGAAGCATGGTTTCCGGAAGAGTCTAACCCAACAAATAAAGAAGAAGAGTCAATGTGTTGACTCATCCTCTCAAGCTTCCACACATCTGACATCCAAAAAAATGGATTCATGTCATTATTGTAAAAGGCCTAGGCACTGAAAAAGAGATTGTCCAAATTATCTGAAAATCAAATAGAAGGGTAAAGATAATACCCTAGCATGTATAGAATTTACTTTCATCATTGAAACCAATTTTCTCATAGGATGAGAATGTAGTTTGGTCTAGATACTGGTGCTTATGTTCATGTATGCAATTTGTTGCATCTAACTCAGGAAATCAAAAATCTTGATAAAGGGGAGATAGTCATCCAAATGGTATTTGATGCAACTGTTGCAGCAATCGCCGTCTGGACATGCAGACTATCATTATCTAGTAGGGGAGTCCTTGTTCTTAAAGAATGTTTTTGTGTTCCAGATATTAAAAGGAACTTATTATCTATATCATAGTTAGTTTAAAATGGACATTCATTCTTACTATGTGATAAACTTATCATAAGTTGTTATGATAAGCATGTTGCAGATGGTACTTTAACTTCTGGTGGACCCTATGATTTGTGCATCGATGAATCTATCTTGAATGTAACACCCACTAATAAAAATGTTAAAAGATCTAGAGAGGACAGAAATCATTATAACATTATTTGGCATCAAAGGCTTGGTCATTTATCTCTTGACATGATCAATAGATTGATAAAGGACGTGCCCTTAGATTTTCTAAAGGTCCAAATTTTACCTACCTGTGAACATTGCATTTGAGGTAAAATGACTAGAGCACCCTTTTGAAATAAGAGTACATGATGCGATGGTATTCTTGATCTAATACATACCAATGTATGTAGTCCCTTCAGTACCGCGATACGAAATGGACATCGATATTGTTTGACATTTATTGATGGCCATTCGTGATACATATTTATCTTCTAATTACATCATAAATATGAAACCTTTAAAAAATTTAAATAATTCATGGCTTTGGTTGAGAACCAAATCAATATGAAGATTAAATGGATTTGATCTAACCGAGGCAGCGAGTACCTCTCTGATGAATTTAAGGAATACCTCATAGAGAGGGGAATTTTATCCAATCTCACTCATCCTGAAACTCCCCAACTAAATGGTCTTGCTAAAAGACGCAACAAGACCATCATGGATATGGTATGTTCAATGATGAGTAAAGCACATTTACCTCTTAGTTTTTGGGGATATGTAGTGGAGACTACAATATATATCCTTAATAAGATTCCAAGCAAATCCATATCTAAAGCCCCTCATGAGCTTTGTTTTGAATCAAGTCCAGTATTAGACGCTTGAGGATTTGGGGTTGCTTGATCCAAGCGAATAACATTGACGCGAGTAAGCTAGAATCTTGCACTAGAGAGTGCTACTTCATTGGGTATGTAAAGGATGGCATTAGATGCCAACTTTACGACCTTGAGACTCAAAAGGTTTTCATCGCTAGAAATATAAAAATCCTCAGAGGATGACTTCCTTAAGAGTCAAGACAAAAGTGAAGTAAAGGAACTCATTGAATCCCCTGAGGATTTTGAGCTTCTTGAACTAGAAACTGAAGATGTGAATGGAGATTAAACACATGTACTTCTTCAAAGGAGTTAGAGTGTGATTATACCACCTGAAATATAAGGTTCCATGTGTCAGGTAGAACTGACAATGATCTAACTTCTTTTGATGAAGCATTCACGTATCATGACATGGATAGATGGATGCTAGCAATGAAGTCTGAAATAGACTCCATGTACAAAAACGGTGTAAGGACCTTAGAGGATCCCCCTAGAGGGGTAAAATCCATTGGGTGTAAATGGATATTCAAGAGAAAGAGGAGACCTGATGGGAAGGTAGAGACCTTCAAGGCATGGCTCTTAGCTAAGAGCTACACATAGAGAAAAGGTATCGACTGCGATGAGACATTATCTCCTATGGCTATGCTCAAATCCATCAGGACAATGCTAGCTATAGATGCATATCATGACTATGACATCTGACAGATGGGCATCAAGACTGCATTCCTCAATGGATACCTTTAGGAGGATATCTATATGAAACAACCCCATGGCTTCATAACTGAGGAAGGCAACGTATGCAAGCTAAAGAAATCCATTTATGGGCTCAAACAAGCTTATCGTAGCTGGAACATCAAACTTTACGAAACCATAAAGAATTGTGATTTCATTCAGAATCCTGATGAACTATGTGTGTACAAGAAGCTTAGTGGGAGTATAATCGTATACATCATGCTTTATGTAGATGACATCCATATCATTAGGATTGATACATGGGTGATGACTAGTGTTGAGGTTTGATTATCCCATACCTGCGAGATGAAGGGTCTTGGAGAATCTTATTATATCTAAGGTCTGAAGTAGTTTAGATTGTCTCAAGATGGATACATTATGAAGATCTTGGAATGATTTCATACGAAAAATTTCAAGAAAGACTTCCTTCCCTCAAGACATGATATACACCTATATAAAGGGATGGATCCTCAAAGTGTTGAGGAAAAGAAGGCCAAGGTTGTATGCCCTTATGAATCAGCTGTAGGAAGCGTAATGTATTCCATGATGTGTGCAAGTCTAGATATCTACCATGCAATGTTAGTGGCAAGCCATTATCAATCTTATTATGGAGAACAACACTATAATGCAATGAAGAATACCTTTAAGTATCTAAGATGGACACAAGATTACATCTTGGTCTATGGAAATGGTGATCTCCAAGTCTTAGGATACACAAATCCATACTTCCAATCTAATATAGATGACTGCAAGTCAACTTCAGGGTTTGTTTTATTGTTGAACAGTGGTACTGTGTGTTGGATAAGCAAGAAGCGGGACACTATGGTTGATTCAACAACAAAAGCAGAATATATCACCGCATCGAATGCTGTAAATAGAGGTGGTGTGATTACACAAGTTAATCCTGGAACTTTGCATAGTTTCCTCTAATACTCCCATCCCGTTGCTCTGTGAAAACACAAGCCATAGCTTTAGCAAAGGAACCCATATTGCATCAGAAGAGAAAACACATGGAAAGGAAATACCACATCATTCACGAGATTCAAAAGCATGGTGACATCATCATTACCAAGGTGGCCTCTACCACTATAAGAAAAGTACCATTTTACCAGCATTAAATTACGACCACTGTTAGTGGGAATGTGAACGCAATATAAAATGCGAGCACTTCCCCAAAATTAGTTGTCACATAGATAATATGTGACCAAAAAAATGAGGCGAGTGATATAGCACCCCAATATGCGACTACATTGTGGTCTCATATTGTAGTCGCATAGCCGGCTAAACAGAATGCCCATTCAGAACATAATCGCATTTCTTACTAAACCAAACGCTACCTCCTCCTCGTGCGCATGACCTCCTCGCCCTCCAAAACCTTGCTCCGTCTGACCTCCTCCCTTTCTGACACCCTCTCCTCCTCCCTCCACCCTCGATATACCATCTCATTCTCTCTCGGCCTTCTCCCCCTCTCCCACATCCTCATTTTCGACACCATATCCTCTCAGTCTTCATACCCTTTGAGAGAATCCCTTCCTCCTATATCTTCATCCACCAACAAGCGCCTCCCCCATCTTAATCTCCCTTTATTAGGTATATTTTGTCATTTATAGATTAATTAGTTTTTATTTGAGTAATCATTGTATTTGAGTATTTTTGTTAATTTCAAATGTATTGTATGTATTTGTTGAAATGCCTAGGATGTTTTATCTTACCTGATTAATTAAATAGATTTTGAAATGTCATTTTTAAAAAAAAATTGTGATGTTTTTCTCATACGCGATTTATAAGTATAAGTGGTAGGTGTGTGTGTGTGTGTGTTGAAGTGTGGGTGTTAATATGAGATGTTCATTCTTTAATCTTTACATTTTGGTACAGATAGATTTGTTATTTCTTACATGTATTTTCTTTATTATGCAATGTATGTGTTTGATGAAATGACTAAGAGAAACAATATATGTTCAATACATGTATGTGTGTGTGTATATGTGTGTATGTATAAATGTATGTTTGTATGGTGGTATGTGTGTTGGTGTGTATGTGTGAGTGTAGGTATATGTGTGGGTGTATGAGTGTGTGAGGGTGTGAGTGAGAGTATGTATGCGTGTATATGTGTGTGAGTAATTGTGTGTTTTTAAAGTGTGTTTGTGTGTATGTGTTGGTGTGTGCATACGAGAATGTGTGTATGCACGTATATGTATGTGTGTGTATGTATGAGCATGGGTGTGCATATGTAAATATGTGTGTGTATTTGTTGGTGTGTACTGGCATGAGAGAGAGAGAGAGTGTGTGTGTGTGTGTATGTGTGTGTGTGTGTATACATATGTGCATGAGTATGTGAGAGAGAGAGTGTGTGTATGTATGTTTGTGTATGTATGTATGTTGGTGTGTGCGTTGGTCCATTACAATGCTCCTCCATTCCCTTATAGTACTAGGTTGCCCATCTTTTGGAGGAGAACCTGAGTGAATTTCGAGAATGGGTAATTCTCTTAGAGATCCAAAGGAGGAAGGGTCATGCGACTCCATAAAATGATGATGCTAAAGGCATGGTTTTTGCAAATATGTATAAGAGAACACATCGTTGTGAAGAGTAATTTAGGAGGATCATTTATTCTTTCGTGATGGTAGAGCAGAGAGCTTTGTTCAAGGCTTTTTTGATACATTTCAATATATCAATGTTCGTGCCTCTGTGAGGAATTCATACAAGCACTTATGCAGAGGAGACTAAGAAAAATTTATGTACTTTCAAGAAGCCTAGAACATATGTCTCCTAAAACATATTTATTGTTGAAGTTCTTGTAACAACTTATATCCCTTTATAGTGGAAGGATGGTAATAAAATTTTTTTGGTTACATCTAGCCTTGATGGAGTTATTATCAGAGAGAGTGCATGTTGTTAGACATGGATCATAGTGCACGAAAGGTCCTTGATTCCTTATGGTATTACCGACTTCTCTGGTCGAGTTTTTTTATAATCTCTAAAAGGCGTATGTTTTTTATCCAAGATTTAACCATATAGCAGATTTCGCATTTGTTATGCAAGCTATTATGCTCAAGCCCTTTCTCTTTGGAATTCCCAGATTTCTATTGGGATTGCATATCTTATCTTGATCCTCCAGTGGAAGGTATTATGAGGGGCTATGAAAATCTAAACATCCATTTCATGGGGGGATGCCACATCCATTGGATTGATAATTACTTATAAGGATTTGGACCGGGTAATATGATACATCAAACTTTCGAGGTACAAACTTTTATTTTGGAAGAGTTATCCTTGGTTGTCGCTTCTATAGGTGTGGACTTTCTGTGAACCATGGCCGTTGTGATCTAAAGAGTCTTCAAGTTACGATGGTTGATTGAGGTACCAGACTTAATTTGGTTTCCTAGACTTCGGTGGTTAACAGTGGAGCATCTTTAAATTCGACAAATTGAAAAAAGAATTCTATACGATACATCATCATCTCCTACTACTAAAAACAAGAGGACCACAATTAGTGTATATTTGGAATATTCATGTGTTTGATGTTAATGTATAATATAATTTCATTTGTTAGGTAGTCATTATCTCAATTGTAAATGATTGTATAATATGTGTTTGTTAGATAATCGAATATGTAGATTGCATTAGGGTATTGTAGAAATCGAAAAAACCTCATTTACATGCATGCATCCTTCAATGTTAGGTTATGTGTGGTTCTGCACAACGAGAGGCGTGCACAACACATTTTGGGGAGTGATGTACCCATCATGTGTTATTTAGTTTTTTCACAACGGTTGGGATCTTAGCTTTACGAGCTAAGAAATGCCCATCACGACACCAAGTGACTCTTGATATATGCTTTGCAAGTACTTAGGTATAAATAGGATAGGTCAGGATAATATACCGAATTGGCCCATACCGAAACCAAATTTTCCAGGTGTTGTTATATTCTAGTGGTATCACTCACTCGCATAGTTCAACCTCTTATAAAGTTCTCAAGATAAGTAAACAACCTAATAAATGCAAAAAAAGAGGAAACAAATTCCAAACACTCGATGCGGAGCAATGTATGGTATGTAAGAGTGTATGATGCAATGTGGGCATGAATGGGTGTGTTTGGGCATGTATGCAAGTGTGTTAGGAATTTGGGTATGCATGTAGGTGTATAATGAATGTATGGAGCAATGTATGCATTTGAGTGGAGTTCTTTTTAACCTGATCTTTTTGGATTTTTCCCTTAAAATTATAACACCCTGGACCTATATGGGTTCGTCAATCCTAAAATCATTAACAAGAATGCAACACCCATACAACCAGAAAGTTAATGTAATAAAATGAAAAAAATGTGCCTACTACGATGATGATTACCCCCATTCCTGAAGATCAATTATTGTTGTGGCACCGGACTTGGATGAGCAGCTACAACGATTGTGTGGCTTAACATACGGGTATGACAACAATCGATCTATGAGGAAGTTGCCATCTGAGCAGAATTTTTACACCATGTCTTTTTCAATTTTGTCCTTAAATTTTTAAAAATATCGGTGTGCGTATGGAAATCCATGGTAAGATGTGTGTAGCAAAGTACGAGTTTAAGAATTTGACGGGTATGTAAGCATTGGGTCTGTATGGAGTTAATCATTTGAAAAATTGATATTCCTTAAACCTCAAATGATGAGACTATTTAGCATCCTTTTAGGTTTTTTCAATATAATGTAATGGTTTTTTAGCCCCATTCGGAACAGAGGCAGTGGTGATTAAATATCATTTTAACAAATCTTGACTTGTATACCTTGTATCTTGAAATGACGCAGTAGTTTGGCTGCCTATAAGGAATCTTTCGGAAAATTTTACATTAAAAGTTTGGCCTATGTCAATGGTGTCTAGGGATAGATCTCTTATCAGCTCGAAAATACAGTTGTCTGCTCCTTGAACACCATTTGCAAGGGCAAAATCCAATCCAATCCATATTTGAAACTATTTTTGTTTTTTTTTCTTTTTTGCTCTCACAAAAGTGGAGTTCTTGGAGGATCCCATTGTGTTTTGGAGATGATAAACATGGATCATATTTGTCATTGGTAATTAAACATTTATCATAGGTATCCATATTGCAGTCTTTTGAGATACAAGTAGTACTAATTGGAAGTTATGATATATATATATATATATATATATATATATATATATATGTATATATCCTGAGCATTGATGTTGTCTATTTTTAAGTCTTTTTTAATCTTTTAAGTGTTTAGACCTTCTTTGATCTCATGCGTGGTAGGATGTAGGTATTCTATGGTGTAATGTGTGGGATTCCATGGTAGATTGTATGGTGCAATGTCTGGGTTTTTTTCATTTTTTTGTCTTAAAAAAATGTTCTATTGATTTATTATTAATTAACTTTCCCCATGACTTTTATTATTTATGGGGGAATGCTCAAAGATAATTGTTATACTTGTTCTTGCAACAGAGAAAATGAGACATCTCATCACAATGAAATCCCCAAGATTATAGGACACGCTTCAAACAGATATAGTTTCAACACAAATCATGATTCTTATTACGGTGATTGTAAGGATATTGATTTATTCCGCAACCATCTACGAGAAGATGGAAAATCATATATAGAAGAGATGTCGAATCCTATAAATGGTTTGATGATCCTTGTTAAATATGAGAAAGATGATCAGAGCGATGAGGATGATGACGATAATGAAGATAATGATCAATATAATATCTCGATGCATCTGTCTATTTGTCGTGGAGTCGTCAGCTGCAGGGGAATATCGAGGCAGAGAGAGCAGAGAGGGAGAGGCAAAGACAAAGAAGCAATGAAAAGGGGAAGAGCATCCTTCATCTACGGAAGAAGTGAATGATTTGAAACTCAATGGATAGTACTAATACGTAACTTATATTTTAGTATTAACAACTAATTCTGATTAGCATTAGGCTGCTAAGTTCTAATTATTCTTGTGATATATTGTGTTGTGGCGTATGTGATGCTTGAATGTGAATGGGGATAGACTTGTGATTCTTGATTGTGAATGTAAATGTATAAAATTATAATGCTTGATTGTGATTGTAGATTATATGGAATTAGTGTATTCTTGTACATGCATAATTTTTATATGCTTTTATAGATATTGGTAATCGTGAGGCAGGTGCAAACATGAATCATGTAATATTTTTTGCGGTATCAGAAAATGCAACCACAAGTAGTCCCCTATGTGTTCGCATTTGGTGTATTTTTTAATATGTTGGCGGTAGTTATTACGAGCACATGGGACCACTGTGCTTGCATGCTACGAGAACCATACAACTTCAATGTGATCGTAATTGATTTTACGGCTCCGGAGGCGCAACCATAGCATTTTCGTCGCATATTCCTATTACGACTACATTACGACTATAATGCAAGTAGAACGGGACTACATTCGTCCTCTGATATAGATGACCGCAAGTCAACTTCAATAATTTTCTTGTTGAACAGCGGTACTGTGTGCTGGAGAAGCAAGAAGAGGGACACTGTGGATGATTCAACAACAGAAGTTGAATATATTACCGCATCGGATGCTACAAATAGAGGTGGTGTGGTTACACAAGTTAATCATGGAACTTTGCATAGTTTCCTCTGATACTCCCATCCCATTGCTCTGTGATAACACAAGAGCCATAGCTTTAGCAAAGGAACCCAGATGACATCAGAAGAGCAAACACATGGAAAAGAAATACCACATCATTCAGGAGATTCAAAATCATGGTAACATCATCATCACCAAGGTGGCCTCTACCACTATAAGAAAAGTACCATTTTACCAGCACCGAATTTTGACCACTAGTAGTGGGAATGTGAACGCAATATAAAATGCAAGCACTTTCTCAGAATTAGTGGTCACATAGATAATATGTGACCAAAAAATTGAGACAGGTGATATGGCGCCGCAATATGCGACTACATTGTGGTCTCATATTGTAGTCGCATAGACAGTTAAACAGAATGCCATTCAGAACATAACCGCATTTCTTACTCAACCCAACGCTACCTCCTCCTCGTGCGCATGACCTCCTCGCTCTCCAAGACCTTGCTCCGTCTGACCTCCTCCCTTCCTAACACCCTCTCCTCCTCAATCCACCCCCGATATACCATCTCCTCCTCTCCCAGCTTTGTCCTCCTCTCCCACATCCTCATTTCCGACACCATATCCTCTCAGCCTTCATGCCTTTGGAGAGAATCCCTTCCTCCTCTATCTCCGTCCACCAACGAGTGTCTCCCCCATCTTAATCTCTTGTTCATTAGGTATATCTTTTTATTTATAGAATAATGATTGTATTTGAGTATTTTTGTTAATTTCATATGTATTGTAGGTATTTGTTGAAACTCCTAGAAGGTTTTATCTTACCTGATTAAATTAAAAAGATTTTGAAATGTGTTTGTTTAATATGTGATGTTTTTCTCATATGTGATTTAGAAATATAAGTGGTAGGGGTGTGTGTTGAAGTGTGGGTATTAATATGAAATGTTCATTCTTTAATCTTTACATTTTTTTAAAAATAGTTTTGTTGTTTCTTGCATGTATTTTCTCTATTGTGCAATGTATGTGTTTGATAAAATGACTAAGAGAAACAATATACGTTCAATACATGTATGTGTGTGTGCATGTGTGTGTATAAATGTGTGTTTGTATGGTGGTGTGTGTGTGTGTATGTTGGTGTGTGTGTAAGTGTAGGTATATGTGTGGGTGTATGAGTGTGTGAGGGTGTGTGAATGAGTGTATGTATGTGTGTAGATGTGTGTGTAATTGTGTGTTTTTAAAGTGTGTTTGTGTGTATGTGTTGGTGTGTGTATACGAGAGTGTGTGTATGCACGTATGTGTACGCGTGTATGCATGTCTATGTGTGAGCGTGGGTGTGCGCATGTATATTTGTGTGTATTTATTGGTGTGTGTTGGTATGTATGAGTGAGAGAGAGAGAGTGTGTGTGTGTGTGTGTGTGTGTGTGTGTGTGTGTATACATGTGTGTATGTGAGAGAGAGAGAGAGTGTGTGTGTGTGTGTGTGTGTGTGTTTGTGTATGTATGTGTGTTGATGTGTGCATTGGTCCATTACAATGCTCCTTCGCTCCCTTACAGTACTATGTTGCCCATCTTTTAGAGGAGATCCTGAGTGAATTTTGATAATAGATCATTATCTTAGAGATACAGAGGAAGGGACTTGCGACTCCATCAAATGATGAGGCTAAAGGCATGGTTTTTGCAAATATGTATGAGAGAACACATCATTGTGAAGAGTAATTTAGGAGGATCATTTATTCTTTCATGCCAGTAGAGCAGAGCTTTGTTGAAGGCTTTTTGATATGTTTCAGTATATCAATGTTCTTGCCTCTATGAGGAATTCATACAAGCACCTTATGCAGAGGAGACTATTAAAAATTTGTGTACTTTCAAGAGGCATGCAACATCTGTCTCCTAGAACATATTTGTTGTTGAAGCTCTTGTCTTATCACTTTATACCAGAAGGATGATAATAGATTTTAATGGTTACTTCTAGCCTTGATGGAGTTATTATCGAAGAGAGTGCATGTGGCTAGACATGGATCGTAGTGCAAGAAAGGTCCTTGATTGCTTGTGGTATACCAACTTCTCTGGTCTAGTTGTTTTATAATCTCTTAGAGGCATATATTTTTTTATCCAAATTTTAACCATATAGAAGATTTCACATTGGTTATACAAGCTATTATGCTCAACCCCTTTCCCTTTGGAATTCCCAGATTTCTATTAGGTTTGCATATCTTATCCGGATCCTCCAGTTGAAGGGATTTTGATGGGCTATGAAAATCTGAACTTCCATTTTATGGGCGGATGCAATATCCCTTGGATTGATAATTACTTATAAGCAATTGGACTGGGTGATATGATACACTAAACTTTGGAGGTACAAACTTTTATTTTGAAGGAGTTATCCTTGGTTGTCGCTTCTGTGGATGTGGACTTTCTGCGAACCATGGTCGTTGTGATCTAAAGAGTCGTCAAGCCATGATGGTTGATTGAGGTACTAGACTTCATTTGTTCTCCCAAACTTCGGTGGTTAATGGTGGAGCACCTTTCGATTTGACGAATTAAAAAAAGAATTCTACATGATACATCATCATCTCCTACTATCAAAAAATAAAAGGAGGATCATAATTAGTGTATATTTGGAATATTCATATGTTTGATGCTAATGTATAATATAATTTCATTTGTTAGGTAGTCATTATTTTAGTTGTAAGTGATTGTATAATATGTGTTTTTTAGATAATCCAACATGTAGATTGCATTAGGGTATTGTAGGAATCGAACAAAACCTCATTTACATGCTTGTATCCTTCAATGTAGGTTATGTGTGGTCTGCACAACGAGAGGCATGTGCAACACATTTTTGGGAGTGATGTCACCATCATGTGTTATTTATTTTTTTCACAATAGTTGGGATCTTAGCTTTACAAGCTAAGAAATGCCCATCACGGCACCATGCGACTCTTGATATATGCTTTACAAGTACATAGGTATATGTCGGATAGGTTAGGATAATATATCGAATTGTCCCATACCGAAACCAAATTTTCTCAGGTGTTGTTATATTCGAATGGTATGACTTACTCGTATAGTTCAACATCTTATAAAATTCTTAAGATAACTAAACAACCTAATAAATGCAAAAAAGAGGAAATAAATTTCAAATCTCGATGTAGAGCAATATATGGTATGTAAGAGTGTATAGTGCAATGTGGGCATGAATGGGTACGTTTTGGCATGTATGCAAGTATGTGAGGAATTTGGGTATAAATGTAGGTGTGTAATGAATGTATGGAGCAATGTATGAATTTGAGTGGAGTTCTTTTTACCCTGATTTTTTTGGATTTTTCGGTAAAAATTATAACCTCCTAGACCTATATAAGTTAGTCAATTCTAAAATCATCAACAAGAATGCAACACTCATACAACCGGAAAGTTAATATAATAAAATTAACAGAACACGCCTATTGCGATGATGATTGCCCACATTCCTGAAGATCAGTAGTTGTCGTGGCACCAGACTTAGATGAGCAGCTACTACGATGGTGTGGCTTAACATACGGATGTGATAACAATCGATCTATGAGGAAGTCGCCATCAGAGCAGAGTTTTTATACCATGTCTTTTTCAGTTTTGTCCTTAAAGTTTTTAGAAATATGGGTGTGCATATGGAAATCCATGGTAAGATGTGTGTAGAAAAGTACGAGTTGAAGAATTTGACCGGGTTTGTAAGCATTGGGTCGGTACGGAGTTAAGCATTTGAAAAATTGATATTCCATAAACCTAAAATGATGAGGCTATTTAGCAACCTTTTAGGTTTTGTCGGTGCAATGTAATGGTTTTTAGCCCCATTCGGACTAGAGGCAATAGTGATTAAATATCATTTTAGCAAGTTTTGACATGTATACCTTGTATCTTGAAATGACGTGGTGGTTTGGCTGCCTATGAGGAATCTTTCGGCAATCTTTACATTAAAAGTTTGGCCTTTGCCAATGGTGTCAAGGGATTAGATCACTTATCAGCTCAAAAATACAGTTGTGTGCTCCTTGAACACCATTTGCAAGGGTAAAATCTGACACAATCATCCATATTTGAAACTATTTTTGTTCTTTCCTTTTCTTTTTGTTCTCACAAAAGTGGAGTTCTTGGAGGATCCCATTGTGTTTTGGAGATGATAAACGTGGATCTTATTTATCATTGGTAATTAAACATTTATTATAGGTTTTGGAGATGATAAACGCGGATCTTATTTATCATTGGTAATTAAACATTTATTATAGGCAACCATATTGTAGCCTTTTGAGATACAAATAGTACTAACTGGAAGTTATGATATATATATATATATATATATCTTGAGCATCGATGTTATCTATTTTTAAGTATTTTTTATTCTTTTAAGTGTTTAGACCTTTGATCTCATGTGTGGTAGAATGTGGGTATTCTATGGTGAAATATGTGGGATTCCATGGTAGAGTATATGGTGCAATGCATGGGTTTTTTTCATTTTTTTGTCTTAAAATCTATTCTATTGATTTTATTATTAATTAGTTATCCTCATGGCTTTTTCTAAATTTTGGACTTGTGTCAACATGAGGACTTGTGGGGGAATGCTCAAAGACAATTGTTACTCTTCTTTTTTGCAACAGAGAAAATGAGACATCTCATCACAATGAAATCCCCAAGATTACAGAGCACACTTTAAACAGATGTAGTTTCATCACAAATCAAGATTCTTATTATGGTGTTCATAAGGATCCTTACTGATTTATTCCGCAACCATCTACAAGAAGATGGAAAATCATATATAGTAGAGATGTCGAATCCTAAAAATGGCTTGATGACCCTTGTTAAATATGAGAATGATGATCAGAGAGACGAGGACGGTGATGATAATGAAGATAAGGATCAATCTAGTATCTCTATGCATTGGTCTATTTATCGCAGAGTCGTCATCTGCAGGGGAATATCGAGGCAGATAGAGCAGAGAGGGAGAGGCAAAGACAAAGAAGCAATGAAAAGGGTAAGAGCATCCTTCATCGAGGGAAGAAGTGAATGATTTGAAACTCGATGGCTAGTACTAATATGTAACTTATATTTTAGTATTAGCAACTAATTCTGATAAATATTATGGTGTTAAGTTCTAATTATTCTTGCGATATATTGTGTTGTTGCATAGGTGAATGTGAACGTGGATAGACTTGTGATTCTGGATTGTGAATGTAGATGTATAAAATTGTAATGCTTGATTGTGATTGTAGATTATATGGAATTAGTATATTCTTGTACTTGCATAATTTTTATATGCTTTTGTAGATATCAGTAATCGTGAGGCATGTGAAAAAATGAATCAGGTAATATTTTTATGGTATCAGAAAATGTGACTGCGAGTAGTCCTTATGTAGTCACATTTCTTGCATTTTTTAATATGGTGGTGGCAGTTATTACAAGCACATTGGACCACTATGCTTGCATACTACGAGAACCATATAACAACAATGTGGTCGTAATTGATTTTGCGGCTCCGGAGGTGCAATTATAGTGTTTTTGTCTCATATGCCTATTACGACTATAATACAAGCAGAATGGGACTACATTCGTTCTCACACTATCTGCAATTTCTTGTAGTGTACCGATAATGTAGTTGATCTCCTTACTAAACCTTTACCCCAAAAAGGTTTTCGACCAGCATGTAATGAGCATGGGTTTTAAGATTGAACCTGAATGGTTCTGAGGGCTAGCAGAAGATTGTTAGACATGTCAGCCTCTAACGAATCATTTCTATAATAAATATTATTTTAATATTTATATATATATATATCAATAAAAGTTATTGATTCTTTTCACTCCCTATATAAGATTAAATGAATGAATGCACTTATAAGGTCCCTTAGTACATTTAAGTTATGTACCGTGGCCATCTTAATAATCATACATTTTTTGATTCAATGGTTTTATCATGGAGGCTGGTGCTTGGATGATATCCAAAGAGTTAGATTGAGGACTCATCAAGCACCGTCAAATGATTATTGAGAAAGGTTCTCCAGCTTGAGAAGGAGATGGAAATCCTTCTCTGAAGGTTGATATTTTACCGTCCTCTTGATGCAGGTCCTTTACTTAGGAAATATAAATTCAGAGGTGTCAAATAAGTTAGGTCAAAGACTTGACTTAACGACATCAAGATAACCAAGACCTATGTTGTATGATGTCTTGATATAAGCATGCATCTTCTGACTGGGGACACATGTATTACTATATATTTGAGTATGTGCATTAGGCATACCATTAGGTTGATGACCTAATCAAGGTCTATATAATGGCGAGCTGGTGTGCATACAAGGGCATATGAGTAATATGATCTCTCAAAGAGATCATACATGTTCACTACTGAACGGGAAGACATGAGCTCACTCATGAGATACTGGACTAATCAAATTCCATTCATGGTCATCATGTTTGGAAGAATAACATAATTTGTATGTATGATATATGATTTTGGAAAGCATATGATCGATACCAACTACCGATGGTCGAATGAGAACTTAATGATAAATCCCTGAAGAAGACAATTCAAATATGATCTAAAACTTCGTATTTATTTCTAGATCTTCCAATATGTTGAATGTGCAAGCATTTGGAATACTCGAGGATGATGTGATCGTAAATGATTGTATAACCATGAAACTTTCCTTACGAGGAAGTGATGAAATAGGTTTGGATTTTAGTGACTAATCTCATAATATTAGTAATTTGATCTTAGTCCAAATGTTGGACATTGATCTGAATATGATTTGGATGCAATGAGAAAATTAAATTTACAATTTGATTTAATCAAACATCTTTGAAAGGATGCCTAGATATGGATATGTGATAATATCTCAATATCCAAGTCATTATACATTGAATGTACAATCGATATGTCTTTATCTCCAAGTATCCACGGAGAAGGTACATTGTTCTTGAAAGAGTTCAAGAATAATTCTATTATTGACAATATATCTGAGCATTGGAAATTTGATGATTAATTGTGATTTAGTTGTCATGAATAATGTGAATGTGATTCATATTATTTGTACACATGAGAAGAGTAATATAAGATAAATAAATGATATTTAATTATCAAATATATGACTAATATGGATATTACTATCCACAATAATCATAATTATTATAAATATAATTCATAATATCATGGAGAGATATAATTATAAATAATATTTACAAAATTAAATGTTAATGTCAATTGGATTCACATTGTATAATTAATTGTAAATATAATTCGCATTATATTGTGTGGTTGAATATGATTTATAACTATCAATGACATGACTGCAATTATCAGAAAATAATTTAGAATTCTTTTGGTGAAAATTTAAGCAATAATAGTTATTGCACGTGTGGAATAATTGATGAGATATGAGATCTCACCCATATTAGAAAGAGGTGGAGTTCATTCCTCATTAGGAGTGGACATCCACATGGAGACTCTCTCCATTGTGGTTGTCCACCATAGATATGAAAGGAGGCTCCACTCCTTTCCATATTATTCCATATGAATTGATTTTAATTTGTTAAATATTCTTCAACATATTTATTTACTTTTAAATTAAATAATTTTTATTGCAGATTTTATGCAACAAAATCATGGTCATTGATTTCAATTAGGAGTGCATCTCCAACATCCAATTTGTTATAAAAGAAAGGCTAGCCCTATCTCTTTCTCTTACACAAGTTGAAAGAGACACATCTCTCTCTCTCACTCTATTATACATGTCCAAGAGGCTCTCTCTCTCTCTCAACCCTAATGGCCTTCCACTTGTTGGTTATTGAGAGCATCGCCGTTATCGCATTGCCATTATTCTGCCAGATTGATTATTCATGGATCTATGCCTTCTTCAGTACTCCACAGTCCTGAGGAAGGCTATAGATTTTGTGAGACTAAATCAAGAGTTTCGCACTTGGATCGTCAACTTGGATTGCAGGAAGCACACAACTCTTTTACGTGCCCGCAAGTGCATCCTTCGTTGGATTGGACTTGAAACATGAGGTCTTTTCATTTAGAAACACACGATAGTAAACTTGCTTCATAAGATAATCCTTTTACTCATTTGTGATCTTGATGAAATGATATGAGAAAGGTTCGCATGTCATGTGGTTTCATCTTTGTTTGATTTTTTGAATTTCTGATTTCCCTTGAAACTAGTATGACTAGTTGTTTTATGATGCGTTCTTTACGCTTTCGTGGCGCGCTAGTGAAATCCTTTTTTCCTTCTTGACATCAACATCTACTTTGGCTCTCTGAGTTTTCTCAACTTCATAGTATAGGAGTTTGCCTATCAGTTCATCAATCGGGAGAGCGTTGATGTCGTTGACTTCTTTGATGACAGTCGCAGTATTGTTTCAGATATGTGTGAGGGATCTGAATAGATTCTTTACTTTCTACATTAGTAATATCAACTTTGAGATTCCTGAGAATATTGATAATAGTTGAGAATCTTGTGTACATATCCTTGATTGATTACCCACTTTCCATGAGCGTATATCTCTGTTGTTACAAACAAATCAAAGGTTTTTGTATCTTAGTCATACCTTAGTATGTGAAGCTGAGCTTAGTACATATCTCATAATTTGTCTTGCTTGTTGACACTTGGTTGAACTCATCTATTGTGATGGCACAGAAGATGTCATTCATTGCCTTCGAGTTGTAGGTAGCCTTATTATCAATGTCAGTCAGAACAGTTCCTGCAACAAGTCTTACGTACTTAGTTTCTATGATAATCTACACATCAATATCTATAGATTCTAAGAAGATTTGCATGCATACCATCCAATTATTGTAATTGGTTCCGTTGAGGTGCGGTGACATGATAGTTGGTTGACTTTTAAAGTCCTTGCTTATTGTGGTTGCCATATGTATCTTCGAGTAGTTACTTTGAGATGCTGATACAAGCTCTGATACCAAGTGTGAGTTATGGGATCGTGACAACACTAGAGGGGGGGAGTAAACAGTAGTTTGAGGTAGATTTGAAAATCTTCACGAAATAATAAGCAAGCACAGATATAATAAGAAATCAAACGAATCAGCACACTTGCACAATATGTTTATGTGGAAACCCACATGGATAAAAACCAGGGCCTAATTCTTCCTGACTCATGATTTCTCGATTAGTCAAGCTAATCATCTATTTCACTAAAGCCTAGGATATTTACATGGATATCTCAATTATTTACAAAGTTGTGGCTTCACTATCTTGGATCAAACACCAAGATCAACACTACAGATCAAATATTGTAGTACAAGCAGAAGAACATGAGACATTTTGACTTTCTTTGTGCTTCATTAGAGGTCTCACGTCTAAGAGATTCTTACACAATTAAGATCAGACACCTAAGGTCCTACAGAGAGAGGTTACCACGAAACAAGATATAATAATGATAATATCCGGGTAAATATCTATCTCCATAAATTTCATGAATATAATTCTCCAAATAATAACATATGATATCATGAGATAAAGAACAATAATAATTGTATAAATGATTCGCAAAGAATAGAACAAGCAATTATATCATAAAAGGATGATAATCAATATCAAACAAGATAATAAATATCAATGTGATGAGATGAGGCTGCCAAAGAACTCTGGCCATTATAGAAGAACTTGTAGACTAGATATCGAATCAAACACTACTGAACTGAACAACTTGATTCACATCTTTTCAACCAAGAATATTCTTCTCAAATATCAAACAAGTTGAACAACATGAGAAACAATATTGAGGAAATCACTCAAAGAGAGCTTCTTGCTTTTCTAGAGAAAGTAAGAGTCATTGCTCGAATGGTGTGTGATCCAACAATGAGTATAGGGTCTTTTATATATGATTTCAAGAAAAAGTGGTCATTGGAAATAAAAATGATAAGAAATCAAATATAATTATTTAATATGATCGATAAGGTGAACAAGTATGATCAGTCAATTGCATATGATTGTTTGGCTAAATATCTATCATCGATCAGTTGATGACCATTTGAGTGGAATTCAAATAATGATTGATAAATTATAGATACATGATCAACAAGGAATGATATATCAATGAAAACATATGATCAACAAGGTATGATCGATCATTGTAAAAAATAGGTTTGATAAGTTCATCAAATCTAGATATTTTAGAAAAGGAAACTTTGTTAAAGCTTAATGGAGTTACAACTTTTGCAAACCTAATACAGTTAAACTTATTACAAGTTTTTTGAACAAGAAACAACAAAGCTGAGCAACTGCATCTGCTTTAGAGAGACAACTAAACGAAGTCATGTCGAGCTGAGATCCACTCTTGCAGTCATGAAATCACAAATAATATGTTAGAGACTACAGCTTAGCGAAGTCGTGTCGAGCTAAGATCCACTCTTGCAGTCATGAAATCATAAATAATATGTTAGAGACTATGATAACATCGGTGTATGTATCATCTTTAAAATCACGGAGGACCAAAAATACTAACATATTTTATGATTTAAATTCCAAGTTTTGTAATGAATATGATTGTGAGAAGAACTTAGTTTCTTTGAATGCAAAGTCACATGTTTCTATTTTTATTCTCATTCTTCTTCTCATCGTGCTTCAATCCCTTTCCGCCATGCTCTTATAGCAGGAAAGCGTAACATCAAAAATATTCAAAAAGATGATCCCGAAATGGTACAGTTCTGTAAAGAATACATTACGGTTAATGTGTCGTTTTATAAGTATGTGGACAATAATCCTGCTTTTCAAAAATGCCTTAAGGTTAGATGCACACCTACTAGAGTTAGCAGGAAGAAGACTGGCAACCATGTTTAGAAGCATGTATTTACTATTGCCACTACTTCTTGTATTAGAAATGGACAGCTTCCGAGAAAGAAGAGAACTATGGGTGCACACTATGTAGATTGTGATATTGACGACATTATGTTTCTACGTACTCTCCTAGATAATGGTTCTTTGTTAACCTCTTACCACTAACCCTATACAACAATCTCAATCTCATACCACTCAAGTATTCACAAGCTCTGCTCCAGTTTGCAGATAAATCCATTAAGAGGGCTAAGGGGGAGATTAGAAATGTTATCTTATCAATTATGGGGTGTAAAAACTTGGAGGACTTCATTGTCCTTGATATGGAATCTCCCAATAATTGGAGAGAATTAAAAATCATTTTAGTGTGGCCTTTCCTTAGGACAGTAGGAGCTGCATTTGATAGCAGACTGGGAAGATGAAGTTTCGTTCTCCAGACAGAGAAGTGCAACTTGACATGAAGCAGACAAAATGGCAAAGACCTGACTCAAAATCCAACACAGAGTCATCCTCTTAAGAGGCAGAGTGTAGAGTGTTAGACATAGTTGGACCATGGCTATAGACCCCAGCAATATTGGGTGATACCCTCTCATCTGGAGAGGATTATGTATACCATGTAATTTGCCAAGAGTTGTAGAGTTTCTTGATCGACGCATCACAATATGCTTTTGATGACACATAGGTAACTCTTGGCCTATTCATTCCTTCTCTCATTGAACACTCAAAGGTTGAGTATTATGTCGGATGCGACTTTAAATGACTTACAGATGAGATTTGGCGATCTAACTCATGGAACAACATGGTGGTCAGCACAACACAGACAGATCCACCTTCTTGCTGCACAAAACTAGATTTTGAGATGGTTAAGCTTGATTTGCTAGATGATACATCATTATATGTGATTAACCCATTACCTCTTACCCTTAAGTGTGCCTTCCATGCAATATTTGAGAAGAGATGCCATTTTACTATCAGCTCACATTTGAATGAAGAATATAAGTCTAGATTGCTTGAGATTTTGGAAAGGACCGCAAGGCTATAGGTTGGAGATTGTCGGATCTTGTTGGGATTAACCCCACTCTCTGTTCACGTCGTATTTATTTGGAAGATAATGCTAGACCTTCTCGTGAATTTCAACATAGATTGAATCCTAATCTAAGATAAGTTTCTAGGAAAGAGATTGATAAATGGTATGATGTTGGATTTATTTTTCCATCTCTGACTCCTAATGGGTGGCACCTTTACATATTGTCCCGAAGAGGTCAGTCATTCAGATGGTTACAATGAGGAAGGAGAAGACATCGCGACATGAGTACCCGCGTCATGTTGAGCATGTGTCGACTACAGATGCCTGAATGGTGCGACCAAGAACAATTACTTTCCCTTACCTTTCATTAATCAGATTTTGGAGAGATTAGCAGGGAAAGAGTACTTCTATTTTTTAATGGGTACTCAGGCTACAATCAAGTAACTATAGCTCTTGAGGATCATGAAAAAACCACCTTCACTTGCCCATTCGGTGCCTAGGCACTTTTCAACGATGCATGATTGTTGAGTTTATTGAAATGGTGGGAGATTTTCTAAAAGTGTTCGTGGATGATTATCGATCAATGGTGATTCTTTGGGAATGGAGATTGACCCTGCCAAGGTGTATATAGGAGGGTATTGTGTTGGGTCATGTCATCTACAAGAAGAGAATGGAGGTTGACCTACAAAGGTGGGTTCGAGAAAGAAACTTGAGCCACCAATCAACATCAACTCAGTGCGTTCATTTTTAGGATATGTTGGATTTTATAGGATATTTTTCAAAGATTGTCTGATTATTGTGTTAGCCATGTTAGCCTAAAGTGAACCATTTCTAGAATAAATTATTGTAATCTTTGATATATCAATAAAGGATATTGGTTTATTCCATTGTTTGATATTAAAGGAATGAATGCACTTATAAGGTCCCTCAGTCAATTAAGGTTATGTACCATGGCCATCTTAATAATCATGTAGCTATTGATTCATTGGCTTAATCGTAGAGGTCGGTGCTTGGATGATATCTAAATAGTTAGATTGAGGAATCATCAAGCACCGCCAAATGATTGTTAAGAGATGATCTCCAGCTTGAGAAGGAGATGGAAGTCCCTCTCTAGAGGTTAATATTTGACCGACCTCTTGATACAGGTTGTCTGCATAGGAATAGAGATTTGGAGGTGTCAGATAAGTTAGGTCAAAGAGTTGAATTAACAAGATCAAGATATCCAAAACCTATGTCATATGATGTCATGATATAGGCATGCATCCTCTAACCGGAGACAGGTGTGTTACTATATGTCTGAATATGAACATTTGAAAGGCCGATAGGTTGATGATCTAATCAAGGTTTATACACCAGCGAGCTGGTGTGCATATGAGGGCACATGAGTAATAAGATCTCTCAAAGGGATCATACAGATTCATTACTAAACTAGAAGACATGAGCTCACTCATGAGATATTCGGATCGATTCCGTATACGGTCGTCTTGCTTTGGAAGCTTGGCTGAATTTATATGTATTATATATTTTTTGGAAAGTATATGATCGATACCATCTCCCAATGGTCAAATGAGAAACTTAATGATAAAACCCTGAAAGAAGATAGTCAAAATATGATATAAAACTTCAAGTTTATTCTATGTCTTCCGGTATGCAGGATGTATGGGTATTAGGAATACTCGAGGGTGGTGTGATCATAAACAATTGTATAACCATGACACTTCCATTTTGAGGGAGTGATGAAACAAGTTTGGATTTTAATGTCTCCTTTTAGTAGATTAGTAGTCCAATCATAGTCCAAATGTTGAACATTGATTTGAATGTGATTTGGATGCAATGAGAAGATTATATTCACGATTAGATTTAATCAAACATCTTTGAGAGGTCCACAAGATCTGATTTTAAGTATGATCTCAATCCAATTCATAATACATGGAATGTACAATCGCCCCATTAATGAACGTTGAAATCGAGGTGTCTATTGTCTGGTCTTGGAGGTCCTGCAGTGTTCGACAAATCGGATCCGACAATCGTTGTATCGGTTACTCTCACAACACTCAACATTCGAGAAAAACGTGTCAATCAACAACCAACCCACAGAATGAGTGAACAATGAATCTAAGTGAGATGAAATTTATTATACCCTACAAATAAGTGTGTATAGAAAGCAAGTGTAGGTGTCGAATCACAGAAAGCAATGAGAATAGGCACAAGAATTGACAATCAAAACAAACTATCAACAAATGTTTTTGTGTGTTTTATAGGGATTTTCTAATTTTTGTAAGCTTTTAATGTTTAATAGTTTATTATTATTATTTTAATTTTATACTTTTTATTTTGTTATATTTTCTAATTTTTAGTTTCTTTTTCTTTTTAAGATATAATAAGTATATATATATATATATATCTATATACAATAATAAGAATAGTAAAGATATATATAATAAAAAGGTATAAATTTAGAATATGTAATTAAGTACAATCCTTTTTATTTTTAAGGGGTTTATAATATATTTAAGATATTTATAATAATAATACTATTAATAAATATATATATATATAAGTAGTCATATTTATGTATAGTCTATATAGGGTTTTCTATTTATAAATATAACTATAGCCAGTTAAAATTATAAAATAAATGTTTTTCTTTTTTTGAATTTTTCTCTATTTTTGTGGGTTTTCTTGTAATTTTTTCTTATTTTTAGGTATTTTTAATTGATTTCAAATGTCCAAACAATGACTTATAATACTAGGAAAATAATTTTAATTACCTCAAGAAAAATATATGTGATATATTATGGTTCCAGACACTTATGATAATTTTCATATAATTTTTAGATGCAAAATGTTATTTTTAATAATTAATTACAACCACTAAACTGAATCTATAGTATAGAAACCTAAATGTAATTTCCTTAAAGTTCACGAGCATTTAACTATTAAACAAGTCCATGGGCATACATGAAGTTTTTCCACAATTTTAAACATTATCCGCACTGGCTATGGTACAACTGCAAATATCCAAAATGTTAGGACCCAATATGCAAATTTAATAGAAAGTACTACACTAATATTCAAAGTTTTGGACTAAAGAAATACAATAACATGCCAGGGTATAACACAAGCACATGAGGTGACGTGGATTGGACCTAGCTACAATTAGAGGAAAGTTCATACAGCATAAATATTACAGAAGTATTTGAACTACAACTAAAAGTTTAAGGACTAAAAATAAAATTAAAAAATAGAGGTGGTTGTGAAAAATGCACCTCCTAAGCACATTGATGAACGGTGGATCTCGATCCACTTAAACGATCGACAGCTCTGGGCGCTCGGTACCCCTTCGCAGATGAACAGTGGAGATTAGATCTTCATCGAGATCCGACGGTGATGAAGCTTCACATTCAACGACGGCAGTACATTCTGGAGCTTGGTTTTCATCCAATAGCTTGGAGCGGCTCTGGAAGAATTGATGAAGAACAACTCAAGGGTGAGCTTCAATCCATCCTCCTGTGTGACTTCGATCACCTCCCTCTCTTCTCATGGGCTCTATGTACTCTTGGGATGATTCCACGGCTGATGGAGGGCTCAATGGTGTCAAACCTCATCTGTGGAGGCCTGGAAGTGAGGCGATGTGCAGGAACCTAGAGCTTGGTCTCCTCGAGCGAATTATCCCCAGATGGGGTCCTTTAGGTTCAAGACCTGCACGTTATCAAGAGGGACAAAAATGAAGTTGTGAAGCCCTTTATTTAATGGAAATGGACGTGGGGGAGTCATTGTAGAGGTCTCCTACGAGCGATAGAGGAGGAGACCTTGATGTCCTGATCTGGGAGGAATCATCGGGAATGGAGTGCCTTGGAGCGTGAAGAAGAGGGGAATAATATGGAAGTGAAATGGAGTCGAAACGTGGCATAGCACGGGTGGAACAATGGTTGGAACACTAGCTCCATCAAACATTAAATCTAGATATATAAGCCAGAACACATAGAAATTGCATCAAACTAAAGCTACATTACATTAAAGGAACTAAAAGCTACCTGAAAATGCAAGAAAATGTCTCTACCTACATAATAGGGAGACAGAGAGGAGCTTCGCCTGAAATAGCCTTGGTGAGCTCGGATCACCACCTCCGGGCACCCCTCTACCACACCAACACTTCCGCGAAGTTGTTGTTGTCACCAGCAACCTCAAGCACCAACAAGAGAGGGGTTTCAGAGGGTGGACCAGAATCAAATTCAAAAATGGGGGAGAGGTGAATATATGTATAAGGTGAGGTTTGATCATGGCAAAAGCTCGATTCAGTGATATCTAGGAATCGATAGGGCATGAAAGAGCATAGAACAAGGAGCCAAAGTCATGAAGGGATCAAGCCAAAAAAGTGCAAGTCTCAAGCATTAAAAATCAGAGAATAGTGGGTCAGCGAGGCTGACAGGCCAACGGGCGTAGGGGGTTAGTTAACCAGCGGATCAACCAAGACCCGCTCGTGATTGGTCCACGTTAGGCGCTACAGGACAAAAGAGAGAAGAAAATATAAATAAAAGAGAAATAAAAATGTTTTTTTTTAATTTTTTCTTAAAACATAAAAGATGTTCCTTATTTTATGTATTACTCTTACGTATTTTTTATTTATTCATATTGACCCAGTTATTATGTGTTAATTTTTACAAGTATGATTATAGGTATAATTACTTAGATATGATGCATTTAATTTTTATTTTGTATTTATAAATTATTATTTTATGTAGATAATTTTTATATTATAAATTATTTAGATATACATTTACATATTTTTATTTTTTTTCTGAATCCATTAATTTACTCAAATAATTAAGTATACAAATTATATAGGTATAATTCATCTATGTATTTTAATACTTTATTTATTTTAATGAATATTTAACAATTTTATTCTAATTTTACTATTTCCTTGTGTTTTGAATAATATTTACAAATATTTAAAAATATAAGATAGTGAAAAATATAAAGAATAAATATAATGATTATTTTATACAGGTATATTGCATAATGAGGTCCTAAAAGCTAACTTTTCCATCTTAACTCCAAATTGAATGAAAACACCTTCATTAAATAGATAATTTAATTTTATGAACTATAAAGGTGAGCTGGTCAATTTTAAATCGGTATGGAGAAGATACATGTTTGGGAAGTTTTCTTTGCGGTTTTTTATTCTTTGTATCCTAGGCACATTGTGCATTATTTTTGAATGAAATCAATTTTGTATTTTTCTTTGTATTTTTATATACAACTTTCATAGATAGGGTCTTATTATTTGAGGTATAAAATAGGAAAAAATAATAGGTCCTAGGATGCATTATATTGACAAGAAGAATTAAGGTTTTTAGGCAGTTTCCTATATAGTTGATTTTTCCTATCTCCCTATACTTTATTCCTTGTCGGCCAAGTCATCATGATGATTAGGCCTCAGGGCCTAGGGTCATTCAGTGTCTTTGACACTTCATTCTTTTTATTTTCTTTCCTTTATTCTTTTATTTTGATATTAAATACAGTATTTTATATAGTAATTATAAGTCAAATAAATGAGTGTTATATTGATAGAATTATTATTATATACTGGCATTTAGCTATTTTAGGATAAAATGAAAGAATAAAAGTGATGAAATGCAGATTCATCATCCCCCTCCCATACTTGCCTTTGCTAGTCCCTAGCAAATACTTATGACTATAAGTGCAGAAAAAGAAAAATAAAGAAAAGAAAAATAAAGAACTTGGAATATTTTTTTACTCTTGCTTGTCTCGATAAAATTGAAGTTTAGAGCTCTGTTAAGACCTTTGGATTCTAGGTTTATTCAGAACCACGTTAAGGTTAGGAGGTGTGACACAATAGCCCTTAGGTTCCATAATCCTATCATCCAGTTCAATTAACAATCTAGTCAGAAACATCCTCTCAGTCGCATACTCTCGCAACCTTGAAATGATAGAACCATGTGTGTGAATTTGCCAGCTCTTCCCAGACAACTCATTGAACTATGAAGGAGTCTCCTCCTCTAGCAACTCATCCTCGTAGAGACAGATATTCCCCTCTAAGGTTAGGCGTATGCTAGTTCATAATAGAAATGGGTTGAAAGCTAGAAGAATGGGAAAACAAGTGGGAATGGACCAATGTAGTCGCGTTCCCTTCCGAAGCTTGATCAGTGTAACTGGGTCTTCACCAAGAAGCAAAATTTTTTTGGAAGTTCGTTTTTTTTTGAAATTTTTGGTGTTGGCTTCTTTTGGATATTTTTCTTTGTATTGCATTACTCTATATTCTTGTTTTTGCCCTGACGGACATAGAATCCTTTGGTCCATCCATGTTTTGGGGTCTTGGAAAAAGTTATGTTAACAGACCATTCCTCATCCGAAGAATTGTTTCAATCCGATCTCCAGTCGTTAGATGTCCTTGCTAGCAGAAGAAGTGGGCTGAAGTACTGGCTTCAGCAGTTCCCAAGAATGGTTTCTGAGCCACCCTTGACGAATCGGCCTAGTATCGTCCAAAATTAGACTCCAAAATCTTCCAACAATCCATCTAGATTGATCTAAGTGTTAAGTGTGAAGTTTCTAGTCAAGCCACTATCTTAAGAGTCATACATATGACATGAAGGGTTCTAGTTAGACACATTGAATCGACTCAAGAACATAGTCTCATGGAATCTAAATAATTAAGCCAAGGAGACCTGAATCATCCCAATTCCAGTCCTTAATGGGTTCCTTTGAAATTAAGTAGATTAAGGTCTAGACCACACTCCAATCTTCAGACTTTATTCAGACTTGTTCAATTGTCTCAATCATTTAGAAAAATGTTGATGTTATATACAATGCAAGAAAATCTTTTTTTGAAGCAATTTTCTTTTTTTTAACCTTTTATGGGTTTTTGAAGAAGTTTGCGAATTTTTATGCTTGTTTTGAATAAAATTAGTGAAAGAAGTATGTGCATATATTTACATGGGAGCGTATCCTTTTTTACAAGAAGTGAGTTTAGGATTTACATTGGGACTTTACACTATTTAAGTTAGTGTTTCTTTACAGGTTTTTATCTACAAGATTTGTAAACTATTTAATTTGTTATAATTTTGTAAAGGGTTCTTGAAATAGTTTGAAAATGTTTTAACAAACATTTTAAAAACTTTATTTTGAAAATATATTGACAAATAAATTTGGAAATATTTCCAAAAATTTTGAAAATCATTTTGCAAAGATTTTTCAAACAGTATGTGTGTGTAGATTTTTCAAAATATTTTTACAACCATTTTCCAAATCAGTTGCAAACTGACTTTTCAAAATTTGTATTCAAACAAATGAAACATTTTTTTACAAATAAAAAGTTTTTTACAAATATTTAAAAACATTTTGCAAAAGTTTTCCAAATGGCTTTCAAAATATTTTTTTCAAAATGTTTATGACCATCTTTCAAATCATTTTACAAAACATTTTAAACCAATTTATTAATCAATATATAAAAATACTTTGAAAAAAACTTATACAAGTTTATACATGTGTGTGTATATTATATTCTATATTTATATTTTTTACAATAATTAGTCATATTCATTGAAAATACTAAAGTGTGGGTTATGACTAAAGTATATACAACATATATACGACCCCCTATACTTAGCTTGAGCTATGTCCTCATAGGTCAGAGAGAAAAAAGAAGACATAACTCGTACCAAGTATAGAAAAACCTATGCTACAATGACTGAATAATGAAAAAATGAGAAGTCAACCATCCCCCAATACTTAGGATCAATTAATTCTCAGTATAGCAGACTGTGTATAAGGTAGGAAGGGTCGAGGATTAGAATATACGAAATTATCGACTCGGCTTGTCTCCCCCTATACTTAGGGTAAAATATCCCTAAGTAGAATATCAACAAATTGGAAGACAGATGAGGGATCAAAGAATGAGCAACTTGAGTCACTCAGTCCCTCTATACTTAGGATGACGAAGATCCTGAGTATAGCAGTGATGAACGGGATGAGTGTGTTTCGGAAGATAAGAAAACGATAAGAGAAAAAAAAGAAAAATAAGAAAATAAATTTCTACAGATATGCTATCGTGCCATTTCTTGAATGCTTGAAAGTCTTTCTATTGGATATAGTATCGTGCAATTTCTTGACTTTCTCCTTGTACAAGAGGTTGTTTGAGGAATCCATGATTCATTAACATTCTTTCTGCATTTTGTCTTAAAACCCTTAACAAATACATGAAAATATTCATTAATTCCCATCTTTTAACAGAATCATACTCATGAATAAAAATGCACTTTTATGCATCAAAATCATATAAATAAATAAATGAATAAATATAAAGAAAGCAAAACAAGAAGGCAGATTGTAGATATGTATATATGTACAATGTGACTTATAAAATAAATATAGCTGAAAGATATATTTATAACCTAACCCTCGAGACCAAGTCAGCATGGATTGGTCGACAAATAAATAAGTAGGGGGAGATAAGGAAGAAAACAATAAAAAATAATTAATTATACACTCTTCATTATTTATCAAAAAACTATCAAATCTTCACTGATTTTTAGTTAATTCATATGAACATATTTTTCAACAAACTTTTTTCTTAATTATTTTTAAAAATGTATAGAAAAATATGAAAATATGTTAAAAATATTATCTTGTATATATGCCATGAAATCCAACTTTTAAATTATCAAATTTTCAACTTCTGAACATCATAACTTTCTCATACGAATTCCAATTTCACTCTACTTACCTTTAAAGTTCATAAAATAATATGCTCTAATTAATGGAATGATTTCACTAAAATTGAAGTCCTTTTGCAAAAGTTGGTTTTGGGGCCTAATGACAACTAGGTTTCTGGACTATTTATTTTATCTAAAACACAATATAGTTTTAATAATTTTATAATTTTTAATTATTTTCATGATCGTGTACTTTAACTGTGATTTATTTCAGAATTTTCTAATATTATATACTATTTTAAATAAATAAAAACACTCATTTATATATGAAATTGAACTGTGTAACTTATATACGTATTTATTAATATATTTAAATTAATTTATTGAAATTCATAAAAAATTCACATATATTCTATTTATTATTCTAATACTTAAGAAAAATATAAAAATAAGGTATTATTTATTAATTTATTAAGTTAAAAATCAAATACATAATTATCAAATAGTGCTTATGCTTATTTTTTAATATAATATTTATATTTCATAAATTATTTATTATTTATAAAAGTTAATTAGTTCATAATTTAGATAAAATAATTATTTATATTTTTCATTTTTATACCTATTTGAAATAACATCATTTATTAGTTAATACTAATTTATAACATAATTAAAACATCTGGCCAACCAGGTGCCGACATGTGTCGGCACCTAGTTCATCTTCCACCAAGAAGCTGTTGCAGCTTCTGTTCTAACCGGCTGACTTCACCCAATTTTCACCACCCCATTCTAACCTCTTCACGTGATCTAAACCCTCCAATCTAATCTCCTAACCACGATCTAACACGCAAACAATTGGATTACTACCTAACTTCACCTACTTAACCTCTAAATCGACCTAAAGTTTGCCATTTGCGAACTAACTTCCTCTAGTCCAGTCTAACTGACCGAACCTCCAACTTCCAAGCGCCGTTGCTTCTATCTCGAGTGACAGACGACGGAGTAGCCATTACCGCGTGAAGAGGCTTCGACGGAGAGTGGTTCCAAGGTCGCCTCTGGCCTTGCATCGTGCCGCCACACGCGTGAAGCTCCAGCAAAGACTGACCGTCGAGCAGTCATCTGAGGTAATGCACCTCTTCTTCCCATGTCAAACCTTCACTTTCATCCTTTTATTCCCTTGTTATTTTTGCCTCATTATCCAAGTTAAGTACCTAATTAGATCGATTCAGTACCCATCTTGGATCTATGATTAAATTCCATACCCGACTCGCTTAGAATCACTTTTAAATTGTATCACAAACACTTTCTGGAACAGCTTTGAACTGCAGTACCCCTAATTTATTGGGTCGATTTTTACATGAATCGAGCAACAAACTCTCGTTTAAAGGTCTTGACGGACTACTGGAGTTTCATCCGTTCTCATCTGGAGCTCTTCTTCGACCAATCATGCAGCATCTTCAGCCTAGGGTTTCCAAAACCTAGGCGACCTTTGTGTCCAGGAGCTATCCCTAGCCGGACTCTTCAAGAGCGTCTCTGCCATCTTTGACGTCTTTTACACTGCAGGCGAGCTCGAGGGGTAAAGGAGTTACCCCTCTGGCCCTAAAGGAGATCGGTCAGAGTCTTACATCGCCAGAGATTCATTGGAGAAGTCGCCATCGCCACAAACATCATATTTGAGGAAGAACAACTGAAGAACAGGTGAGCTACAGTTTGGTGACGCGTGTCATCCACGAACGGTTTATATCAACGCTCATCTTCTAATCTCGTCCATCGGTGCGTGAAACGGTGTGAAATTTGCATCATAAGCCCCCATGTTTTCCAGATTCCAGACACGCCCCAGAAAGTTCTAGAAGTTGCATTTAGGTCCCTGTACATGGACCTAAATGGAATTACTTTTATTTTATTTACATTTCAGTCTCTGCTAGGGACCAAACTGCAAAAATTTCTTTTATTTTTTACATTTGTGCCTTTGAACTGTGTAGACACTTTGGACCCTTGTTTGATCTCATTTTTCATTGATTTTTCTAGGGTAGCTACAAAACTACCCTAGCGAGGTTTTGTTATTTTTGTTGTGATTTTTCGTAGTGTATTTTTCTTGTTTTGGTTTTGCTAAAGTCACATCTGTTTGAGTGTTTTTCTTGCCTTTTTCAAGAAGATATAAAAATCACGAAAATAACCTCTTTTGCTTAAAAACTAAAGTATCAATCTTCGGCCTTCCTTGTATTCGACCCAAGGACACTTACCTGGTTAATAATTAGTGAACAATAAAATGGGAGAGAAGTCTCTATTCATCTTGTTCCTCTTTCTCTCTCACATTTTAATGGAATTGTGTTTGATCAATCAGGATTTTTTTCGGAACAATTTTCTCTACACCAACTCTGATACTTTTTATCGCTCCCAAACCCTGGTTATCAAAATAGTGTTGTTGCTGGGCAGGTGTTACCTATATTTCTGTTTTTGAATTTTTGTGATTTTTCCATCTTCTTGATTTTTTACGGTTTTTCTAGTTTATTTGAT